>CM076584.1:681612316-681766099 GCA_034641835.2 Pinus albicaulis | reverse complement strand
ATGAGTGTTGTAGACAATTTTGTCATCCCCTAGAGACAATCTAGAGTTGCCATAGACCAGTGCCTAGGACATCTTATCATAGCAAGAGAAAATGAAATATAGCTTGGGTGTCAATCCAAAAGCTCTCTTACTATCTCTTGTAAAACAAGGAAATTAGTTTAAATGGAACCAAACTCTCTCAGAAGCTGATACAAAGATAAGAATACTATAGGAACAGTATGCAAAACTCCAATACAAAAGCATCAGACAGTTAAGAGATGGCTTAATGCAAAGAGGGCCAGTTCAAATAGTATGCCACAAAAATCAAATATTAGAAAGTGGATGGAGTGAAGAAGCATGAAGAAGATACTAGTTAGCATGAGGCTGATACCCAGATACACAACAAAACCACATATGGGCTTATCCAACTAAGAATCCATACATGAAAATGGCGTTTTAAAAGCACCCTCCTCAAGTAACTAATATAGCAGAAAATATGGATGAAATGAACATGGAACAATATATCATGACTAGGCCTATTTAAAGCGCTTGACTAATCCAAGTATGGGCACCAACTAGGATGAATCCTTACTTAAGACCAGTGAGCCACTCACATTCTAGAACATGATACAAGAAGATAAATAGCATGGAATGAGATTTTATATTAACACATAAGAGAAAATTACATACTGTGAGATACCAAAGACCAGAATCCTCATTACAGTCATAACTCCTCCTCACTGAGACCCTACGGGCTCTGAGCCTTCATACAGAAGTATTACAATATGTATACAAGAACTTCTCACTGCACATTTTTACTGATAGAATTCTGGAACCCTTACAATGTCTTTCTTTCTGGTTTTTATAGAGGAAATAGAAAGCTCTCGAGAATGAGGTAGGTGATATACATTTAATGATCTAATTTAAAACAAACTTGAAAGAAAAACCCGCCTATGCTGTTTGACGGTGCTGAACTGGTGCAAGTACTTTGCTGCTGTTTTATGAAATAAATGTTGAGGATAAAAATATCCTCATGAACAAGACATAAAGAATAAAATATACAAATGTTCTGTACTTGACTGAAAGAGAAAAATTTGCTGCAATAAAACCTTGATGTTGCTTGTATTTGTGCATGGTACTCTCGCCCCTCTAACTTCGAATTTAAACCCCAGATCTTTAATGCAGGGCTCTGCATCTCTTGATATTTTGCTGATATTTCATGCTGCCCCATTAATACTCTCGATTGCCCAAATCTGTCTCTTGATTTTCTCTGGAGGGTTCTATAGATTCATATCCTCGCTTTCTTTAATGGTGGTCACATCGTAGCAGCTCCTGGATCTTTTCCCACCAATTTTGCTCCTGAAACATGGTCTTATCGTGCATTCTCAGCATCTGTAATGGCAATTACGAGTCATGATAATTTTAGCCATGGTGATCCTGCAAAAACAAAAACCTATTAAATAAAACCAATCACAGGGATGGCGGACATGGAGATGGTGGAGCGGGTTTACAAAGAGGTAAAATAGTGCAGGGTGGCGGAGGAATTATAGTAGGGTGAAGAAAACATAATAGAATAGTGAAGAATGAACTGGCGGAGGTTTGTAACGTAAAAATGTTCAAATACGATGAATAAATTGGATATATGAAAGGTGGAGGTATGACGCAGCGAACACGTGAAACAGATGACGAGGATGTACGGAGGATAGGTGGTAGGATGAGACAGTGAACACGTGTAATGCTGTCGTGGTGGGAGGATCGGTCAGTAGGTGGTCAAGTGGATGATATGGGCCATGCGATCTCTGAATGAGATCGACGATTAAAATGAGCCGGAGGGCAATCCAAGGTGGGCCAGAGACGCAATAGACGTGAATTAAAGCGCGTGCATCTTCGAGGCACGATGGCTGTCGGATGGAAGCCTCGAGATCCAACGGTCACCATTTATTCCGCTACCCGACTCTCTTCCGAAGGATAATGCGCGAAATGTGCGGTTTTCAGGCCCGTACAAAAGACACGCGACGCACATTCAATGGAATCGCTGGGATTTGTGGAAAACCACCGTCACGGAAAAAGTGGTGCGGAATGAAACCACCGGTTTCAAAGGCGCGGGGACCACCACGGAAAACCAGCTCCGCTCCGTCGATTGGATTTGATCAGACGGCCACGAATGCCCCCGAAACTTTGAATGATTAGCCCTTTTCCCTCAGGCATATGGTTTTGTGCCCGGGTCACATGGAAGACAAAATAAGAGTGGCTAAGGCTAAAGGGCTAGGCCCGATATGTTTTTGAATGCGGGGTTTTAACCTTTGAAGAGTGTATTTTTCGGGCGGAAAGGGTAAAGGTAGACAGAATATGAGGGTTTATGGCCACGATGGCTAATTCAAAGTGTTCATGAGGAGCATTAGGAAAAAAATTTAAATGAAGGGGAAACATGGATAACAATGAGAATATTTGTTTTCTACTCATCAGTCGATATGTGGTGGATTCTAAAAACTCTTCTCTGCACCATGTCACAGATAAAGTGATATTGAATCTCGATATTATTGGACTTGTCATGAAATACTAGGTTCTCTTCCAGACAAATACCACTCTTGTTATGACATTATATTTCTTTTGTATCTAATACTTGACCAAAGAGCTCACCAAAGATCTTCCTTAACCACACAACTTCACAACTAGCCATGCTAGCAGCAATGTATTCTGCTTCTGTGGTGCTCAAGGCTACCAAATTTTGCTTCCTCCTCATACAGGATATCATGGAAGAACCAAGACTGAAACGATATCCATATTTAATCTTTCTGTCGATGAAATTACCTTCCTAGTCAACATCAATGTATCCATAAAGTTGGATATCTCAAGCAAAATATCTCAGACCAACTGTGATCGATCCCTATAAGTATCTCACTACATGTTTGGCTGTAATCCAATGCGCATGAAGGGGCTTAGTCATGAACTACTCAATGCGTTAAATATATAACATATATTTGGATGGGT
This sequence comes from Pinus albicaulis, assembly GCA_034641835.2. NCBI lineage: Eukaryota > Viridiplantae > Streptophyta > Pinopsida > Pinales > Pinaceae > Pinus > Pinus albicaulis. Next base: position 681,763,129 of record CM076584.1, on the reverse strand, counting down.
GTTCATGAGGAACATCAGAGCCCCAATTAATTGTCTATACTCGGATGAATTTTCCATCTCAGGTCCAATTATTTTTCCACAAAGCTTATTGAAATTCATCTCCATCGGAGTATTCATGGATTTTCACTCGGTCATACCAAACCTTTCTTGCAGCTTCACTACATACTTTCCCTGTGAGAGAGTGATCTCACCAGGTCTTTTCCATACCTCAAGGCCCAAAAAGTAGTGCATGAGACTGAGGTATTTCATCTCGAATTCAGAGGCTAACTTCCTCTTACATTTGATCATCAGCGGTTCACTTCCTATTAAGAATAGATCATCAAAATATAGAATCAGAATCAGTGGAAAACCTTGTACAACCTTAAAATAGAGATTGGGATCAAAATTTCTTCTTATGAAACCCAACTTCATTAGATATTTGTCAATGCGAGCATACCAAGCTTGGGGAGCTTGCTTCAATCCGTACAATGATTTCTTCAACCAACAAACATGTGTTCTATGATCTTCCACTTCAAATCCCTGTGTTTGTTCCACATACACTTATTCCTATAACATACCATGGAGGAAAGTGATATTTACATCCATCTAATGAAGTTTCCATCCTTGCTTAGCAGTAAGGGAAACTATCCAACGGATAGTTGTATATCGAGCCACTGTTGAAAATATGTCATCATAATCTTCTCCCTCTTTCTGATAGAAACCTTTAGCTACGAACCTCGCTTTGTATTTCTCAATGCTACGATAAATTCCATGCTTGATATTAAATAACCATTTTGAAGTCATAAAATACTTCCCATGTGGTCTCGACACAACATCCCATACATCATTTTTTGTAATAGATTCGTATTCCTTGACCATAACATCCTTCCAACTTTTTCTTTGAAAACTTCTTCAAATGAGGATGGTTTGGATTGAATCATGGTGATCATAGCAGCTACATATCCCTAATAATTGTAAGACTCCTTCCTTTCTCTGAATTATTAGCGAATGGGAATGCTTCTTTCACTTTCCTGCAGAGTGTCTCAAAGCCAAAGTGATCTTTTCCGTGTAGGAGGATCATTGGGAGGTGGATCTAGAGGATCCATAGACTCCATGGGAGTATCAATATCACCTGACTCTGCCATAAAAGGACCATCTATAATTTCCTTGTCATCATCATCTTCCCTACGAGATGGACATAGGTCTCTTACTTTACTATATGCAACATTTTCATCAAAGGTTACATCCCTACTAATTTAAACCTTCCTTTGACCAGGAATGTATATTCTATAAGTCGTAGAGTTTTCATAGTAACCCATAAACATACCTTTTCTACCTATAGCTTCCATATTTTTTCTTTTGTCTTTCAGCACATGAAATAATACTGGACATCCAAATATGAGAAGATGATTGATATTGGGTTTGTTACTTGTAAACATTTCTTCTGCAGTCTTGTTTCTCAATGCTTAATGAGGCACTCGATTTTGAACATACACTGCAGCATGTGTGGCTTCAGACCACATAAAATTTGGTACCTTTTGATCATGAAGCATGGCACAAGAAACTTCAAATATCGATTGATTCTTCCTTTCAGCTAAGCCATCTTGTTCATATGTGCAAGGTACAATAGTTTCCTTTTTTATCCCTTCCTTATTTCAGAATGTTATGAATTCTTTTGAAATGTATTCTCCTCGATTGTTAGAACTGAAAAACTTTGATTGCTTTTCTTGATTGATTTTTGACCAAACATTTTAATTCCTGGAATCTTTCGGAGGCTTCCTCCTTGTGCTTGAGGCAATACAACCATGTATTTCTTGATAAATCATAAATGAAGGCGATGTAATAGATATGACCACCAACTGAGTGCACAGGAATTAGACCACATATATATAAATGAATGAGATGGAGAATGTCAGTTGTTTTGTTCTTACTGGAGGGGAATGGTCTCCTTGTTTTATTTCCACTTGTGCAAACTTGAAAAAATCCATCATGCTAAGCTTGAACATCGAGAATACTGGATACCAATCTCTTCAATTTCGGAAGAGAATCACAGTGTAGATGAGCCAGCCTGCGGTGCCATAATTCACTAAGATGATTGATGTTGTGAACCAATGCTAGAATTGGCCTTCATGTGACTTTGTAGAGTCACTCAGATCTCAGAGCTAATGTGAATGCATCTTTCATATGTGAATAAGAAGGCCAAGTTAAGACCTTTCCATTGATGAAGGTAACCCTCATCCCTTTATCTTTTAATGCAAATATAGAAATCAAATTCTTCATTAGACCTGTCACATACATAACATCATGCATCAACAATGATTCCACGGAGTTCAACTAAAACTTGACAGGTCCAAATCCTTTTACGAGATGAGTGGAGTTATCTCCAAGAATGTTTTTCAACTTGGTCTCCCTCTCTACCAGATTAGAGAGGACTTCTTTGTATCGAGAGAAGTGATGAGTTTCCCCGTTGTCAACCAACCAACTATCTGTTAGGTCCCTATATTACTAGTATAGTCCCTTATTGTTGTTATTATAACCCCCTTATTGTTATTGTTGTACCCCTGTAACCCCAATATTGTTATTATTGTGCCCTTACATTATTATTGTTAGGTCGGCTAGGTTTATATTGTGATCCCATGGACTCCTATATATAGTAGGAGGTTTTTTCATTTGTATCATCCAAGAATTATTCATTTATGTAATGTATTAGAGTTTCCCCCCTTGAAGTGGCTAATTTCTAAGACGTTTATCTCTATTTTCTTCTATTTTTGGAGCTGGTTTCATAACATTTGGTATCAGAGCTTTGGATTCTAGGGTTTTGCTGCTCCAAACAGGTCATCGTGGAATTTTCGCTATAAATTTTTTCTATGAAGGATCAGAAGCTGAAATTCTTACAGCATGAAACCGAAATCCTGAGGAACGTTGTGTAAAAATTTCAGATCTTGGTTCACAATATTTTCGGAGATATGATCTGTGGAAAATAGGGTTGTTTCAGGCTCCCAAATTTCACCTAAAATAGGTCATCGTGGAAGTTTTGCTATAACGTTTTTTCTACTACGGTTCAGATTCTGAAATTTTTACATACCAAAGCTGAAATATGGAGGAACTGTTTTTAAAAATTTCAGACCTTGGTTCGCAATGTTTTTGGAGATATGATCTGTGGAATTTAGGGTTTGTTCATGCTTATGAATTTCATCTCAAAGAGGTGACCGTGGGAAAATCATCATAACTCTCTCTCTGAGCATTGGATTGGAATTCTGTAAAAAGTGGCCGCAAGTAAACGAACTGTAATTTCTTGTGTAGCAATATCAGAGCTGAATGAGGAAACATTGACACATGGCACATCATACAATTTCTCTCTACTGAACTAGTCCATAATTAGGTCATTGTGGGAGATTGGGCATAACTTTGTCTTGAAGAATCCAAATCAGGTCAGACCTATGGAATTTGAAAGAAGCTTCAGAGGGATATTATAAGGCTGAATTTCAGAAATTGAAGATCCACAATTATAGAGATAATTCAATTTCATTATCAAGCTCGTTAAAATCAAGAAAAAGGTGTGTATTTGTTTTTCGAATTGCATAAGTCTTGTGTGAAAAATCAGTTTGAATTGATTCCAAGGGCATATTGTAGTATAGATATTAGTATTGGGTTCTAAAAATTCCCCCTAAAAAGAATTCAACACCCATTAAGCCTTTAGAAGGCTCTACTATGACTCATGAAGACAAAGAACGACAATATGACATGTCAAAATTACAAAAGCAAGTGCACCAAATTTCTCTCTCGCAAAGAGCAACAAAAAATGAAATGGAAGTTTTGAAGAAAGGCATGGAAGCTAATATTGATGGAATGGAAGCTAAGATGGATGGCATGGAAGCTGGCATGGAAGCTAAGATGGATGACGTGAAAGACAACATGGAAAACATGAAGAATGATCTAAAATTAGACATGGAAGGTTTGACAAAGTTGATACAAGAAATGTTTCCTAATGGCGAAAAGATAGTAGAGGAAACTCATGATGATAATAAAATAAATGTTAATCGTGATTTTATAAACTCTAATGTTGGATGGAAGAACCACCATATTCCAAATATGGATATGAGGAATTTTTATGGCAAGGATCTCGTAACATGGATACTACAGATGGAGAAATATTTTGATCTCAATAATGTGAAAAACATACAAAAGGTATGCATTGCAACTTTAAATTTAGAAAAAAATACATTTGTATGGTATCGATGGCTTTGCTCCCATAAAAAAATTGTCACTTGGTCAATTTTTATGGAGGAAATGATAGCACATTATGAGGATACAAAGAGAAACACCTTCTTTAGCCAATTGATAAATCTCAAACAAAAGGGTTTAGTGGTGGAGCACATTCAGGACTTCCAAAAATTGAATATAAGGGTAACTGATATTCTAGAGGAACACAAGATTAATGTCTTCATAGGGACTTTAAAGGATAACATCCAATATGAAGTTCGCGTTTGGGAACCTGATTCATTGGAGAAGGCATTCAGATTGGCAAGAAAAATTGAATGTAAAATTATGGCGAGAAGGAAGCCTACCACTCACATCTATAAAGATGGAAGTGTTGCTACTCCTAGACTTCCACAACCTACAAGGTTGACACCACAACAATTGGAAGAAAAAGAGAAAAAGGGCTTCGCTACAATTGTGATAGCAAATACACTAAAGGTCATAAGTGTGCTGAGAAGAAATTATTTTACATATATTGTGAAGAGGAGGAAGAATATGAGCAAAAAACTTCAAAAGAAGAGGATATACACTCGAAACCAACGCTAGAAGAAGAAGAAATGAGTTCGACCATATCGTGTAATGCATTGGCAAGTATTACCACTCATCAAACTCTCAAGATAAAAGGACATATCAAGAAGAAAAAGGTAATAGTGTTGATTGATTTGGGTAGTACCCATAATTTTATTCATTGTAAAGTAGCCAAGGAATTGAATTGTTTCCTATACCCAACACCAAAATGTGAAGTGATGGTTGCAAATGGAGGAATTATAAATTTCTCTGGAAAATGTCATAATATCAAGCTAACCATGGGGGAATATGTATTGAATAGTCCAATGCTTTCCATTCCAATGGGAGGTGCTGATGTTGTACTAGGAGTACAATGGTTACAATCCTTGGGGGCGGTATCTTTTCATTTTCAAGAACTTTTTTTGAATTTTTTTTTGGAAGGAAAGGAAGTCGAATTACGAGGTATCGCAGGGAAGCTGGGAAATATAATAATCTCTAATGTCATGAAAAAGCTTTTGAAGAAAGAAAAACGAGGCGTAATTGCACAATTGTGCTCACTAGAAGTTCCAACATCAAAATCATCTATTTATCCAGATCTCCAAAAAGTCTTGGACAATCATTCCAAGGTGTTTGAAACTCCCAAAGGACTCCCACCTATTCGTGATCATGAGCATGATATTCATTTTATTTCAGGAAGTGTTCCTCCAAACATTAGGCCTTACAAATATCCTTATGTCCAAAAGAGTGAAATTGAACGTATGATTACAGAAATGTTAGAGGTTGGTATAATTCAACCTAGTCAAAGTTCTTTCTTTGCTCTAGTAGTATTGGTGCACAAGAAGGATGGATCATGGTGCATGTGTCCGGATTATAGGGAGCTCAATAAGCTCACTATTAAAGATAAATTTCTCATTCCTATGATTGATGAATTATTGGATGAATTGCATGGAGCAATTTATTTTACTAAGTTGGATCTTCGTTCAGGATATCGTCAAATTAGAATGAAGAAGGAAGATATTCCAAAAACAACATTTCAAACTCATGAGGGTCATTATGAATTTTTGGTCATGCCTTTTGGCGTTACCAATGCACCTTCTACATTTCAAGGGTTGATGAATTGCATTTTAAAACCCTTCCTTAGAAAATTTGTGCTAGTATTTTTTGATGATATACTAATCTACAACAGGTCTCAGATGGATCATGTTCAACATGTTGATCGGGTGCTCAAACTATTGGAGGAGAAACAATTATATGCAAAAACATCCAAATGTTTCTTTGGAGTACAAGAGGTGGAATATCTGGGTCATATTGTATCTCATGAGGGTATTAAGGTAAACCCTAATAAAATTAAAGCCATTAAGGAATGGAAAGTCCCCATAACCATAAAGCAGTTGCAAGGATTTCTCGGGTTAATGGGGTATTATCACAAGCTTGTTAAGAATTATGGGAGAATAGCTGCACCTTTAACAACATTATTGAAGAAATATGAATTTTCATGGACTCCTAAAGCAAATAAGGCCTTTGAACATCTTAAAGATGAAATGTGCCTAGCATCGGTCTTAGCTACGCCAAACTTCACAAAAACCTTTATTGTGGAATGTGATGCTTCGGGAAATGGAATTGGTGTTGTTTTGATGCAAGAAGGAAGACCCATTTCTTTTGAAAGTCGTCCAATCAAAGGAAATTATTTACATAAAGCTATTTATGAGAAGGAAATTTTGGAAATACTACATACACTAAAGAAATGGGGACCTTACCTAATAGGAAGACACTTCAAGGTAAAAAATGATCATGATAGTCTTAAACACTTTTTGGAAGAAAGACTATCTTCAGAAGAGCAGCAAAAATGGGTCACAAAGATGTTGGGTTATGACTTTGAAATCATCTATAAAAAATGGAAGCTAAATGTTGTCGCAGATGCACTCTCAAGAAAGGATGAAGAGGTGGAAGCATTGCTTTGTGGCATTTCTATTATCCAACCAGATTGGATAACTGAAGCGTGGAATGAATGGAAGAAGGACGAAGAAGTTTGGACACTCATTCAAAATTTGCAGCAAGATCCTAGTACATCTAATACATTTTGTTGGAAAAATGATTCCTTATGGTACAAAGATCGCTTATATATTTTTAAGAAGTCCCAACTAAAACAAAATATTATTTTGGAATTGCACACTTCTCCTTTAGGAGGACACTCAGGATTTTTAAAACTTACTACAGGGTGAAGAAATATTTTTTTTGGGATGGCCTTAAATTTGATATTCAAAATTTTGTGGTGGAATGTTTGGTTTTCCAGAAAAATAAAGTTGAGACAATTGAGACCTCGGGTCTTCTACAACCTTTATCCAATCCAAGTCAACGTTGGGAGGATATTTTATCACAAGTTTACCTAAGTCCGAAGGAAAGAGTGCCATCATGATAGTAGTTGATATACTTACCAAGTATGCACACTTTTGTGCATTATCTCATCCATTTAAAACAAGTACAGTTGCTACTACATTTATGGAAACAATTCAAAATCTACATGGAAACCCAATGTTTATTGTAAGTGACAGAGATCCCATTTTTACTGGAATTTTTTTGACAGAATTATTTTCTTGTTTGGGTACTCAACTAGCTCATAGTTCATCTTATCATCCTCAATCCGATGGTCAAACTGATATAGTGAATAAATGTTTGGAAGGATATCTTCATTTTTTTGTATTTGATAAGAAAACACAATGGGTCAAGTGGTTACCTCTCACTGAATGGTGGTATAACACTTCCTTCCATACTATAGAAAAAATGACCCCATTTATGGCACTTTATGGATATCATCCACCGTCCATCACATCATATTTAAGATAAAATACTAAGTTTCAAGAAGTGGAAGATCACATCAAGCATCAACAAGAAGTTCTCCAACTCTTAAAGGATAACCTAAATTTGGCACAAAATCAAATGAAACAACAGGCAGATCAACATTGCAGCAAGAGAAGTTTTGATGTAGGAGACTGGGTAGTTTCACAGCTACAACCATACAAACAATGTCCCACAAGCAAGCTAAGAAGGATAATAAATTATCGCCAAAGTACTATGGTCCTTACAAGGTGTTGCTAAATATTGGTACAATGGCATACAAATTGGAGCTTCCTGCTTCTTCACGAGTGCATCCAATTTTCCATGTTTCATGCTTAAAGAAGGTTATAGGTGACAAACTTCTAGTTCAAAAAATATTGCCAGAACTTGATGAGAAAGGAAAAATCATATTGGAACCTGAAGCAGTCACAGAAACAAGAGCTCGACAGCTACGAAATCGATCAATTTCAAAGTATCTCATAAAGTGGAACAACCTACCCACTGAAGATTCTATATGGGAGGATGAGAATTTTATACGGAAGCATCCAGAGCTACTCAAGCATTGAGGACAATGCTTTTTTGAAGGAGAGGGGAATGTTAGGTCCCTATATTACTAGTATAGTCTCTTATTGTTGTTATTATAACCCCCTTATTGTTATTTTTATACCCTTGTAACCCCAATATTTTTATTATTGTGCCCTTACATTATTATTGTTAGGTCGGCTAGGATTATATTGTGATCCCATGGACTTCTATATATAGAAGGAGGTTTTTTAATTTGTATCATCCAAGAGTTATTCATTTATGTAATGTATTAGAGGTTTCCCCCTCGAAGTGGCTGATTTTTAAGGCCTTGATCTCTATTTTCTTCTATTTTTGGAGCTCGTTTCATAACACTATCCCACGAATCTGACGGAGAAGAACTAATAAGTCCAGAAATGAGAATATATTCTGTTTTATTCACAACATTACTTTCATACCTGGGAGCCCTAACTTCTTTTGAGAATGATGTTCTTATTCACTATCTCTTGAAGAATCCCTTCTCCTTTCATATTTTTTTCGTGGTTGTACCTTTGATTGTCTCTTCTTATTTTATCATTGTAGTTTCTTCTGGTGTTGTATCGCGGCCTCTTTCTCTTATCGAGATAGTCACATGCATAGTGACCTTTCTTGTGGCAGTTGTAGCATTCAATATGGGCTAGTGACCTATCATTCCTTCCTTTCTAGCTTTGAAGAGGAGGTCTTCTTGAAGGGCCTCCTTTTGACCTTTTCCTTTTATTATGGGTGAGATATGCATCAGGCTCTCCTTCTTCATGCTTCTGAATCCTCCCTCTTGCTATCATTCTCAATTTTTCTCGAGTGAGATTTCCAATAATATCATCAAATGATGGAATATAATTGTTGTTACTGATATTAGTGATGAAATTTTCCCAAACAGAAGGAAGACCTCTAAGAGTCACGACAACTAACACTCGATCAGACACATTCTCTCCAACCCTCTACAATTTATCTCTAATATGAGAGATCCTCGTAATGTAATATTGAATAGTTTCATCTTTGTTCATCGTCACTTCCTTGAGTTGATCTCTCAAGGTGATGATCTCATTTATATTTTTGACTTCATACATGTCGAGATCTTGTCATAGATGTCTTTAGACTTTTTAAAATTCCCAACATATGCATGTAAACGATATTGTAAGCCATTAACTATGATTTTATTTGCTTTTGACTCACCTTTATTATATCTGTTCTTGACGGTGGAGGAGGCATATTTTGGAGGCTTAGGCATCCTTCCTTGAATGTATTCCAACACATTGTTGTTGTCAGCTATGATCTCCAATATGATTTTCCATGCAGTAAAGTTAGATGCATCACCCAGTTTATCATGCTCCTTGAAGGTAGAGGAAGATATCTTGACCTTGTCTTGTCGATCTGCTTTTTGATAATGAGGGCTTCACTGATTGTTTTCTCTTGGGCTTGTTCTTGACCTTAGCTCTAATACCATGTTAATTTTTCAATATTGTTCTATGTCGAATCAATTACTTTAGCCCAATTTACTTTTCATTAACAGTGAATCAAATATAAGTAGTGTAAATAACCATAAACAGTAACTGAAGATAGAACAATGCATGTAGTGAAAAAGAAGACAACAACACAACCATAAGAGACAACATATTGGTCCAAGACCAGGGAAAAACCCCACTGCGGGGGAAACCATTTCAAATATTATTATTCAATAAATCGTCATAAAAGATTTCAACATAGATTAAAATGAGCCCAATACATATATGTAGCGGAAAAATTAGATCAGATCTATAATATCAAAATCTTGGATATGATGTATCACCAAAACTAAGTGATCTCAGCTACCAAATCCTAATCTGAATCCAGGATGCTATCAAAGACTGTTGTGAAGTGACTATGGCTGAGTGACGGATGAATGAAGACACTGCACAAGCTACTGACTGTGATCAAGATCAGATCTGCCCATAAAATTATTCAATAGTGGCCTTAAAATTGTGAGCCCATGGTTATAGCAGCCTTGACAATGATCAGTCCAATCTAACTCAGAAACCCTATACATGCCCTAAATAAGGTCTGCTCGCAGTTATGCTAGCTTAGTCCCGACCTTGACATGGCCTGCCCACGGTTCTGGCTCATATTAGCCTCATGGACTACCCGTGGCTATGGCCTAGAACACTCAGATCAAATGCAAGCCTCTATCTGTGATCTCGATCCTTTGCATGAGCTTCTCTTGAAATACATGTGTGAGCCAATAACAAAAAATATGAACCGATAACAAAAGAGCATGAAGAAGATCTCATGAGCGAATGTGTGCAAATTATCTTGGGGTCACTTCTATTTATAACTTTGTGAGGGACCATTTGGGGCTTTGACTAAATCCACATGATTTTAGGTTGACCTATAAAATAATAAAATAATTCATAACTTAACTTCTTCTTAACCGATTGGGGCTATCTATGGTCAATTTTGGTCCTCTCGAAAAGAGGAATCTAATGAAATTATAATCTCATCCATATAAGTGGTCTAAAGTGAAATTTGAGTCTAGCTTAAAAAATTAACACTAATTGGGTAGGCTAACCCATTCTCTAGCAATCGTCATAGCCTTGAGCATACCTTTTTCCATATTAGAATATAGTAGGCGAAAAATAGCCCATTTGTAGCATCTTGTGACTAGTCCTCCTATCTAAAAAATTCCCTCCACAAGTTCCATCATGGCAGTCCTTAAGGATCTCATGAATTTCATCCTCCCTTACACATCTTCTAATATTCTGATAAAAACCAATGTGGAAAAGCTTTCCAACCATCCAGAAGTATTTGGCACTCTGTTATACAATCTTATTTTTTTCTCTAGGAGAAATATGATGAGGGATATTTCCTACAACAAGATAGTTAGCAATGTCTCTATATCATGGTGAACAAGTGGATACTCCAAACAGATACCCATCTGGAAAAGAATATTCAATAGTTAAATCATTAGTAACATGAGTTAACCTAAAAAGAGAGTTTGTAACAACGTTATATTTTCTAGATTTACCTATAATAGTAATATAAAATTATTGGATTAAGAAAAACCACCTAGTAACCCTAGCATTTGTAATAGTTTTGTTCATTAAAAATATAATGGAAGAATGATTTGTATGAAAAAAAGTTTGATAACCAATGATGTTGAGCCTAAATTTATCAATAGCATGAACAAAAACAAGTAATTATTTTTCTTTAATCATATAATTTACCTCTGCGAGAGCCAAATTATTGTTGATGTAATATAAGTGATAAATCTTATTTTATTCATGTTGACGAAGCACAACCCCAATGGATGTATAAAAAGAATTAGTAGATATGTGGAATGGTAGATTCCAGTTTGGTCCTCTCAAAACAAGAGTTGTTGTTACACGTCTCTTCAACTCTACGAAATCATTGTTACACTTATCAATCCTCTCAAACTCATCTTTTGTTAACAGGGAAAATAATGGTAATACAATTTTAACAATATTTTCTATAAATCATCTATAATAGGCTTCCTTCCCCAAAACTCTACGTACCTCTTTTTGTGTTTAGGGGTGGGAAATTTTAAAATTACCTCTACCTTTTCCAGATCCACTTGAATACCTGTATCACGAAGATAATTTCCTAGAAAAATACCCTCAGTCATCATCATATGGCATTTTTCAGTGTTGAGACAGAGGTGTGTTTGAATGCAACACTCAAGTACTTTTTAAATTCCATTCAGGTATTCATCAAACCCTTCCATTAATTAAATGTGATGGGTACATAAGGTGTAAGTATACCCTTCATGTATTTATAATCCCATGCAAAAGCTTCCTTATTTTTTTTAGTAACAACACTAGTTTCTCTCTCTACTGAGTAGATCAGTTAGGGTTAATTTTAAGGGTTTTTCCAGGCTCAAATTCTACTGCTATACTTTTAAGATAAGAGGTAGTAGGTATATCATGTTTAATAGGTTCATCATAAATTTCTTCCACGTTGGATTATCTATTTCAACATTTAACAACCGATATGTACAAGGTGTAATAGTAGAAGGGCCAATAATAAAATTACTAATAATATCATCTTTAGTTTCACTTTTAAACTGTAAATATTTACTTATAGTGAGTATTGGTCGAGCATCAATTTCTTCTAACTCAAATTCTAATTCTAAAGGATTTTCGGATCTAAAACTTGGCTTGGAAGGAGGATAAAGGACAAGGTTCTTGGTAGTATGCCCATATGATATAGTCATATATTCAGACCTACATCCAATATAAGCATCACTAGTTTCCAACCATGGTCTTCCTAAAATCAAGGGGTTCCCACCCAAACATATTTTGAGCTAAAGAACCATGAAATTTGATGATTATTGCCAAGAATAAATCGAAATGATAACATCTTCTAATATCCCTTTAGTTTAGATTTTAGACCTATCTGCTTTCGAAGCGTGTGTACACTATATATCCGAGAAATTAATCTTCAATTTAGATTAATCTAACTACAAAATAAAATTATGAAAAACCAAAAACATGAGGAAAATGAAATCAATCTATGTAAAGGAAAAAAATAATCTACGAAAGGCAATTCAAATCTTATTCACAGAAGTTGTCTGATATGAACATGTACACAATCTCTTGAAAATTAGTCATTTTAATCTAGGAATGAAAATAAATCTAATCTACTTGTATGGAATGAAAAGATGATCTATACACATACTTGCATGATTAAAATCAAACTTAATCTCATGAAAATAAAGTAAATTTACGCTAATGAAAGAAAATCTATTCTAGGAAAGCAATAAATCTTTAATCTATGAAAAATAGGAAATCTAATCTAGGAAAGCAGGAAGATTTAATCTAGGAAAACATTGAAATCTAATATACCACGTATGTATAAGTGGAAATCTAAACTATCACATGCATAAATAGAAATCTAAACTACAACACACTTGTATAGAATTGTAAATCTAATCTAGGCACACTTCATAAATTCAAAATCTAAACTTCTTGCAAGAATTGAAACCTAAACAATCTTAACTACAATGAAATAAAAGTCACCAATCCATCTAAACCTGTAATAGCACACAAACGAAATGAGCGTATGAAAAATTAACTTATGAAAACATGTAAATGAACATAAATGAAATAATAACAAAGCATGAAATGAAAACTAAACTAAACATAAAGAAATGAATGAAATTATGATACAATCTCACACTGATTTAGGTGGCCAATCCAATGATGCAGGAGGATGGAAAGTGAAGAAGCTCCATACGCAAGCAAAACCAAATCAAAGTGAAAGAACACTCATGAGTATGGTGTAAAATCTATTTCTTTATTCAAAACATAAGCATAACTCCAAACTTTACACATTCCTTTGAGAGGAGAAGGCTCTCCTATTTATACAAAAACATAAGAAGCTACCCAATTAATGAGGATCCACTATTCTCTCCCTATATCCCTAAAATTCTCATAGAGTTATGACTTAGATAGGTTGATGAGACACATATCTTCTTTAACTTTTATCCAAATCTCCTTCCATATCTTGAAGGGAATTCGAATTTGAGCATTGGAGGCCACATAAGGGTGCCTTGGAAGCTTCCAAATGACCTACACTTGCCATGAAACTCAAGCCACTTTTAGATATTAGCAAGTATATGCAATTTTTCTAATTTTTAACCATTAATTCACTATAAACACTTCAAAAATATAACTTTTGGAAAATACAATTATGATAGAGATGTAGAGTTATATAGTGATAAAGTGATGTAATGAAGGTGATAAAGGTGAAATGAGGTGTGAATGAAGTGAAAATATATGTCATTTTAAAGACATTTTGGACACACAACAGTAGTTTCATTGTTTCCTTAGTTGGTATATTGATGGAAGCTCCCAAATCAATAAAAGTATTAGGAGGATCTATTCCACCAATATGAACAATCCTAGTGGGATTTTCGGAGTCCTTGTACTTGTTAGGAACATTATTTCCCAATATAAAGTAAAATAATTTACCAATAACATGCACAGTAGGAGGGTATTGAGGTTTCCAACCTAGTTTTTTAACACACATTTCCCTAACTGTTTAGCATAAATAGGAACATACCGAATTTCTTAAAGAAAAGGAATCCGAACATCCAAAATTTCCAGTTATGTTAAGAAGCCATATTCAATTTGGAGAATATTTTTTGTCTCAATTAATCTCTGAGGATAAGGAAGGCTCAAAGAAGTATCACTTTTAGTATCTATTACATGTTTCATAGCAAGGGAAACACCTATTGTTACAATGAAATTGGATTTCATGGGAGCACGAGCTGTACTACTGAATGTTATAGTTTCATTTGTTGTTTTAACACTATATGTATCACCTATTGTTACATCTTGTTTTTTTCCTACAGTACCTTGAATTTCCTCTTCTCCTCTTAATAATTTTTATTCCTCATTTTATATTATGATAGGAGGAGGAGTGGGGACTACTGTCCTACCTGAGCGAATTTGAATCTCATTAAATTCTACTGGTGAAATGTAGTAACTAGGGAAAATTGAGGATTCTGATTGCTGTACTGACTTAATGTTAGGGTTAGGACTAGGTTGCCCATGCAACTGAGGGAACAACAAAGGAGCACTCACAGGCATATTGGAAGGGAGATATAACTATTGTTGCATTTGTAATTGCACAGGCATCTGGTTTGGGAGAGAAATTCCTTGCCAAGGTTGAGGCCATGAAGGAACATGTCGCTGAGACCAAGGCATAGGATATTGAACCAAAGAAGGGTTGGCGGGCTGCCATGAAACTGTTATATATTGAAACTACTAGGGTGGTTTTTGAACATTATATACATTTGACCCAGAATTGAAAGGGGAAAAAGGGTCTTGTATCATACTTGATGATATAGGTTGCTAAGCATTTTCCGATCCAAAAAAATAGGATGCTTCAACATCTTCCCCTACTTCCTTATAAATCTCCTTAAGTCCAGGTAATGAAGGAAATTGATATGTGGAATGATCACATTAACATATGGTGCAACTATTGAAAGGGTGTTCTCAAAGGGTGCTTCTTTCTACATTGGGAGAAGAAAATGACCAATAATTTCTCAATCTCTCTCTATTTTTTATTTTCTTGTAACATATCAAGATGAGAATACATTGAACTCATAATGTAAGTTTTAAAATTCTCCAACAAGTTTCCAATTTATGCACTATTTTCCCCACTATTTGTTGACTTCAAAAGCCTAGCAGAGGCATCATGTGTCATGGTCTGATTTATAGTAGATCCTATGGAACTCCTTCAACAAAGTTAAACTATGTCATCATAGGGATCATTAGATGTATCTCCTTTCCCCAAAACATTCAAAATTTCCAAACAATCATCCCTCTTCCCTATAATCAAGATTCTCTTGACTATCTCCATATCTAGATTACTATGCTGAGATCTTTGAAAATTATACTGAAGGTGTTCAAAAAATTCCTCTAAATTATCATCTGGTGTCTGGGTGATTCTAAATATATCATCCTTCAAGTCCCTATAACAACAGTAATCCTGGTATTTTTTTAGAAATGATTTCTTCATTGCATCCCACATACTAATAGTTCCCCTATCGAGTCCCATAAACCATATCAATGTTGCCCTGTTTAATGTAGATGGGAAAAAATTTAGTTTTTGTCCGTCAATGGTTTAGTCATAACTCCTACAAAGGACATCAAACTCGAAAAGGAATGTATCAGGGTATTCTAATACCATACCTTGAAAATTTGCTAGTGTAGATAAAGGTATATTCTTTATTGGAGCTTGGCCTTGAAGATTCCCAATGGGAAAATAAAAAGTAGTAACTAAACTTCCTGCCATGGGATTTTGTTAAATATTCAGAGTAGTTGTTACAGGTGGTTCCTATAGTGGAGGATATTTTTCTTCCATTTGTGATGAGGGTTGTCCAAGTTGCTCTGGTTGTTCAATTTTTTCATGTTGTTCAAGTGGGTCTAGTATATCCATGTTACCCTTTGTAACAACAATTTTTTTTACTGCACTACCAAAGTCTAAATTATGATGATAAAAAAATCATTTTTTAGGAGTCAATTCCCGATCATTTAAATATGTATCCCTATAACCTTCTTTCAGAATTTGATCCACACCTTTTGTTGTTACAAAAGGATTGAAGATCCTAGGGCTTATTTCTAAGGATTCCCCAAATTCTACTTTTTTTCCTAGCATATATGTATTAATAGGTATTGGTTTTTTTGGGGAAACCTTAAGGGATTATTTCCTTTTTATCAACTTCTCTTTAGTGGAGGGTTATGCTTCAACCTTCAAAATAATTTCTTGTATATAATTTTTCCTTCCAAAATCCTGATTCTTTTTCTTCCTTCCGCATCCTCTTCTACTTGCATGGTTAGTTTGTTATGAGGAACTATATTTTTCTTATTCAATACTCATGCAATGCAATCCCATGTTCCATGATCCAAGTGAGGTTTGGCATGCTTCAGTATGTCAAAGTTATGTGCAGGTTATTACCTCTCATCTTACTACCTAGAATCCTTAGAATCATGGACACATCTATCACATTTTCAATCAATCCATGAAAATAAACTAGTCACAAATGAACCTCTGATATCCTTCCCCGAAAACGACACCAAAATGTCAAGAAAAACATTTTTTCCTTCAAATCAAAGCAGCATGTTCACTCTTACATTAATTTCCAATATGGGTAGGATTTATTTTTACAAGGTTATCGTGAAAAGTATATGCAAGGAAAAAATATAACTAACACAATGAATCCAAAACCAAGGTCGTTGCAAAATCACACTCAACAAAAAATCAAGTTGTTACACACTTCAACACAATCTCAATTTTTAGAAAAGAATCACATTGTTGCAGAATAAGCTAATTTATTACACAACCACTCATTCAGAAAAAAAAACACTCCCGCAAAACTCCCAATCACTTAATCAAATGTTGAACACACATTCATGAAAAATTAAATCATCATTCAATATGTAACAGACAAGTAAATTGTTTGTTGCTACCCCAATAAAAGGGACCATTCTAGAACTTATGTTGTCACACCATTCCAAAGTTCTTAACAATTCTAAATAATATTGACAATAACAACAATAACATGTAAAATATAACTGAAAGGAATTAATACGAATAACTATAATATTCTACTTAACTAGCGATCCCTACTAAGAAGGAGGGCCCTTCCTCCTCAACGGGGGTTGGTGCACTAAATGGAACACAAACTACTCAGAGAAATATGTGATGCCACAAGTTTTATATTTTCATTAACAAAACATTGGGATTACAATGCTTTGTTTTTTCCCCTTTCTTCCAATCCTATCTATCTAATTCTCTCCACTTGCCCCCACGAGCATAAAGATGTCTTCTTTATAGTTTTGAATGCAACAAGAAGATCCTCATGAGAATATTCTAATTCTCATGTGATATTAGAAACAAAGTCACAAATTGGTAATTCATAAAACAATTTCCATAGTTCCAGCGCAGGGAAGGATCAGCAGTGGGTTTTTTCTGACATTTGGGTGATCAGGTGTCCCTGGGACATTACAATAAAGTTTAAGGACATTAGGCCCCACTTCCATAACTAGAACTTGGTTTTTGGATCATGCATAGTAACTCTCATCTCATGTTTACCCTAGTGAGCTTTTAAAAATGGGTAAATGTGGGGTGGGGTGTTACATAATGCTATTAGAGTGAGGTTGCAACGCTAAACCTCAGGGTAAATGTAGATTCTTTTGTATGCATGTCAGTTGTCTATATGTTTACCATGCATCCATGTACGTTGTATATATGTTTTCCATGTGTGCATTTCAAATATTGATTGTTATTTCTATTATATCCATGTGCATGATATGCTTATGATATGTTTTATCATGCTAATATGGACTGGCCAGTGCAGATGAAATAGCCTCACCAATATTAAGTTTAGGTATGATTTTGATTATTATTTTATTTAGCTAATGATGGTGTATTGCAGGAAATAAAAGGCCAATAGATGAAGAGAAGAAAAATTGAGTACAGTTCATATGACTCCCCGTACAAGTCGAAAGAGACATTGGTGGGATGGGAGAGATGAATTGAGCTATAGGGAGAGGGAGCCACTCCTGATATAGAATATAAATTGATAAGATTGAAGGAAAATATCATAATTTTCAAGGAAGATAATGAGAGATTGATTGAAGCAGAGGAACGGATTGCAAAATCTCAAGAGAAGAAAGTCAAGGTTAATGCAATCTTCCTCTACAGTATTTCATATTTGCAAAAGTAGAGGTAGTTGTGACTCAATCATGGAGACAGACGGGAAGGAAATACTAATGTTTTAGATGGAAGCAGGTCCTATAGAAGGGACATGTTGGATAGGGATGATATAGTGAAGAGTGGAAAACTCATGGATACACTTGAGAGGAGGTATAGTAACTCGCTAATTTTATTCTATATTTGCTTCTAGGAGACATCATCACTAGGAGCTGTTAGAGGGGTTACTCTATATACGAATTCAAGAAAGCCAAGCCTCCTAATTTTAATGGTGAGTTGACTAAGTTAGAAGATGTAGAAGCATGGATGATTTGGATGAGGAAATTCTTCAGACTCCATTATTACTCGAAGAACATGAAAGCCAATATATATAACTTTAGTATCAAGGGAAAATCATATATATAGTGGGAATATGTTAAGAATTTCATGGGTATAAAAGAAGAGGAGATGACTTGGGAATAATTTTAAGGACTCTTCAGGAATAAGTACATGTCTAAGAGATATTATGATGGAAAGGCCAAGGATTTCTATGAGATATAGATGGGTTCCATGACAAATGATGAGTATACAACCATATTTATAGATTTTTTGAGATATGTGACCTATCTCAAAGAGGATAAACAAAGATCCAAAGGTTCATCAGTGGATTTTCATTGTCATTCAAATATGAGATTGATTTTTATGAGCCTTAATCTTTAGAGGAAGTCTTCAAGAAGTTGAAGCATTGTTATGAACAATCAAAGCACAAGTCTAAGTTCAAACGTGACTAGAAGGGTAATGAGAAGATTAAAGTAAAATGGCCTAATAAGAGAGGAAGATCTCAGGATGCAGGTGGCAAGGAAAATGTGGGTCTACATAAGAATTTCAACACAATTGAGAAAGGAAATGGGTAACAACTTGGAGAGTAGGAGAATAAAGGCAATGGTGGAAAACCAAAACCATTGAAGTGTTAGACTTGTGGTGGAGACCATCACAAGATGAATTTTCCATCATATCAAGGTGGCAGGCCTTAGATCTACAGTGCTCAAGAGGCATAGATAGTTGGGGATGTAGGCTAGAGAAATCCCTGGATCTATGTAATTGTGGATAACAGGAGGGAAGATCATCAAGCATCCATTATCGATATGAGAGGTAAGCTTTGTGATCAAGTTGTTTCTATTTTTATTTACCCTCGATCAAATTATAGATATATTAGTCCTGACTTGGTGGATAAATGTTGGTTGAATAAGGAATTTCATGTATAATCTTGGTTGGTGCATTTGGCTACAGGGACCAAGAGAATATTTAATCATTGGGTGAAGTCTTGTGCATTTGAGCTTAACGGAATTCCTACAAAAAAACACGTAAGTGTGCTTCCTTTGGGTTCATATAACATGCTTTTGGGAATGGATTGACTATTTATTCACAGGACTAAGGTATATTTCTATGATAAGGCCATTGTGTGCCTCATTGATGATGAAGAAAAAGAGCCTTGTAGGGAAAGAAGAATTCTACCTTAATGAGGATGGTTAAAACTATGCAAGCTAAGAACAATCGCAAGAAAGTGTGTGTATTGTTTGTAGTTCATATTTCCAATGAAAAAGGGAAGGAGGACAAGGATGATGAAGTTTTGAGGAGGTATATTTTCTTGCAGTAGTTTCAGGATGTGTTTCCTGCAGATATTCCAAATTTTCCTTCTCATAGAGAGGTGAATTTCTCTATTTCTTTGATGTCAGGAGCAACACCACCATCTAAGACGCCTTACAAGAGCAACATGTATGAGTTGGTAGAAATGAATGTGTATCTTAAAGAGATGCTCGATAAGGGATACATAAGGCTAAGTGTACCTCCTTGGGGTGCACTAGTATTAATTGTAAGAAAGAAAGAAAATACTCTCAGATTATGCATTGATTACATGTAGATGAACAAGGTCACTATCAAGAACAAGTACCCATAGCCTCAAATTTATTATTATTTTGATCAACTAAAGGGAGTTGTAGTATTTTCAAATATTGATCTAGGATCACGATATCATTAGTTGCACATCAAAGAATAATAGATCCACAAGACTTCATTTCATACAATATGTGGGCACTATGAGTTCATGTTGGTTCCTTTTGGTCTTACCAATTATCCTGCCACCTTCATGTGTTTGATGAACAATTTTTTGTTCCCTTACTTAGAAATTTTTGTGATATTATTTGTGGATGATATATTAGTATTCAAAGAATGAGGAGGAGCATGCAAAGAACCTGGTTGCGGTATTGATATTGTTGAGAGAAATAAGTTGTATGCCAAGATTAGCAAGTGTATCTTAGTTTAGTCTCAGATTCATTACTTGGGGTATGTTGTTTCCAATGTGGGGATAGCATTGGATCTGAAAAAGATTAACGTTATGATGGAATGGTCGACTTTGAAGAATGTGGATGAGGTCAGATCATTCATGGGACTAGCAAGTTATTATAGGAGGTTAATGAGGAACTTCTCTAAGATTGCCTACCTTATCACATCTTTACAAAGGAAAGGGAATACGTTCAAATGGATTGCTAAGTGTGCAACTAGTTTTGATCAATTGAATCAGTTACTTACCAATGCTCTAGTTTTGAAGATTGTAGATCCTAATAAGGAGTTTTTGGTTTGTACACATGCTTGCAAGGAAGGACTTGGTGGAGTCCTGATGCAATAACGACATTTGGTTTGCTATAAATCATGGAAGTTGAATGAGCATCAACAGAAATATGCAACTCATCATCTTGAGTTGGAAACTATCATTCATGCATTGAATATGTGGAGATATTATCTCCTCGGCAGGATGTTCGTTTTGATAAGTGATCATAGTGGACTGAGGTATTTGTTTAACCAACCCAATCTGAATGCTAGTTAAGCTAGATGGTTGGACACTCTTAGTGAGTTTGATTTTAAGATTAGGTAAATCATATAAAAATAGAATTGAGTAGTGGATGCTCTCAGTAGGAGAGTGCAAGTGAATAATATTTCAACTTTGAGATATTCTAGGACATATTTACAGGTTTGTATCTTACAAGCAGGACAACATGATGCGAAGTAAAAACAACTGAAGAAGAGATTGTAGTAGCAAGGTGAAGGTGACAGGGATGAGGAGTACCACCTCATGACAAATGGCTTGGTTAGATTTAGGAGCAAGACTATGTGCCTGAAAATGGTGAATTGAAGAAGCTTATCGTGAGGGATTTTCATGTCAATAAGTTCAACTATTGGCCACATTTGAAGAAAGAGGTGGTTGAGTTTGTTGTAAGGTGCTTGGAATGATATCAGGTAAAAACTGAATGCAAGAAACCAGTTTGTTTGTTGTAGCCTATTCTGATTATGAAATGGAAATGGGAAGTCATTTCCATGGATTTTACTGCAAGTTTTCCTAGGACATTAAGGCAGCATGGTTGTGGTTGATAGGCTAAACAAGGTAGCTCACTTCATTGTAGTGAAGTCTACTAATATCTCTAGTGAAGTGGCTTAGGTATTAATTAAGTAGATAGTGAGGTTGCATGGAGTTCACAAGAGGATTATATCAGATAGGGATTCCAATATCACTTCCAGGTTTTCGAAGGAGTTTTTGCAAGCTTATGTAACACCCTCCTCCCACATCTACCCAAGTAACTGGCCAACCGAGGTAAACATGTGACAAAGAGTTACTATGATATGCTTCAAATACCTATGTATCAGTTGACGAAGTGGAACCAACAAAACATAGAAAACTTGACCTTCTACACCTACAAAAAAACCCCCAGGAGCCATCCCTCCCATCCAGGTGACCAGCCCCTAAGACAAACTGACATTTTCCACTATTAAAGCCTCAATCGCTCCCTTAACATGGGCATGCATGTGACTAGGACCCTCCAGTCGCTCCCACAGCAAGGAATTCATGAGACTGGGACCCTTCAGTTGCTACCACTGCAAGGCATGCATGTGACTCGAGACTTATTTGGGTCGTTTTGTGCTAGCAAATCCATATGTTGTGCAGCTTTTTGAGGGCCAGGACTTAGGCCATTGCCTATAAATCCATGAAATTTTTAGAAATGAAAATTAAAATCGGAACAATGATACAAATGTAAATACTTGAACAAGGAATTGACTAGACCCCTACTAGCCATGATAGACATTTCATCAAAAATGTTACAAATATGCTTTCTACAGGTTTAAACAACATATCTGAGCAAATGGGTCTCACACTTATTTGAGATTTATTAAGAAGCAATGATGCCTCATCAAAATAAATGCCTTACCATCTATTAAGCCATACATTCATTGTACATTCAATGTTTCACCAAAACATGATGACAGCCATATATTGTCACTGTCATAAAACTTAGCCATAACCAACGTATAACCAACATAAATATCAAGGATAGAAAAACCATAAAAACCACATATAAGAAAGTATATTTACCCATAAAATACCAAGGATAAAGAGATCTTATTGATGATTGCATAGGCTGAACATGTCTGGGACTTCCATGAACCACCTGACCATAGACTAGGTTGAACCAAATATTTCTTTCAGCTAGTCACCCCCGTGCCATATTCCAAGCATGAATGTGGGATCTCCTTAAAAACATCAATAAAAAAATAGGGCTTACAAAGGCCAAACCATATCAACCCTCACTCAGTGATTCCACCTCCTGGTCAAACATCACTAAACATCACCAGATTGGTCTCTACCAAATCTATCTAGAGCTCTAGAGAATTTGTTCCAAATAGGGATTCCAGGACTAGTAGCTCAACCCATAACTGTCGTCAGGATTCAAGATAATTTTTCCAACTAGGGCTTCCAGGACTAGTAACGCAACCCACCAAGGGCTTTCAGAGTGTTTTTACAACCAATACTTCCAGGACTAGTAACTCAACCTGTGTTGTTACATGGCTTCTGGAATGTTTGTACAACCAAGGCTTCCAGGAACTGGCAACTCAACCCACAACCAAAGGCACAAGAAAACCAACCAGAAAAAAAGGTAAAACCCACAACACCATGGATATCCAAGAAATTTCAAGGCTAGAAAAAATCATTATCAATCTAATAAATCCTCCATGGAAATGACAGATCATAAACAAATAACCACATGCATATGTCGTGCATGCCAAAACTAGTGATAAAATCATACATGCAACTTGGTACCTACAAGAAAAACCAATTGTAGTTATTGATCCCAATGTCATCTTACACTTTTCTTCTCTTCATTTTCCTTCTTTCTCCAAATCCCAAGTACATCACACTCCTCCAAGGGTGATCCAAGGAAAATTTAAGTTTCTAAGAGTATGAGAGAGAGAGAGAATAGAATGAGATCTCGAAAACTAAACTGACAAAAAGTCTATGCACTAATCCTCAGAATAATTTTTATTAACCAAGCCTCTAATTTCTTCAAATTTTCATTATTTTTCTACATTTTCCTCCTCACATGAAACATGTGACCTTTCACTTCCCTTTTCTCCTAATTTCCATTATTTTCATGAATAAATGCCAATAAATGCCACTTTAACTTTCCAAAGCCTTAGCCATTTCCTTTTCCAATTTCCATAGCCATAATAAACCATATGAACACCCACACTAGGATTTTGTTCCAAACATTCATATTGGAATACGTGTCCCATGACCAAGGTCTTATTTTACCTTTATTAACTTTTACATGGATTTTTGACCAGGGTTGTTACAGAACCATCCCCCTTGGGGGAACACCATCCTTGGTGTTCAATGACACCTACAACCAACAAGATTGATAAAATAAATACATGTTGTTCACATAGCTTTATAACTTAGCTCATTGTAGTATTTACAATGATCAACTTGCTGAGAAGAAAACCAACATGAAAACATTACACATGAAAACCATAATGATATGACACCATACCACTTATTGGAGCTTTATAACAAAACTCATGGTGGTATTTGCATCCATATACATATGTACATATAACAAAACATCATACCAAGCATATACCAAAGACATATATCAAGGAAATTCACTCAAACTGCAAATAGAGAAGGATAGATAGCCCACATATGATCAGGCCCAAAGTGCTTCCACTACACTATAAACGTAATATCCCAAAATGGGGATGCAAAAATACATGAACACAAACTGGAGTAGCATTGAGAAATTAACTCATAAAATGTGTGTAGAACACATAGGCATCATATTATTGTTGTAGCAGCAAAACTATGTCCCACTAGATTATCCCAAAGTGGGGAAATGCAGCTATATGGACCATAAAAACGTTAATTTCAGAAAATTACACTATAACTGGGGAAAATACTAATCTTCCAAAGGAATGGAGGCTCCCTCCTTTGAAAAACAAGCTATGGAAGTGGTGTTGTGAACCCCCACTGCAACACCCTGCAATACAATGTTATACTACTGCAGAAATAACACTGTAGCTGAAGGAGGATGCTTGGCCTCAAGCCTGGATGTGGAGAAATTCAGTACAGGCTCCTTCAAGAGGCCTCTCAAGAAAGGAGAAGGAATTCCTGAATATGAATGCCTTGTGCTAAGCAACACAACAATCTCAACTAAACAGTTGGAGAAAGCAGAATAGTCATGCAGACCAAAATCCAATATTCAATCATATCCTCCTATGGTTTCCTTGCCCTCCTTTTAAACAAGTATGAGCCTTCTTTCCTTGGGCCCCACTCCTTAAGGTTTCCTCCACTAAGTAATCTTCCTCCTACTTGCACTGCGCTATCTCTATGGATGATCTCCTCCTCTCGTACCAGCATTGTTGACTTGGTCAAACTTGACCTTGTCCACATGCATTTGTCCCTGTTCACACATGAGAGTGTAAAATATAGCTAGAAATATGATCCCTTTTGACATTATGAGGGATTTTATTATTATTTCTAAAATTTATGGGCCTCCTTACCCATTTATTCATCTCCTAAGTGTAAACAACAAAAATCAATATTCCAATTAGCTGTATGCTAATTTTGGAATATTACAATAACCTACTCGATTGATCGGTTTAAGAGCATGAGCATATTTCTCGCCAATAAAAAAATATGTTCTGGATGGAATTATTTGTCTGGATCTACCTAAAATACGGACCAGTCAATCACATGATCAACATATTTAACATAGTTTTTAAGAAATGACACATGGAAAAAATCATGGACTTTCATTGTCGAAGGTAGTGCAAGTCAATAAGCTACTAGTCCAATCCTTTCAAGAATCTTGAATGGTCCAAAATACCAAGGTTCCATATTGGCACATGATCCAATCCTCAAGGATATTTTCCCAGTCTTACTCTACAATTACACTTGTTCACCAACCTGGAACTCCTTAAACAACCTGTTCCGATCCACATAACTTTTATGTCTATCTTGTGGTACCTTTAATTTTTTATTGATAACCTAAATTGCCTGTTCCATTTCTTCCAACATATCTGACCCAATAATTATCTTGTTCACTGGATCACTCTAACTAATGGGAGTATTACAACTTCGCCCATACAATACCTCAAACAGAATAATCCTTAGTGATTCTTGATACCCATTGTTGTAATAAAACTCATCTAACGAAAGGTACTCCTCTCATCTCCTCTGTTGATGCATCACATACATCCTCAAAATTTCCTCCAATATCCTATTGAACCTCTCTGTCTTTCCATCTATCTACAGATGATAAGATGTACTAAAGGCCAGCTCTGTACCTAAACCTGCAAACAACTCCTTCGAAAACTTGAAAGTGAAATTTGCATCCCTGTTTGACACAATATTATTTGGGACACCATGTAACCTCACTACATCTCTGATGAAAACTTGTGTTACATCATTAGCTGAATAAGTAAACTTCACTAGAATGAAGTGCGTTGTGTTTGTCAACTTGTCAACCACAACCATAATCAAATCACGTTGTCCAGATTTATTTGGCAAACCTATGATGAATTCCATGGAAATGACCTCCATTTCCACTTTGTAATTGAGATTGGTTGTAGTAACCCACCTACATGATTACAATTCGCCTTTACCTATTGAAAATCCAAGCATCTCACCACAAAATCTACCACTTATTTCTTCAAGTTCGGCCTGTAATATAACTTCTTCAAAACTGTCAATGTCTTCTGAGATTTTGGGTGACCTGAATATGGTTTTACATGAAACTATCTCAAGATAAGCTTCTTGAGCTCACTATCATCTGGCACGTATATCCTATCCCTGGATCTAATCAATCCATCTGCTGAGAGATGATAGTCCACATCCTGAGCACTTGTACCTGTACCTGTACCTATACCTGTACTCTGATGTAAGATGTGCATGAGCCCTCAATACCTGTCATCCTGCTGACCTACCTGTAAAATATGATCTTGTAAGTATGTCCCATAGGAACTCATAACTGGAATGTGATTCATTTGTATCCTCCTTCTAAGTGCATCTGCAACCCTGTTACCTTTACCTTTAATGTACTTGATCTCAAAGTCAAACTCATTGATTGCGACCAACCATCTATTTTGTATGGAATTAAATTTTGGATGGTCAAATAGATACCTCAATCCACTATGATCCTTCATCAGTATGAACCTCCTTCCAAAAATATAGTGCCTCCACATCTTCAACGCATGGATGATCACTTCCAACTCAAGATCATGTGTCAGATAATTATTCTCATGCTCAATCAATTTTCATGATTCATTGCATACTACCTGTCCTTCATGCATAATAACTCCACCAAGTCCTCTCTTGAAATCATTTGTGCATACCACATTCTATTTTTTTGGATCTACAATCTTTAGCACTGGAGCATTTGTCAACAATTGTTTCAACTGCTCAAAACTCATTGCACATTATTCTGTCCATTCAAACTTCTAACCTTTCCTTTGCAATGACGTGATAGGATATGCAATGCGAGAGAAGTTCTTGATGAACCTCCTATAAGTAACCTGCTGACCCCATAAATGATCTTACCTCATCCACATTCCTAGGATCTTCCCATTCCATGATAACCCTTATCATCTCTTGGTCTACTGCTATGCCTACCTTGGAAACAACATGTCCCAAGTATGTCTAAAAGAAACTACATTTGCTAAGCTTAGCATACAACTAATGCTCTCTTATAAATCTCAAAATTGCTGCTAAATATTCAACATGCTCTTCTCATTCTTACAATATATCAATATATCATCAATGACTACAATAACAAACTTGTCCATATAAGGACACAACGCACTATTCATCAAGCATACAAAAGTAGTGGGAGAATTAGTCAAACCGAAAGCAGCTACAACAAAATCATAATGTCTGTACCTGGTTTGGAAAGTTGTCTTGTGAATGTCCTCTTCCTTGATGTGTACTTGATATCAAATCAATCTTCGAGAACTTTTCTTCTCCCTTCAACTGATCGGACAAATAATCAATCCTCAACAACGAATACATGTTATTAATGGTCACATTGTTAAATTTCCTGTAACCAATGCACAACCTAATATTACCATCCTTCTTCTTCACAAACAATACAGGTGTGCCCCGTGGTGATACACTTGGCCTAATTTATCCCTTGTCAAGAATTTCCTTCAACTGCAACTTCAGCTTTACCAACTTTGGAGTGCTCATCATGTATGGGATTTCTATTTTTTGTTGCCCCTGGTACCAAATCAATAGAAAAATACACTTCCCCTGTGAGGTGGTAACTCTGAAATATCTACGGGAAACACATCCTAAAATTGTTGTAGCATCAGGTACCTTCTCAATACATCTGCATCCTCAACTTCTTTACCTTTTTCACTAGAGATATGCACTGCAAACAATACACACCCTTTCTTGCAAATATGCTTTGCCTGCATAACTTTCACCATCCTAACTGATGTTGCCTTCTTCTTACCCTATAAAATTATCTATTCTCCATTGTAATCAAAGCACTCAATGGATTTGTCATAAAAATCCACCTTTGTTCTATCAAGATACAACCAATCCATAGACAACAGCATACTATACGAACCCAATGCCAATACGTTCAAATGTGTTGATGTGGACATAACATTCAAATCAAATGCAAAAGCTCCTACCCAATAATGAACTCGATTCTTTGTACCTATAGCCAGCTACACTAACCAAGACTCTACATGCACTTCTTTATTCAAACCACACTTATCCACCAAGTCATGATTAACATAACTATAATTAGATCCAAGGTCAATCAAAATATAAACAACTTGATCACAAATCTTATTTTCCATCTCAATAATAGATGCCTAGTGATATTCATGTTTGTTATCCAATGCTGCATAGATCCTAGGAATATTATGTCCAACATCCCCAACATTATGCACCTCCTGAGCGATGCAGATATGTGGTCTACCACCCTGATGTTGTGGAAAATATATCCTACGATGATCTTTTCCACAAGTCCAACACTATGTATGATTCCATCCTGCACCCTTGTTCTTCTCCTGAAACTGAAATCCCTGCCCTTTGTCAGATGCATTGAACTTCTTGTGTAGTGTTGTATTCTCTTTGTTACCCATGTCTTGAGGCCTTTCTTGCTTCTTATCCCATTTCTCTTTATTATTATCATTACCTTTTTAGTCCTACTTAGCCTCATATATGTGCTTTGATTTCTTGTAACAATTTCTTAGCTTCCAGATGACGTCCTCCGATGATTTAGGCTCATCAAACTCAATATTGTCTATAAGTTCTATCGACAACCACTTCATGAATCTTTGAATCTTGGAATGATCCTCCTTGAGGTAAGGAACATACCTTAATAACTCCAAGAACCTACTAGTGTACTCCTCATCAGTCATAGATTCCATATTTAGCTCATAAAACTCTTTTTCCCTATTTTCATAGTCCCTCTCTGATAGGTACTTCTTCTTGAATAGTCTCTCAAATTCACTCCAAGTCAATTCCTCCTCATAAATATCTTTGAAATTAATTACATATTCCCACTAGACATCTGCTTTACCTTTAAGATTAAATGTAGCTATTGTATCCTTCATGTTCTTTGAGTAATCACGGTAACCTAAAGAACTTGTTCATTCCAAGAAACCATGCTTCTGCATCTTATGATTGCTTTATTTCCCCATAAAATGTAGGTGGATTTTATTTATTGAACGCATCCAACATATATCCCCTATCACTCCTCCTGTAAGGGTGATAATGATGATGATAACGATACCTTTCAGAACCAACACTAGAAGAAAACTTGTGTCCATTGCCTCTCGTATCCGGAGTATCCAAGAACCCACCATCTCTGATCGTGTCATATCTACCTAGTCTGTGCCCACTGTGAGATATACTTCCATAGGCCCCATTAGTCCTATCCTCCCATCCACATATGATCCAAAGTGGCTCCTTTCTCTATAATTCTAAAAAAATCTGAAGAATTACTGCATTTACTTCTTCTTTTTTCTCCTGTGCGTGCATAATTCTATCATTGTCTTCTTTGCAACTCCTTATTTCTTCCTTCAAAATCATCAATGTGTCTGCTAAGTCAGAAGAGTGCCCAAAATCACGTTTGTCATTTGATTCATAGGGAGAATCTATGTAGTCTACCATCTTGCTATTCATCTTTGATATCTTCTTCCTACAAGGTATATTATGCCAGCTAAACCAAATCACACACAAAATACCATACGTTAGTATAGTTCGGTTAGGATATCTCGTCTGCAACACCAACCAGATGAGTGAAGTATATATATATATATATATATACACACACATACGTAATCAGATCAACACATAAGTATCTTTTCAGCCATTATCTAGTTATCAATGCATGACTATGCTGACCACATACGATGATTTCATGCACAATGACCATCATCCAGCCAATGTATGCATAACAATGTATATAACCAATTCACGACTGGAAACACCACTTCAATCATGACCAATGCCATGCATACATGAAAAACAAATAGACCACAAGCACAAGGACCTATATGCAACCGACATGTACATTTGAAAACACATTCATCCAAGGGGAACGGAAATCATACATCACCCAAGGAGAACATAACTAGGCTTTGATACCACTCTGTAATACCCTCCTCCCACATTTACCCAAGTAAATATCCAACTTTGGTAAACATGAGATGAATAGTTACTATGATATGGTTTAACTCCCTATGTATCAGTTTAGGAGGTGGAACTGACAGAACACAGAAAACCCGACCTTCTACACATGTAACAAAACCCCCAAGAGGCATCCCTACTGTTGTGGCTCATTTTCATTTACCTTTGAAATATTTTTCAAAACACAAAAAAAGCATATATGTTAGAAAATGTAAAATTTTGTATGTCGAAGAAGAATTTTTATTTATATGTTGGTACATTAAAATTTCGTGACAAGATGTGAAGGTGGGTCGAAGGATTGGATAACCAGGATAAAGCTCAGGAGGGTTTTACCACTATGAAGAAATATGGAGTCACATGAGTTCATCGAATGATCTATCGCAGGGAGTAGCATGAAGAATATGAAACTGTAGAGCTGTGACAGTCGAAGAAACAGAGAAATCGGTTAAGGCAGAAAACCTTTAGAAGATTCCCAAAGGAGGCGATTGGATGACGAGGATTAAATCGCTGATTAAAGTGAGAGATGGAAGGACCAGGTTGCATTGCAAAGTTAAGTTTGAAAATTTGCGAAGTGGACACGTGTCAACATAGCACAATTTCGCATTGGAGATTATTTAGTTTATGTGTTAAGGACTTCGCAAGTTAAACAAAATAACTTGTGATGCGGTAAGAACCGAAACTTGCGATGTGATAAAGGGAGGAGCCACGTGTTGGCACATTGATTCAACGCATAGCACACATTGGCAGGTTTAGATTTTATCATTAAGACTTCTCAAGGTAAATTATTTTGGTTGTGATGTGACAAGGATGGGAGATGGCAGTGTGCGACAGTACATCGGGGCCGTTAGATCTGGTGAAGATCTATGATGGAGATTACATCACAACTTCACATTGATGTTTGTATATTTTACCATTTAAGTTATATGTTAAGTTCACTGATATGCGATGCACCATGATTGGTCGCCATATTGTGGGACCCTACAACCACTGTTCCATGTATGTGTAAGTGGTTTGAGTTATGTGCGATCTGTTTCAAAGTAAATCGTTGTTGATTGTGTGTGTATGTATGTTGAAGGTAAAACATGGTAGAGAGACTCGGGTCAGTGACCTGACACAGAGCCAAGGAGAAGAAATGACTAAACACAACAGGCATGTGTAGAAGAGGAAGAGTCAGGTAGCAGGTGACATGATGACAACGTTTGAAGCATAGAGGCATAGGCAAAGTTGGGCAGGAGAACGTATAGTGGCACTATTGGAAGCATAACAGCTGGGTCAAGTCGGGAACTGAGGCATCATTACAGAACTATGAAATTGATGCATCACAACTAGAAAGGACACCTCATCACTTTAGGAGGACGCATCAGCAACATCAGATTCAACAAAACTAACAATATTTCCATTTTTAATTTGTTTTCTCGGTATGATTGCATAAGTAATCTTAACATTTTAGGTAGTCGAGTAGTTTCAAGAAGTTTGGCAGTTATGAACTACTTTGATGTATTTAAGTAGATATAAATAAAGAAAAGGGGTTCCAAGTTTTGGACCTCTGGACGACTACTAATTTGGTACTGAATTTTCTGAGAAATTAATGAAAAAGATCAAGTTTCCTACACCTATTAATGTTGATATGTCTTTCCAGTTTCGCTCTGTGTTTATTCTTCTTTGAATGAAGTGAATTAATGTAGCAACTGGTCTCTGAATTACATCTTTGAGTAAGAGTTAAATAACCTTAATTTTCACTCCTTCACTCCATCTCTTCTCTCTTCACAAAATACCGATGAAACTTTAAAGTAATAGATTATGTGTTTGCAGCATATTATTTCGAGTTTCCTCTCTCTCCATGAATTTCCTCTGAAACTTAAAAGTGGTAGATTCTTTGTTTTCATCATATCATTTTGAGTTTCCCTTACAGTTCTTCTTTTCATTTAATTCAAATATCAACAGTTTATGGCATTGTGAAGGCTTTCATTATATCATATTATTGAGGGTATTGAGTAATTAAAATCCAAAGGTGTTAAATAGAGGCCATTCGATATTGTAATTGTGACATACATTTATATAATTTCTTAAGCACTGATTCCTTCCCAAAACCAAGGGATTGTCTCTTGAGATACAACATTTTCTGGCGCCGTTTCCGGGGATGAAGAAACAAAGTTTATTTTTCCCTGGGTTTTTCATATTATTTCCTCTGGTTGTTCAGTGAGGAGGAAATATTGGGTTGTGTTTGTTATTTTCAAAATTCTGGATTTCAAAAGGCCTCACATGAGGTCAGATACCTTGCAGCAGATAGTCCCTACTTTGCCAGACCCAGAAAGATTGGTTTCTAAAAAGGCTCAGAAACTTGAAACTCCTTCAATACTTGATCTTACACTATCTACTCCTGACATTAGTTCTCATAACCCTTTGTTTGAAGATATTTCCAAGGAACTCTCTTTCTTGGAACAATATTCTCCTTCCACACCCATTCATTTTCAAGAACCTAAGTTAGAAGAACATTCTTTCGAGTATATTTCTTTTACCTTCACTCAAGCTCAACCAAATATGGTTGTTGGTTCTTCTTCCATTGTTTATCAACCCACTCCAATATCAGTTTTGCCTCCACCATCATTCACTTTCACAGCAGGTTCATCCACCTCACCTACCCAAGGAATAGTTAACTAAGGTGTAAATATGTCAACACAAGCCTTTTTGTTGAACATATATGCTCCACTAAATCTTGCGCAACCAATGAATGCCATGCCTAAAGAATACCTAAAATTACTTCCTCGTTTCACTAGAGAAGCTGAAGTAATTGTAGAACAACATTTACCCTTGTTTTTCACTTTTGATGAAAATTTAAATGTAGAACATCTTGATGTTGTGATAAGACTATTTGCAGGGAAAATTTTAAGAACGCCTATAAATTTATATGTATAATAAATGGGCGAATTCCCATGATACATAGGAAAAATGGAAGGCGATTTTATTAATAATATAATATGTATATATAATTTTTTGGCGAATCTCTCACGAGATTATATTATCTTTTAAAATCATGGCGAATCACCAGTACAAATGGCGAATCACTAGTACAAAATGGCGAATCGTTGTCTAGTGGAGTTCGGGGTGTTGGTTCCAATGAAGATATGGTAGTTGAACCAGGAGTTGAAGGAAGTGAACCATCGAGACCAAGCATGGCACATGGTGACTCGTGAGGGAAGTAGTTCTCGTGCAGTTTGGAAAACACGTTCTAGTTCTACTAAGTGTAATATTGTTGCTCATGCTACTACTAGCACTGATATTGAGGTTGGAGAGGAGTTTGAGGAAGCATGGAAGGTAGCAGTGGTGGAGAATTACAAAGAGAACCCCATGATGGGCTCCATTTTTCCCTTTGGTATTTGGGCCTGCAAGATCTTATGTCCATTGAACCAACAATTAACCATTGAACCAACAATCAACTTGACTGAGTTGATTAGGTACGAGTCAAATTAGACTAATCTTCAAAACTATGCTTTGCATTATCCCATATTTATCACACTAATGCACACAACATTGAGCATTTGCACCCAACTCTCATGCATGCACACAAAATTTTCATTAACATCTATAACCCTAACCAAGTGAGAATTGATCAACAATTTGCACCAAATTTTGTAAGAGTGTTGAAATTTCATAAGAAATTTAGATCCATGGTACCTTAAATAAATTTTGAGATAACCTCCACAAATTTGACCACAATAGAGCAAACTTGTGATAAATTTTAAACCTACAAAAATTAGGATTCGTTTTCCTAGGAACAATCATAAGAAGTAGTTGACATATAGGTCGAGTTTTGAGCCTTGACACATTGATAATGCAATGGCTTAGGTCAAAACTCACACATCGAAAAGTCATTAATGAAGAGAAGACAATATCATTATGAATTACACATACTCCAAACTTCTTACCAAATTCTACTTAGTTTTCTGCAACTCAACTATACATAATCTTATAGTAAATACAAAATCCACAAAGCCTTCTTCACATAGCTAATAAATGGCCATTGGAAGAGAACCCCTTATATAATAGTAATAGTAGCAATCAATAGATTATTTCATATTGAACTTCATAGCCATAGCACTCCTATGTATTGTATGTTGTATTCAACTTGCATTATCAAATATAGATACAATCATAGTTTTGATTGATACATGTAAATCATACTTGTGCACCATGTTGAATGCAATGTCTGTCAAGGCGTAAAGTCGGTTTGACATGTAATGATCTATGAATTTTGCATGCAAGTTATTATAACCAAAAAAAGTTTGGGCCCAGTTTGAATGAGCAGTGGAGGACACTCTCTGAGAGGCAAACTAGAATTTGTACGTGTTCTACAATCCAATCTCAGTCAATGTTACAATATATTAAAAGAGTTATAGTTCAAGGTTACAAAACCACAGTAAAAATCTCAAGACGGAAAGAGGCAACGTTACAAAACCACAGTAGGCTTCGCCCAGCACTAATTAACCTTAACAACTCTAAACAAAACCATAAATTCATCTTTCTTTCAGCTCTACTTCAAACTGGAACAATCTATTCTGAATTGGAGACAATAATGACGTAAGATCTTTAATAATTGTACTTCTTTTGGAGTCTGGGATTCCCTTGTCAGCGTCCAAAGACATGTTCAACTAAAAAAAAAAGATAAGGAGATTTTATAATCAAGTTTTTGAATATCATATATGACTAGCAGACTTTAAAACTAGTTTTAAAAAATATGTATATAATACAACACAAAATTATACAGCACAGCACATTGAATTTTTGGAAAGAAATATAAATAAACAATAGTACCAGCTGGGATCTTTGCTATTTAGATGAGGATAATTTACCAACATTGATTTACACCATCCATAATATTGACACAACAGATCTTAAGCATGACAACAATTTAAAATAAAATTGTTTCTCAACATATGTGTAGACAAAGAACATCAATCTGGTAAACACCGACACTTAGTAGTGTTTACTTATGGCCCACCCCACATTCTAAATAAATATAAGCCATAAAACATGTCTGTTTACATTCCTATTTCTCTTTCAAATAATATTTTTCGTTTCTCCTTGCTAAGACCACGAAAGAGACCTATTTGTGATCCAGAAAATAGGTATGCTTATATAATTACTACTCTTTCAGCTAGTGTTTTGGATTTCAACTCCACTGATACTCTCCTAACTTAGAGCCAGATAGGATCCATTTGTGGTTATGGATAGCTGATAACCGTTTGTGGCAATGGATAACTGATCAACTACTATCAGTTGGCTTCTAGGAGCTATTAGTTGGCTTCTAGGAGCTGATTTGAATACGATCAACTGTGAAGGTGATAAATATGAGGTTCATTTCTCTCATTGACGGCAAGAAAAAGCACATGATCCATGCCAATGCACTACACTTTGTCCAACAAGAAAAACAAAATGGGCTTTTCATTCCCAAGTGATTTTAATCATGCAATAGAGGTCCTTACTTCAGTAACAAGCTATGATATCAAATTCATTGTGTAGGAAACACAAATTCATTGTTAAGCTTCATGTTTCCCACCTCAAATCATTGGAGTGTAGGAAAATTACTCAACAAATGTGGAACTTACTTCCCTGTTCTATTGCCCGTGTCAAGTGGAATTTGTGGTGGGAATGTGGAACTTACTTCCTTGTTCTATTTCCCGTGTCGAGTGGAATTTGTGGTGGGAATGTGGAACTTACTTCCCTGTTCTATTTCCCGTGTCGAGTGGAATTTGTGGTGGGAATATGGAACTTATTTTCTCGTCTTGTCCTTAACCCCAGATCTATCCCTCCTTGAAACATGATAATATCCAAGGAAAGATGGTCTCCCTATAAAATTCTACAAGGGTTTCTGAGACACCATTGGGAAACCTTTTAAACATATGCTTGGAAGCTCTTCATCTAGAACCACTTGCAGAGCAAACTAATGCAGGCATATTCAATATAAATTTATAAACCACAACTCATCCAACAGGAACTCAATTAATGATCCCATGCTAATCATTCTACTTTACATGGCTTTCAAGACTCCTGCAGAAGTATTAACCACAAATAAATTAACACGTGGCTACTTAATGGGTAGATTCATTTTATATAACATTGTGGAAGCTTCAAAGCTATTAGGTGGGCTAGAGAATTCCATCAAGAAGATCTTCTCCTCAAAATTGATTTTGATAAATTCCTACACAGATTAGATGGTATTTTACTTCAGATATGATGACAACGAGCTATAAATGGTCCTTCAGAAATGGTTTTCTTTGTCCAATAAAAAATTTCATCACAGCTAATGCTCTAGGTTAGCTAGAGTCAAGTGAAAACTGAAGGAACGATCCTTATCAAGTGCCTACAAGATATTTTAAAATCCACTTTGTAGATGACTCTGTGCTCTCTCTAGAATTAGCCCAATCTCTGGATATGATGATGTATTGGATTTGGCCCAAGTTCAATAAATAAGTGAGCATTATGTTCACCAAAGCATCTTTTAAGGTTCAAGCTGGGCATCTAACATCAAGAAACGATTAAATCCTAATTAAAAATTACATCTGAATTAGGTCATTTTTTATTCAAACATGGATGGCATAACAATGTTGACAATGTGAACATGAAAGAACCTCCACAAGCTGGTGGAAAAGAGGATAAAGGCAAAGATGGTGGAAGCATCTACCCATGTTTTAAGATGTTTCTCCTACAACAACATTGGAAATGTGGCATCATTGAATCTTACACAAAGGAAGGGTGATTCTTTGGTCTATTGTTGGTTTATTGTAATTAATGTTTATGAGGTATCATTCTACCATTGCTCTTCTATATTCCCTTTGGTTTTTTAGTTTGTAGGTCGATCAAGTTCTGCAAGTGTTCATTTGTACACACCATGTAATTGATATCTATTTGATCCCTAAAGAGATCAGATATTAACCACTGATAGCCACTGGCATGATTGGATAGATTAACACTTTGCACACAAAATACTGGCAATCACTAACAATCACAAAATATCATCTTCCTTGGTTATCTCTTCCTATTCTTGAATTTTGTAAATTATATATTATAAAAAAACTGAAGAAACAAGCTAGGAAGTGTTGTGATCTTTCTTGTTAAATTATAGAGAATCCTCATGACTAATTTGGGATTAGTTAATTTTTTGTTAGGTTCTTTAGTCAATTTGTATAACTAAAGTTTAATTTGTATAAGTTGTATTGCGGTTGTACTAATACAGCTATGGAGTTCCCTGAAAAACTAAGGTTAATACTTATAAAAATGACAAACCCAAAAGGGACAAAAATTTCAGAACATGCTCATAAGGTCATTTTCAAAATTAACAAACTCTAAATTCACACACTGGGGAAAAGCAAACGTCCAAATTTTCCAACACATTAAAAACTCATTAGTTCTTTAGCTCATGTGCACATCTTTACCATGCCACCTTGTATTTAGACAGGCCTAAAATATCTTACAATGCTTATTTCTACACTAGCATAGATCATCTTAAACACAAACCCATTAAGCATATATATATATATATATATATATATATAGAGAGAGAGAGAGAGAGAGAGAGATCAGACAGACACATGTTAGTCTACAGGCATAAATGTCTCACTTGTTAATGGATTAGAGTTAAGATGAATATATGCTAGGTTTTTGTCTTTTTAACATGATGGAAATTAACAAAAAACCAACTTTTTACTTTTGACATTACATGCCAAACCACAACTAGTTTTCCATTGTAGTTCATTAGAGCTAGCATTACCACAGACATAACACATCTATTACACCTGGGTTGTAGAGTGTGCCTCACTTCAGTGCACTCATTGATCTTCTCAGTATTTACTTCCAATGAACTAAGAACATTGATTTTACCCAATACCAGTCTACATCTGCACCCTTTGATACAAATCTACCTAGGAATAATGTTTCTAGAAATACCCTAAATGGGGTCCATCTATAACAATGCTCTAAAGGTATCCAAAAAACAAATGGTAAACCACATACAACACTCTCTATAATATCAAAACAACATAGAAAGAAACTGACAGCATGATAAAAAAGTAACTCGCCAGAAATATTCAAGCAATTTATTACTTTCAATACTTTTCATATACACACATGCATATCTTCCAAATCACCATAAGAAGCCTCTGGAACATTTAGAGTGCCATGAATTTGCTTCATTTCCTCCTCAATCAACCACTCACCTGTTTCAAACCAAAATCTGACTCAGATTATAGACCAACCTTATACATTTCATAATCATATAAAAATATTAAATAAGCCTCACCTTGAAACTTCAAGGCGATCTCATAAGAGTAACCAATTCGTTTCTTATTGCGCACTGTCACCAACGATGCCTGAAGCAATGTTCAGTAATTATACTCAGTTCAACATGAATTCAAGGGCTCAAGAATAATTTATACAAAACATTCTCTACACTAAAAAAATGTTTAGAGGAATAAATCTGTTTCCAGGTTTTTAATTTAGGTAAAATTGAAACTGAAATTGGTTAATTAGTTTTCACATAGATGTCTTCCCACAAGCTGATGTGCAAAAAAGTTACGTGAAGTGAACTCCTGCCTCCGAGTGCAAGTAAAAGGTTACTCGATCAGCGAGCATTTAAGGTACAAGGCTATTATTATCTCATAACCTGCATAACATTAATCAAGCATTCCACTTTCTTTCTGAAGGGGTGGGGAAAATAATTTCCAAAGAAAGAGTTTTGGATGCAACCAACAAAGAAGCAAGTACTGAATGCCCAGTCAACATGGGGAAAATAGGAAGAGTTTCAAAAATATCGAATTTTGCAGGATGGCCTCGGGGGATTCTAACAAAACAAAACATAAACAAAAAGTCCCGAGAGAAGGAAAATGCTGCAAAATAGGAAAAAACTGATGGATAATTAAAGAAGCAGGTTTGCAAGGATACTTAAAAATCCCACAAACAATTATAATCACTATTTGTGAAGTTTGCAGAATAACAGGAAGGAAATCAGTCTTCATCATGACTCAAAATCACAAAGGAAAAATTCATCCAAACCAACAAAATACCAAGTACAAGAGCTCGCAGAGAAATAAGCTGCAGCTTTTCAGCTTAAGCAATGTATTCATAATTCCTCTGGAAAATAAGGAATGACTAGCAAACAGTTCTTTAAGGCGGCTCATCCAAAAGATTCAGATCGATCCCAAACCTGCTAAAAATTATACATTACGATATACAGGGCCCATTGTTTTAGCAAAAGATTCAACCCTAAAACAAGTTTAGTGAAGCTACACCCAACACCAACAACATCACATTTTGGCTTTCCTAAGACTTATGAAAAAACTAAGAATTCAATCTTCAAGGGAGGCATGAAAACAGACATCCAAGATTTTGTAGCATCCTAGGATGCTTGCCAAAGCAACACAAATAATTTACTAGGTGCATTGCACAATGCAGCCTTTATTAATCCCAGCACATATTTGGACAGAAATTTCAATGAATTTTATTGTTGGACTTCCAAAAGCGAGCAACAAAACAGTGAGTAAGGTCATGGTAGATTATCTTTTAAAAGCAACTCATTTTCGAGCCTCCACTCATCCTTTCACTCCTTTCTCAATTTCCCAACAATTCGTGGATAATATCTTCAAGCTACACAGTATGCCAACTTCCATTGTTTCAAATCTGCAGGGATGGATGCAGTTAATGACTATATTAAGGGCTACACTAAGTAGTCTACAACGCCTCCATTTCTAGCTCAACCTTTGCAATATATGCAAAATTTCCAATCTTATATTGTTGGGCCTGGACCTCCAATGCAAAGCTTTTAGATTTTTCTCCATACTATCAAATTTATCCTAGAATTCCTCTTTAATATCTCATATGGGGACCTAATTGAATGAAAGGAGATGACATGGCACATTTAGGTAATACGTGAATGGGGAAGATGATCTAGAGGGCTAGCCACTAATTGGAGTAACCGAGAGACCTTTGAGAGTCAACACTGAGCATCCCTAAGAGACTGAATGAGGTAATGACCTCTGAAGAACATAGTGCTAAATTATAAGTACAAATTTATGTCTTTCCTTGAAGCTAAATCCCACAAATCCCTAAATCTACAAAGGAATGATACCAATTTGAAGATGGTCTTGAGGCAAACAGGTTGGGCTGCAAGCTCTGCCCGAACAACAACCTCAGGTACATTTTTCTTGCATCAAATGTAACTAAGAAATAGGATCTGGACTCTTTCTAACTTCTCCCATTCAACTTGAGTCTTGAAATAAAATTCCATACATTTACTACCTTATTAGTTATACAGTACTACTGAAAAAATCAATAACAACCTCTAATAAGGCATGTTCGTAAGAACAAATCAGTGAATCTTTTATATCCTTTTTAAGTATAGGAAAGTTTAGAAAGATGTAAACAATACAAATCCATTTCCTTTTATTTATGATATATCAAATCCAAAGGGTATCAACAAATAAATTCTTAATCCTAAAAGTACTAAACGTGTAAAACAAGAATATTCTATTATGCAACCCAAGTGACCAATTTAAATATGATGAGTGTGCCAATGATTTCTACCAGTCATAATATGGAAATATTTCATGTAAAATTTCTATTATTGGCCAGTGCAATATCTAAAACCCATTATTACGTAAAATTAGCGCAAAAATTAGTACATCTTGCTCATAATTTTTTTTACATTAACAAGCATGTAAGCAACTTGTATTTCTAGTTGTATAACTTCATCTTTACTGTATGCAAGATAATCTCAATAGTGGAAGTAAAGAGGAAATGTTCCTGGGTTACAAATCCATTTTTTTGCCTTGTCCATTTAAGTTGAAATTGCTAGATATTGACACTCTTTGTAAGCACTTTACCATCTTGTGGATCATAGAATATCTCAATAAGAATTATAATGCACCTTATATCTTTGAACATTTTATAAAAACCTTGGAAATAAAATCTATGAAGCAGACCCAACAATGATTCAAAACAAATGAACGTATATACAAAATTGGCAATTTGTACCAAAAATATGATTATACAAGTTATATCCAACAAGGTTTCTGCAGTCAAGCAAAGCTACGAAAGAGTAATGCTCAAAGTACTTACCAATATGCTTGACAATGGAAGTGGCTTTAAGCCCAGTTGTTGTTAAACCTGTAGACATTGTTGTTCCTTTTATTTTGCAAACCTTTTTATTGAGGTCAGAAATCAATACCTAGAATCCAAGTTGATACTTGCCCTCAAATTGTTGGTGTATTTGTGGGGATGCTTAAGACCATTTCCATTAGCGACATTCATCCACATTGCCTCTATTTTTTTTCTTGGTTTAGTGTTGTCACTATAAATCAAGGGATAACTAAGTATTTTTACTTCGATACTTGCAATCAAATTGTTGTTGTATTTGTGGGGATGCTTAAGGCCATTTCCATTAGTGACAGTCATCCACATTGGCCTTTTTTTATTGCTTGGTTTAGTGGGAAATACCTTGCTAGTAGTAGTAACCAGTCTACCTTGCCTCAAACAGGAGCACATTCGATGAAGGACACACCTGCACTGTATATTTGAACTCATGTCAAACTTTTGCTTCCACATTTACTCAAGTTTAAATGTTTATGACTCAGTTACTCAAAATTTATCTTAAGAAACTGCTGAAATGAATTACAGTCAATGCTTAATAAGCAGATAATGAATCACCAATGGAGGAGGTATCTGCAGGGATGGCTGCAGGTAATGACTATATTAAGGGCTACACTAAGCAATCTACAACACCTCCATTGCCAGCTCAACCTTTGCAATATATGCAAAATTTCCAATCTCATATTGTTCGGCCCGGACCTCCAATGCAAAGCTTTTATATTTTTCTCCATATTATCAAATTTATCCTAGAAGTACTCTTTAATAGCTCAGTTGAGGACCTAATTGAATGACAGGAGATGACATGGCACATTTAAGGTAATACGTAAATGGGGAAGATGATCTAGAGAGCTAGCCACTAATTGGAGTAACCAAGAGACCTTTGAGAGTCAACACTGAGCATGCCCTAAGAGACTGAATGAGATAATGACCTCTGAAGAACAAAGTGCTAACTTAAAAGTCCAAATTTATGTCTTTCCTTGAATCTAAATCCCAAAAATCCCTAAATATACAAAGGAATGATACCAATTTGAAGATGGTCTTGAGGCAAACAAGTTGGGCTGCAAACTCTGCCCGAAAAACAACCTCAGGTACATTTTTCTTGCATCAAATGTACCTAAGAAATAGGATCTGGACTCTTTCTAACTTCTCCCAATCAACTCGAGTCTTGAAATAAAATTCAATACATTTACTACCTTATTAGTTATACAGTACTACTGAAAAAATCAATAACAACCTCTAATAAGGCATGTTCGTAAGAAAAAATCAGTGAATCTTTTATATCCTTTTCCATTATTTGTAAGTTCAGAAAGATAGTAAACAATATAAATCCATTTCCTTTTATCTATGATATATCAAATCCAAAGGGTATCAACAAATAAATTCTTAGTCCTAAAAGTACTAAACGTGTAAAACAAGCATATTCTATTATGCAACCCAAGTGACCAAATTAAATATGACGAGTGTGCCAATGATTTCTACCAATCATAATATGGAAATATTTCATGTAAAATTTCTATTATTGGCCAATGCAATATCTAACACCCATTATTATGTAAAATTACCTCAAAAATTAGTACATCTTGCTCATAATTTTTTTTCATTAACAAGCATGTACGCAACTTGTATTTCTAGTTGTATAACTTCATCTTTACTATATGCAAGATAATCTCAATAGTGGAAGTAAATAGGACATGTTCCTGGGTTACAAATCCATTTTTCTTCCTTGTCCATTTAAGTTGAAATTGCTAGATATTGACACTCTCTGTAAGCACTTTTCCATCTTGTGGATCATAGAATATCTCAAGAAGAATTATAATGCACCTTATATCTTTGACCATTATATGGAAACCTTGGAAATAAAAGTTATGAAGTAGACCCAATAGTGATTCAAAACAAATGAACGTATATACAAAATTGGCAATCTGTACCAAAAATATGATTATACAAGTTGTTTCCAACAAGGTTTCTGCAGTCAAGCAAAGCTATGAAAGAGTAATGCTCGGAGTACTTACCAAGGTGCTTGAAACTGGCAGTGGCTTTAAGCCCAGTTGTGGTTAAACCTGCAGACATTTTTTTTCCTTGTATTTTGCAAACCTTTCATTGAAGTCAGCAAATCAATACCTAGAATCCAAGTTGATACTTGCCCTCAAATTTTTGGTGTATTTGTGGGGATGCTTAAGACCATTGCCATTGGCGACATTCATCCACATCGCCTTTGTTTTGTTTCTTGGTTTAGTGTTGTCACTATAGATCAAGGGATAAATAAGTATTTTTACTTTGATACTTTCCATCAAATTGTTGGTTTATTTGTGGGGATGCTTAAGGTCATTTCCATTAGTGACAGTCATCCACATTGGCCTTGTTTTATTGCTGGGTTTAGTGGGAAATACCTTTCCAGTAGTAGTAACCTGTCTACCTTGCCTAAAATAGGAGCACATTCAATGAAGGACACACTCGCACTGTAGACTTGCACTCACTTCAAACTTCCGCTTCCACATTTACTCAAGTTTAAGTGTTTATGATTAGTTACTGAAAATTTATCATAAGAAACTACTGAAATGAATTGCACTCAATGCTTAAGAAGCATATAATGAATCTCCCATGGAGGAGATACCTACAGGGATGGTTGCACGTAATGACTATATTCAAGGCTACACTAACCAGTCTACAATGCCTCCATTTCTAGCTCAACCTTTGCAATATATGAAAAATTTCCAATCTCATATTGTTGGCCCTGGACCTCAAATGCAAAGCTTTTAGCTTTTTCTCCATTTTATCAAAGTTATCCTGGAAGTCCTTTTTAATAGCTCAGTTAAGGACCTAATTGAATGACAGGATATGGCATGGCACATCTAGGTAATACATGAATGGGGAAGATGATCTAGAGAGCTAGCCACTAACTGGAGTAACCGAGAGACCTTTGAGAGTCAACACTGAGCATGCCTTTAAGAGACTGAACGAGGTAATGACCTCCAAAGAATAGAGTGCTAACTTATAACTACAAATTTATGTCTTTCCTTGAAGCTAAATCCCACAAATCCCTAAATTTGCAAAGGAATGATACCAATTTGAAGAAGGTCTTGAGGCAAACAGGTTGGGCTGTAAACACTGCCCGAACAAAAACTTGAGGTACCTTTTGCTTGCATCAAATTTACCTAAGAAATAGGATCTAGACTCTTTCTAACTTCTCCCGATC
Source organism: Pinus albicaulis (assembly GCA_034641835.2). NCBI lineage: Eukaryota > Viridiplantae > Streptophyta > Pinopsida > Pinales > Pinaceae > Pinus > Pinus albicaulis. The sequence goes on along the minus strand of CM076584.1, from coordinate 681,718,424 downwards.
AACTTGAGTCTTGAAATAAAATTCCATATATTTACTACCTTATTAGTTATACAGTACTACTGAAAAAATCAATAATAACCTCTAATAAGGCATGTTTGTAAGAACAAATCAGTGAATCTTTTATATCTTTTTTCAGTATAGGTAAGTTCATAAAGATAGTAAACAATACAAATTCATTCCCTTTTATCTATGATATATCAAATCCAAAAGGTATCAACAAATAAATTCTTAATCCTAAAAGAACTAAAAGTGTAAAACAAGCATATTTTATTATGCAACCCAAGTGACCAATTTAAATATGATGTGTGTGCAAATGATTGCTACCAATCATACTATGGACATATTGTATGTAAGATTTCTATTATTGGCCAATGCAATATCTAACACCCATTATTATGTAAAATTAGCTGAAAAATTAGTACATCTTACTCATAATTTTTTTGCATTAACAAGCATGGAAGCAACTTGTATTTCTAGTTGTATAACTTCATCTTTACTATATGCAAGATAATCTCAATAGTGCATGTAAAGAGGACATGTTCCTGGGTTACAAATCCATTTTTTTCCTTATCCATTTAAGTCGAAATTGCTTGATATTGACACTCTCTGTAAGCACTTTTCCATCTTGTAGATCATAGAATATCTCAATCAGAATTATAATGCACCTTATATCTTTGACCATTGTATGAAAAACTTGGAAATAAAAGCTATGTAGCAGACCCAATATTTATTTAGAACAAATGAATGTATATACAAAATTGGCAATCCGAACCAAAAATATGATTATACAAGTCGTTGCCAACAAGGTTTTTGCAGTCAAGCAAAGCTACGAAAGAGTAATGGTCTGAGTACTTACCAAGATGCTTGACAATGGCAGTGTCTTTAAGCCCAGTTGTTGTTAAACCTAGAGACATTGTTGTTCCTTGTATTTTGCAAACCTTTCATTGAAGTCAGCATGTCAGTACATAGAATCCAAGTTGATACTTGCCCTCAAATTGTTGGTGTATTTGTGGGGATTCTTAAGACAATTTCCATTGCTAACATTCATCCACATTTCCTTTGTTTTATTGCTTTTTTTAGTGTTGTCACTATAAATCAAGGGATAACTAAGTATTTTTACTTTGATACTTTCCATCAAATTGGTGTATTTGTGGGGATGCTTAAGGCCATTTCCGTTAGTGACAGACATCCACATTGGCCTTGTTTTATTTCTTTGTTTAGTGGGAAATACCTTTCCAGTAGTAGTAACCAGTCTAATTTTCCTCAAACAGGAGCACATTCGACCAAGGACACACCTGCACTGTAGACTTCACACACATAGGCTGTAAAATTTACACACCCACAACTTACACACCTACAACTCAACAATGATGGGTTACAAAGAGAAAAAAAGATGACTTCCGAAGTCTCTTGCTGGAATATTTATACCAAGAGTCGACATTATCTTGCCTCACCTTGAAAATAACCTGCGCTCTTCCACAATCCAACCTGTGCTTTTCCAGCACATGAATTAAGATGAAAAATATGAGAATATACCGGTGAAAAATTTCGATGGTCTCCTTGGTGCTGCTCTGGTCTGATGTGGTCTCTTCGGCTCTGCTCTGTCTAAAGACCAAAGTATTAAGGGGCGAAATGTTATGTAAAACGCCTAAATGGGTTTTAACATGCATGCTTCCTAGGGTAAGGAGACACCATTGGTTAAGTGTAGAAGACCTTCCCTCTTCCCTCTTACCTAAAAACTCATGTTTATCAGATGATCAGAATGAAGCAAACATACAGAAGGATCATCGTTGTCTCTTGCTCGAAAATGACAGAAAGGATCGGGGTTGTATCTTGCTCAAGAATGACAGAAGGATTAGCAAAATGTATTTTCTAGAGATGAATTTCAACCTTACCCTCTATTTGAAAACCAACAAATCTGGCTATTGCAACCAAATATGTATCTTGCTCGAAAATGATAGAAGGATTAACAAGCTGTAATTTATAGAGATGAATTTCAACGTTACCCTCGATTTGCAAACCAAGAAATCTGACTATTACAACCAAATCGAACTTCAAAACCTATAAATAGAGGTGAATCCGCCCAAATTCAATGATTCCAACCTCCAAACCAGGCGAATCGGGCCTTTGCAATGTAAATCTAGGGCGAATTCCACCTTTTCAATTTTTATCCGCTTTAATTTTGAGGGCCAAAATATAATAATTATTTATTTTTTAAATAAATTTTGGGCTAAGTTGTTAACTATAGAAAAAATGGGTGCAATATAAAAAATTCGCCTCTTCAAACTATAAAACCCGTTAAATTTCGCCTTTGGGCTAAAATTCACCCCTAAATTTTTCCATGACTATTTGTGCATTCTCTAGATGGAGAGGCTAGAAAATGGTTCAAAGGTTTACCAAATGGTTCAATAAATAACTGGGAAGAGTTAGAAACTCAATTCACTCAGAGATGAGGAGAAAAGAGAGATCATGGTTACTCATTAACAGAGTTTAATGCAATTAAAAGAAGGCCTAGTGAAGCATTTCTGAGTTTGTAAAAAGATTCAAAAATTGTAAAATAGTCTACCTATAGAGATGAAGCCCCCCCTGTAGAAGAAAAGGTAGTTTTTGTTGGGGATTTTGAAGCTGATTTTAGCTTTACATTGAGAGAGATAAGAGCCCCTACTCTTGAGCAGATTCAGACAGATGCTTTAGAGATCGAAGCTAATCTGACTACAGCTAGAAAGGCGAAAGGGAAATAGCCAGTCCAAGAGAAGGGGAAAGAAAAAGAAGAATCATCACAAGATATAAGGATTGAAGATATGGAAAAGGTGATGAAAACTTTGAAAAATAAGCTAGCTAAGATGGAATTGGAAAATAAAAACTCCCAAAGACAAGTGCAACAAAACCAAGGGGGGTTTAACCCTCAATTCAGAAGAAATTCCCTGCAAATTTTGCAGAGGGAAATACAAGATCAAGACCAGGTTCAAGCACCATTGTATATAGAAGCAACACCCACAGAGCCAGTATAAGATGACCAAAGGGAGGTCGAGGATCATGTATCTTCTATGTATACAATATAAGAGGATGAAGATGAAGATTGTAAGGGAGAATATGTTGAAGCTGAAGTATCTTTTTATCAAGATGAAATGGATGAATACTGTAGGAAATTCATAGATTTCATGCAAGATAAGTTACATGAAAATTATGATTTAAGGTCTAGAAAGAGATCTAGAGTGCAGGATAATGAACAAAAATGTTCCATTCCTCCTCCAATGGTGACTCCACAACAAAATGACCCTGTGAAATAGGTCAGTAAGGGGAAAAAACTTGTAAATTCACTTAATAGAACAAATGTGCAACAGGGTGAATCTTCCCAGAACAAATCAGTTGAAACTAATAGTTTGGAGAGAGTTGTTCCTGTACCCAAACAAGCGGAAAATTATAGAAAAAGTGAAGAAGAACCTGAAAAGAATGTTAAACAAACTCATGCTTTCAGCTTGGAAAAAGAGTTGGAGAAGGTTAAAATTTAGGTACCTCTTCTAGAATTAGCTAAAATACCAGCTTACAAGAAAGAAATTTCAAGATTTATTAATCTCACACAGGTGGAAGATATAAGTGACATGGTGAACTTACAAGAAGAAAAGCTAGTGGTCACCTTTGGTCCTCATGTAGAAGAAGTATATCCTTCTGTTCCACCCTTCCATATTTCTCTATTGCTTCATGATTTTAATCTACATAATTGCATGCTAAACTCAGGAGCCTCCCATAATCTCATGCCATTGTCTGTTATGAAGGAAATTAACTTGCAGATTACGAAACCTTATAGGGATCTATATTCATTTGATTCCAAAAGGGTGAAATGTGTTGGTTTAATTAAAGATATGGTAGTTTCATTGGCACAAATCCCAACAAAGAGTATATGGATGTAGTGGTTGTTGACATCCCAGCCAGGTTTGGAATGCTCCTTTCAAGATCTTGGGGAGAAAATTTGGGAGGTGTACTAAAATTTTATTTTACTTATGTTATCATTCCGGTTTTTAATGGGGAAGATGTTGTGAAACCAACTCCCAAAAATATAAGAAAAGAGATATCAACGTCTTAGAAATAAGCCACTTCAAGGGGGCAACCTCCAATACATTACATGAACAATTCTTGGATGATACAAATTACAAAACCTCCTTTCTATATATAGGAGTCCATGGGGCCAAAATGTAATCCTAGTGGGGCCACAATGTAATCCTAGCCAACCTAACAATAATAATTTAAGGGCACAATAATAACAATATGGGGGTTACAAGGGTACAATAATAACAATAAGGGGTTACACTAACAACAATAAGGGACTATACTAGTAATATAGGGACCTAACATGCCCCTCTCCTTAAAAAAGTGTTGTCCTCAACGCTTGAGTAGCTCTGGGTGCTTCTGTATAAAATTCTCATCCTCCCATGTAGAATCTTCAGTGGGTAAGTTCTTCCACTTGATGAGATACTCTGAAATTGATCGATTCCGTAGTTGTCGAGTTCTTGTTTCCATGATCGCTTCTGGTTCCAATATGATTTTTCCTTCCTCATCAAGTTCTGGCAATATTGTTTGAACTGGAAGATTTTCACATATAACCTTCTTTAAGCACGAAACATGGAAAACTGGATGTACTCGCGAAGAAGCAGGAAGCTCCAATTTGTATGCCATAGTACCAATCTTTTGCAACACCTTGTAAGGACAATAGTACTTTGGCGATAATTTATTATCCTTCTTAGCTTGCTTGAGGGACATTTGTTTATATGGTTGTAGCCGTAAAAATACCCAATCTCCTACATTAAAACTTCTCTCGCTACGATGTTGATCTGCCTGTTGTTTCATTCGATTTTGTGCCAAATTCAGGTTATCCTTTAAGAGTTGGAGAACTTCTTGCTGATGCTCGATGTGATCTTCCACTGCTTGAACCTTCAAATTTTCCCTTAAAGATGATGTGATCGATGGTGGATGATATCCATAAAATGCCATAAATGGGGTCATTTTTGCTGCAGTATGGAAGGAAGTGTTATACCACCATTCAGCGAGAGGTAACCACTTGACCCATTGTGTTTTTTTATTAGATACAAAACAATGAAGATATCCTTCCAAACATTTATTTACTATCTCAGTTTGACCATCAGATTGAGGATGATAAGATGAGCTATGAGCCAATTGAGTACCCAAACAAGAAAATAACTCTGTCCAAAAATTTCCAGTAAAAATGGGATCTCTGTCGCTCACAATAACCCTTGGGCTTCCATGTAGCTTTTGAATTCTGTCCATAAATGTAGTAGCAACTGTACGTGCTTTAAATGGATGAGATAAAGCACAAAAGTGTGCATACTTGGTAAGTCTATCAACTACCACCATGATGACACTCTTTCCTTCGGACTTAGGTAAACCCGTGATAAAATCCATTGAAATCTCCTCCCAACGTTGACTTGGAATGGATAAAGGTTGTAGAAGTCCCGGGGTCTTAATTGTTTCCACTTTATTCTGCTGGCAAACCAAACATTCCGCCACAAACTTTTGAATATCAGATTTAAGGCCATCCCAAAAAATCATTTCTTCACCCTGTGGTAAGTTTTTAAAAATCCTGAGTGTCCTCCTAAAGGAGAAGTGTGCAATTCCAAAAGAATATTTTGTTTTAGTTGGGAATTCTTACAAAGATATAAGCGATCTTTGTACCATAAGGAATCATTTTTCTAACTAAATGTATCAGATGTACTAGGATCTTGCTGCAATTTTTGAATGAGTGTCCATACATCTTTGTCCTTCTTCCATTCATCTCTTGCTTCGGTTATCCAATCTGGTTGGATAATAGAAATGGCACGAAGCAATGCTTCCACCTCTTCATTCTTTCTTGAGAGTGCATCTGCAACAACATTAAGCTTTCCTTTTTTGTAGATTATTTCAAAGTCATAACCCAACATCTTTGTGACCCATTTTTGCTGCTCTTCTGAAGATAGTCTTTGTTCCAAAAAGTGCTTAAGACTATCATGATCAGTTTTTACCTTGAAGTGTCTTCCCATTAGGTAAGTTCGCCATTTATTTAGTGCATGCAGTATTGCTAACATTTCCTTCTCATAAATAGGTTTCTGTAAATACTTTCCTTGATTGGACGACTTTCAAAAGCAATGGGTCTTCCTTCCTGCATTAAAACAACACCAATTCCATTTCCTGAGGCATCAAATTCCACAATAAAGGTTTTTGTGAAGTCTGGCGTAGCTAAGACCGGTGCTAGGCACATTGCCTCTTTAAGATGTTCAAAGGCCTTAGTTGCTTTATGAGTCCATGAAAATGCATCTTTCTTCAATAATGTTGTTAGAGGTGCTGCTATTCTCCCATAATTCTTAACAAACTTGCGATAATACCCTGTTAACCCGAGAAATCCTCGCAACTGCTTTATGGTTGTTGGGACTTTCCATTCCTTAATGGCTTTAATTTTGTTAGGGTCTACCTTAACACCCTCGTGAGATACAATATGACCCATATATTCCACCTCTTGTACTCCAAAGAAACATTTTGATGTTTTTGCATATAATTGTTTCTCCTGCAATAGTTTGAGCACCCTGTCAACATGTTGAACATGATCCTTCCAAGACCTGCTGTAGATTAGTATATCATCAAAAAATACTAGCACAAATTTTCTAAGGAAGGGTTTGAAAATGGAATTCATCAACCCTTGAAATGTAGAATCTGCATTGGTAAGGCCAAAAGGCATGACCAAAAATTCATAATGATCCTCATGAGTTCGAAATGATGTTTTTGGAATATCTTCAGTCTTCATACTAATTTGATGATATCCTAATCGAAGATCCAACTTGGTAAAATAAATTGCTCCATGTAATTCATCCAATAATTCATCAATCACAGGAAAGGGAAATTTATCTTTAATGGTGAGCTTATTGAGCTCCCTATAATCTGGACACATGCACCATGATCCATCCTTCTTGTGTACCAATACTACAGGAGCAGAGAAAGAAATTTGACTAGGTTGAATTATACCCGCCTCTAACATTTCTGCAATCATACATTCAATTTCACTCTTTTGGACATAAGGATATCTATAAGGCCTAATTTTTGGAGGGAAACTTCCTGGAATCAAATGAATAGCATGATCATGATCACTAATAGGTGGGATTCCTTTGGGAGTTTCAAACACCTTGGAATGATTGTCCAAGACTTTTTGGAGATCTGCAGAAATAGATGATTTTGATGTTGGAATTTTTAGTGAGCATAATTGTGAAATTACGCCTCGTTGCTCTTTATTTAGAAGCTTTGTCATGACATTAGAGCTTATTATCTTTCCTATATTTTCTGAAATACCCCGTAATTCGACTTCCTTTCCTTCTGAAAAAAATTTCAAGAAAAGTTCTTGAAAATTAAAAGCTACCGTCCCCAAAGATTGTAACCATTGTAATCCTAGTACAACATCAACACCTCCCATAGGAATGGAAAGCATTGGACTATTCAATACATATTCCCCCATGGTTAGCTTGATATTATGGCATTTTCCAGAGAAATTTATATTTTCTCCATTTGCAACCATCACTTGGCATTATGGTGCTGGGTATAGGAAACAATTCAATTCCTTGGCTACCTTACAATGAATAAAATTATGGGCACTACCTGAATCAATCAACACTATTACCTTTTTCTTCTTGGTATGTCCTCCTATCTTGAGAGTTTGAGGAGTGGTAATTCCTACCAATGCATTACATGATATGGTCGGACTCATTTTTTCCTCTTCTAGGGATGTTTCCTGGCGTATATCCTCTTCTTTTGAAGATTATTGTTCATTTTCTTCTACCTCTTCACAATCTATGTAAAATAATTTATTCTCAGCACACTTATGAAATTTAGTGTATTTTCTATCACAACTATAGAAAACCCATTTTTCTCTTTTTTCTTCCAATTGTTGTGGTGTCAACCTTGTAGGTTGTGGAAATCTAGGAGTAGCAACACTTCCATCTTTATAGAAGTGAGTGGTAGGCTTCTTTGTCGCCATAATTTTACATTCAATTTTTTTTGCCAACCTGAATGCCTTCTCCAATGAATCAGGCTTCAAAACATGAACTTCATGTTGGATGTTATCCTTTAAAGTACCTATGAAGAGATCAATCCTGTGTTCCTTTGGAATATTAGTTACCCTTATATTCAATTTTTGGAAGTCCTCAATTTGCTCCCCCACTGAACACTTTTGTTTTAGATTTATCAATTGGCTAAAGAAAGTGTTTCTCTTTGTATCCTCATAATGTGCTATTATTTCCTCCGTAAAAATTGACCAAGTTACAATTTTTTTATGGGAGCAAAGCTATCGATACCAGACAAATGTATTTTTTTCTAAATGTAAAGTTGCAATGTGTACCTTTTGTGTGTTTTGCACATTATTGAGATCAAAATATTGATCCATCTATAGTATCCATGTTACTGGATCATTTCCATCAAACTTCCTCATATCCATTTTTGGAATATGGTGGTTCTTCCATTCAACATTAGAGTCTATGAAATCACGATTAACATTTATTTTGTTCTCATCATGAGTTTCCTCTACTATCTTTTCACCATTAGGAAACATTTCTTGTATCAACTTTGTCAAACCTTCCATGTCTGCTTTTAGATCATTCTTCATGTTTTCCATCTTAGCTTCCATGTCATCCATCTTAGATTCCATGACAGCTTCCATGCAATCCATCTTAGCTTCCATGCCATTCTTCAAACCATCCATCTTAGATTCGATGCCTTTCTTCAAACCATCCATATTAGTTTCCATGCCTTTCTTCAAAACTTCCATGTCATTTTTTGTTGCTCTTTGCGAAAGCGAAATTTGTTGCACTTGCTAATGTAATTTTGATATGTCATGTTGCCATTCTTCGTCTTCATGAGTCATAATAGAGCCTTATAAAGGCTTAATGGGTGCTGAATTATTTTTAGGGGCAATTTTAGAATCCAATACTGATATCTATTCTACAATATGCCCTTAGAATCAATTCAACTTGATTCTTCAAACAAGACTTATGCAATTCGGAAAAAAAATACACACCTTTTACTTGTTTTTGAGGAGCTCGATATTGAAATTGACTTATCTCTATACTTGTAGATCCTTAATATCTGAAATTCAGTCCTGTAGTATTCCTCTGAAGCTTCTTTCAAATTCCATAGGTCTTACTTGAATTCGATTCTTCAAGGCAAAGTTATGTCCAATCTCCCACAATGACCTAATTATGGATTGGTTCAGTAGATCGAACTTGTACGATTTGCCACATGTCACTGTTTGCTCCTTTGGCTCTGAAATGTATAGAAAATAAACCATAGTTCGTGTACTTCCAATCCCTTTTTACAGAATTCCAATGTGATGCTCAGAGAGAGAGTTATAAATATTTTCCCGCAATCACCTCTTTGAGATGAAATTCGGGAGCCTGAAAAAGACCTAACTTACACAGATCATATCTCTGAAAATATTGCGAACCAAGATTTGAAATTTTGTGATGATGTTCCTCTCGATTTCAGTTTAGTGCTCTAAATATTTCAGCTTCTCAAATTTCGTAGAAAAATTTTTATAGTGAAAATTCCGCGATGACCTTTTTAAGTGAAATTTAGGAGCCTGCAAAAAGCCCTAACTTCCACAGATCATATCTCTAAAAATATTGTGAACCAAGCTCTAAAATTTTGCGACGATGTTCCTCAGGATTTCGGCTTCACACTCTAAAATTTTTAGCTTCTGAAACTTCATAGAAAAAACGTTATAGCGAAAATTCCACGATGACCTGTTTGGAGCAGCAAAACCCTAGAATCCAAAGCTCTAATACCAAATGTTGTGAAACCAGCTCCCAAAAATAGAAGTAAAGAGATATCGATGCCTTAGATATAATGCACTTCGAGGGGAAAACCTCAAAAACATTACATGAATGAACAATTCTTGGATGATACAAATTACAAAACATCCTTTCTATATATAGGAGTCCATGGGGCCATAATGTAATCCTAGCCAACCTAACAATAATAATTTAAGGGCACAATAATAACAATATGGGGGTTACAGGGTACAATAATAACAATAAGGGGGTTACACTAACAAGTACTAGTAATATAGGGACCTAATAGAAGAAAGGAGATTGTACAGGGAAACAAGGTTTGTGAAGACCACCTCTAAGAAAGATGCAGGAAATTCCCCAATTTATAGTGAAGAAACAAAAGATTTTTCTTGTTTCATGCTGCACAAAGATGTAGAATTTACTGAAGACATAGGGAAGCAGCTCCCTTCAGTAGTTGTAAATAATGAGCTGCACTCAAGGAATATTTGGAAGTGCTACTTTATGGTGCCTACTCTAAGGAAGGCGCAGGTGCTGGATTCTTGCTGATATCACTAGAAGGTAACCTCATGTATTTCTCTTTTAAACTAGAATTTGATTCAACAAAAAATGTGGCTGAGTATGAGGCCTTAATCTCAAGCCTTCTAGTTTCTAAACAGATGGGAGTTCAATGTATTTCAATTTTTGGTGACTCTGAATTGACAATAAGGCAGATTAAAAATCATTGTCAAACCAAGCATCCGATGTTAAGATCATATAGGAATGAAGTTTGGGATCTGATAGAAAACTATTTTGAAGCATTCAATCTTTAGTTTGTTCTAAGGTAGGAGAATAGATTGTCAGATTCTTTAGTATTTGCAGGCAGCTCCTTCAAACCTCCAATAAATCCAAGGCTAAGGTATGAAATTGAAATTAGACGTAGACCTTCTATCCCTGACAATGTGAAACATTGGTAGGTGTTTGAGGATGATGAATAGATAAATTTGTTCTTGAAAATGATTGGAAACTTTGAAGATGCTCAAATAGACCAAGAGGAAGAACAAACAAAGCAGAAAGCAGAAGTAAGAAACCTTAAGCAGTCAATAGGTGAAAAAAATATTATCCGATTGAAAGATAATGTGCTCCCTAAAGGGTTGGTTCCCCTTGAGGGATTATTTGATGCTAATGATGTTGTTGTTGATTCAAGGAAAACACATAAAGAGGAAGAGATGGAAGATTGTAATTTGGGAATTCAACAGGCACCCAAAATAGTGAAATTGTTCAAAGGTGTTCCCAAAAACTACAAAGAAAGATACATTGATCTGTTTAAGAAATATATGCAAGGATGCCATTTGGCCTTATGAACGTAGGTGCAACATTTCAAAGGGCCATGGACATAGCCTTCGTTGGTGACATGTTTGTAGTTATATATTTGGATGATGTAACTGTTTTCTTAGGGTTGAATGATGAACACTTGGAGCATTTGAAAAAAACTTTTCAAAAGTACAGAAAGTTTGGTTTGTCAATAAATCCCAAGAAATATTTATTTTCCTTAGAAGAAGGTAAATTATTGGGTCACATAGTTTCTAAACAAGGAGTAAATATTGACACAGTAAGGGTGGAAGCCATTCAGACGATTCCTTTACCCAGAAGCAAGAAAGATATCCAGAGATTCCTGGAAAAAATAAATTTTTTGAGGATATTTGTGCCCAATTACGTTGAGATCGTGAGAAGTATAATAGAAATGTTGAAGAAAAATGCAGAAGTGAAATGGGATAAGGAAGCGAGGGATGAATTTTCTAGAATAAAGGAAGCACTGCAATAAGCTCTAGTTCTGATTAGTCCAGACTATAAAAAATCCTTTCAGGTATTCTCATTTGCACCCCCACTACTATTGTTGTTGTGTTGTTGCAGAAAAATGAAGATAGTAAGGAGCAGGCAGTTGCATTTTTTAGTAAAGTTGTCAGAGATGCTAAGCTCAAATACAACATTCTAAAGAAACAAGTATATGCTTTGGTCAAAGCACTGAAATCCTTTAGGAATTATGTGTTACAGTCCCAAATAAATTTTTATGTTCCTAATTCTACTGTGAAAGACGTGTTGGTCCAAAGTGACGTTGAAGGAAAAAGGGCGAAGTGGATAGAAAAAATCCAAGAGTATGATTTGGACATCACACCCACCAAGCTAGTCAAGGGACAGGGGTTAGCGAAGTTGTTGATAGAGACACATTTTCAAGCCTTGGGAATTAATCTGTTGGCGCCAGTGGATGGAGATATTAATGAAGAAGGTCAAAGAAAGTCCAAAAAAGGTATTCAATACAAATTTTTGTTCTCTTATTGGTATAAGGATATTGTGCACTACTTGTGTTTCTTTTCCTGTCCAACTTCACTAAATAGAAAAAAGTATAGAGCTCTCAAGCTCAAGTCTCAGCCATATGTTATTATAGAAGCAAAGCTATACTGGAAATATCTTGTGGTATTTTGTTGTTATGTTTGACTTAAGGAGAATCTATTGAAGTCACCAAACAATATCATGAAATTATATGTGGAGGACATTATAGCTGGAAGTTCACTGCTCATAAGATTCTCAAGTCAGGCTTCTATTAGCTAACCCTATTTTCGGATGTTTATATACTGGTCAGAAGTTGTTAGAAGCGTCAGTTGTTTGCTGAAAAGAAAAAACTTACTCCATTACCTCTCATCGCAGTATTTATTGAAGAACATTTCAGGCAATGGGGATTGGATTTTATTGGAGAGATCAATCCACCATCAAGTGGATTCTAACTGCCACTGATTATTTTACAAAATGGGTTGAAGCAATACCCATGAAGAAGGCAATTGACCAAGTAGTGATGAAGTTTCTGGAGGAAAACATCTTCAGCAAATTCGGATGTCTAGTCAAAATTGTGACTGATAATGCTCAGGTATTCAACTCTGCTCATTTCATTAATTTCTGTCAAACATATAATGTAATTTTATCACATTCCATAGCATATCATCCCTACGGGAACAGATTGGTAGAGTCCTCAAATAAGACATTCATCAAAATCTTGAAGAAGACAATCACTGAGAATCAGAAGGATTGGGAAATGAATTTGAAGTTTTCCCTTTGGGAAGTTCGAGTCACTACCAGGAGATCTAATGGTTTATCAGGAAAAGATGAAGTCTATATTTGATAGAAAAGCAAAAGTTCTCTTTCAAGCAGGAGATTTGGTACTAATATGGGATACCAGACAAGAAGAAAAGGGGAAGCATGGTAAATTTTACCCTCTCTGGTATGGTCCATACAGAATCTTTGAGGCAAGGTCAAATAACAAATTCATTTTGGAAGATCTGGATGGAGAGTCAGTACAGCTGCCTGTGAATGGCCAGTATTTGAAGCATTATTTCCAGCATTAAAAGTCAGCATTCCACCATTTTAAATACCAAATTTCTCATTGTTCATATGTCACCAAGCAATATTTGACTCCATTCCCATTGGATAAGGCACTAATCTGCGGTCCTTAGCACTTTCGTGAAAAAACGAACTATCCCCAGGTGGAGCTAGATGTTGTGACTCATTTTCATTTCCCTTTGAAATATTTTTCAAAACACAAAAAAAACATATATGTTATAAAATGTAAAAGTTTGTATGTCGAAGAAGAATTTTGATTTATATGTTGGTACATTAAAATTTCATGATGAGATGTGAAGGTAGGTCGAAGGATTGGATAACCAGGATAAATATCAGGAGGGTTTTAACACCGTGAAGAAATATGGAGTCACATGAGTTCATCGAATGAACTATTGTAGGGAGTAGCATGGAGAAGATGGAGTTGTAGAGTGGTGACAACTAAAGAAACAGAGAAATTGGTTAAGGTAGAAAACCTTTAGAAGATTCCTAAAGGAGGCGATCGGACGACGAGGATTAAATTGCAAAATTAAAGTGAGAGATGGAAGGACCAGGTTGCATCGCAAAGTTAAGTTTGAAAAGTTACGAAGTGGACACATGTGGGCATAGCACAATTTCGCATCGGTGATTATTATTTTATGTGTTAAGGACTTTGCAAGTTAAACAAAATAACTTGCGATGCAGTAAGAACCAAAAATTGCGATGCGATAAAGGGAGGAGCCACGTGTTGGCACAACGATTCAACGTATATTACACATCGGCAGGTTTAGAGTTTAGCATTAAGACTTCTCAAGGTAAATTATTTTGTTTGTGATGCGACAAGGAAGGGATATGGTAGTGTGAGACGGTACAGCAGGGCCGTTAGATATGATGAAGATCTACGATGGATATTACGTCGCAACTTTGAATCAACATTCGTATAGTTTACCATTTAAGTTATATGTTAAGTTCACCGATATGTGATGCACCATGATTAGTCGCCATATTTTGGGACCCTACAACCACTGTTCCACGTATTTGTAAGTGGTTTGAGTTATGTGTGATCTATTTCAAAGTAAATCGTTGTTGATTGCATGCGTATGTATGTTAAAGGAAAAACACAACAAAGAGACTCGGGTAAGTGAAATGACACAGAGCCAAGGAGAAGAAACAACTAAACACAGTAGGCACGTGCAGAAGAGGCAAAGTTGGGTAGCAGGTGACATGATGACAACGTTTGAAGCACAGAGGCATAGGCAGAGTCGGGCAGGGGAACATATAGTGGTGCTGTTGGAAGCATAATAGCTGGGTCAAGTCAGGCATTGAGGCGTTGCTACAGAACTATATAGCTGCTGCATAAAAACTAGAAAGGACACCTCAACACTTTGGGAGGATGCATTAGAAACATCAGATTCAAAAAAATGAACAATATTTCCAGTTTTAATTTGTTTTCTCGGTATGATTACATAAGTAATATTAATAGTTTAGGTAGTCGAGTAGTTTCAAGAAGTTCAATAGTTACAAACTACTTTGATGTATTTAAGTAGATAGAAATAAAGAAAAGGGGTTCTGAGTTTTGGATCTCTGGATGACTGCTAATTTGGTACTCAATTTTTTGAGAAATTAATGAAATAAAATCAAGTTTCCTACACCTGTTGATGTTGATATATCTTTCTAATTTCGCTCTGTAGCAGTGAAGTAATGTAGCAACCTGTCTCTTAATTAAATATGTGACTAAGAGAAAAATAGCCTTAATTTTTTCTCCACTCCATCTCTTCTCTCTTCACAAACTCCCGATGAAGCTTTAAAGTAATAGATTCTGTGTTTACAACATATTATTTCGAGTTTCCTCTCTCTCCATGAATTTCCTCTGAAACTTAAAAGTGGTAGATTTTGTGTTTTCAACATATAATTTTGGGTTTCCCTTATAGTTCTTCTTTTCATTTCATTCAAATATCAACAGTATATGGCATTATGAAGGCTTTCATTATATCAGATTATTGAGGGTATTGAGTAATTAAAATCAAAAGGTGTTAAACAGAGGCCATTCGATATTTTAATTGTTACATACATTTATAAAATGTCTTAAGCATTGATTCCTTACCACAACCAAGGGATTGTCTCTTGAGATACAACACCTCCCATCTAGGTGATCATCCCTTGAGACAAACTGACATTTTCCTGCATTAAAGCCACAGTCACTCCCTTGACATGGGAATTCATGTGACTGAGACCTTCCAGTTACTCCCACAACAAGGCATGCATTCGACTAAGGACTTTTTTCGGTAGTTCTGTGCCAGTGACTCCAGATTATGAGCCAATTTTTCAAGGCCAGGACTCAAGCCACTACCTAGAACTCCATGAAAATTTTAGAAATGAAAATTAACACTGGAATAATGATACAAATGTAAATACTTGAATAAGGATTTGATAGTGGATTCCTACTAACCATGAAATACATTTCATCAAACATGTCAAAAATATGATTTCTATAGGTTTAAACAATAGATTTGAGCATAGGGGTCTCACACTTATCTAAGAATCATTAGGAAACAATGATGCCTCATAAGAATAACTACCATACCATCTATTAAGCCATACGTTCATATTACATACAGTGTTTAACAAAAACATGATAAGCGCCATATATTATCACTGTCACAAAACTCAATCATAACCATCATATAACCAAAAAAAATATCAAGGATATAAAAACCATATAAAACACATATAAACAAGTAAATTTACCCATAAAATACCAAGGAGAAAGAGTTCTTATTTATTATTTCATAGGCTAACTAGGTATGGGACCATGAACCACCTGACCATAGACTAGGCAGAACCAAATCTTTCCTTCAACTAGTCACCCTCATGCCATATTCCAAGAATGAATGTGGGATCTCAAAAAGCACATAAATAATAAAAAAAACTAGGGCTTCCAGAGGCCAAAACACATCAATCCTAAACCAGTGCTTCCAACTCTCGGTCAAACATCACTGACCATTACCAGATTTGTCTCTACCCAAGTTGTCCAAGGCTCCAAAGTGTTTGTTCCAACCAGGGATTCCAAGACTAGTAATTCAACTCACAACTGTTGTCGGGCTTCTAGAGCATTTTCCAAACCAATGCTTCCAGGACTAGTAACTCAACCCACCAAGGGCTTCCAGAGTGTTTTTCCAACAAAGGTTTCCAGGACTAGTAATTCAACCCAAGATGTTACAGGGATTCCAGAGCGTTTCCAACCAAGGCTTCCAAGAAATAGTAGCTCAACCCATAACCAAAGGCACAAAAAGTGTTGAAAAGTCAACAATAAATGCGTGTCTAATTTAATTTTCCCTTAATTAAATTGGACAATAAAATGTAATATTATCTCATAATCACATGTAATAGTTAACTGAGTGTGATAAACTCATTTAGCTCTTGAATTTCGAGTTGAGGGTGGTCGGTGAGGCATGCAAAGTGATTCTATTATTTATGGAGTTTGAGTTGTAGTTAGTGCATTAGTTTAATGCATGAGAAATCAGTTAACTCAATTTATTAAGTTAAAGTCAGTTGAACTAGTTGTAACTGTTTGTTGCACTATTGAGAGATTAAGTGAATTAAATCAGATTTATTTCACATGAAGTGATATGCCATGCAACTGATGATTTACTATTAATAGCTACATGGACGTTAGTTCCAGTGGAGACCTAGTTGAGACAAAGGTTAAAGGGATGTTAACTATTAGTTGTATCATTAGTAAGTTGCCTGCATGCAGTAAGACAACCATAGGATTGCCCATGAGCATTGATGTTACACCAATTTTTGGTCATCTAACCTGTTACTATTAGATGGACTAAAGTACACCATATAAAACCAATTTTACCATAGTAAAATTTCTTTTACTATGAAAAATAATTTAATAACCCATAGTTTATTAAGTTATTTATGGTCTAAAGAGGAAACCCCTTGAGGAATACTTAAATAAATCCTTATTTGATTGATTTTCCTCTAGGGATAATTAACTAAACCACTGTTTACTTAATATTCCTGGTCATATTTAACCAAAACATGAGAATTAATTAGATAAATCATTATTTATCTTATTATTCTCTAGGAATAATTATTTAAATCATTATTTAATAATATTCCTTGTTAAATTTGACTAAATCATTTACAAATAATTGAATAAATCATTATTTATTTAATTATTCCTTAACCTCATCCTTGAAATAATAAATAAATAATTTATATATTTATTATTTCTAAATAAAGGGATTTAACCAATTCAAAATTCCTTTTCCCTCCACAAAAAATAATAAAATATTCCAAGTAAGTTGGATCTAGATTTGGTTAATAATATTTTAATTATGCACCAATATCTAGACTAACTCAATATTTTCTTATAAATAGAAGGGTTTTCCATTCATTCACTACCTATTGTTGCCTTGAGATCACCTTTTGATCTATACTTGTGGTCTGACTTTGATCCTCCATCATTGTCATATTTTTTCTACTTTTTCTTGTGAGCTCCCTTTGAGTTCCATTTTGTCTGGGTTTTCTGCACCATCAAGAGAAGAGAGATATTAGATCTGAAGCATTGAGGACATACAATAACCCATCCCATTGAGGGGGACTGGTAACTTCTTTCTATGTTCCCTTCCCAGGTGTCATAATACAAAAAATTCTTTATAAATTCTTGTCTTGTCCATTAGATGTATGGAGAAACTCTTGTTTATTTTTGTTGTTTAATGTATTTAACTGCATATATCTGGATTTTGTAGAATTTATTTTGATCACCTATTACAGATATAAGTAAATTGACAACTACATTTGATGCTAGGGCTATTTGTTATGCACAACTAAAGTGAGTTTTTTTCGTACGCTTGCGATTAGAATTCACACTAACAACTGGCGACTCCATAAGGGTTTTTAATTACGACCACTGTCGTTTTCAGATCCCTGCATGACCAACTACTTCAGCCCCTAGAGTTTTTCTTTAGCTTCTTATTTTTCATTCCTTGATGCTTTTTTTAACCTTTTTTACCCTAAAACAATAAAAATTCTAACTTCCGTGTGTTTCTGGGCCTTTTACGCAGGTAACAGGTATCAGTCGCGACAGATACGACACCTTTTTCTAAAACATGCCCCCGAGACAGTCGTAAGCGTAGGTCACACATTTTAGCCCAAAAATTGTGACCTTAGCTCTTAGGTAGCGAATAACTGCTCAAAAACTGCGACCTCAGCAGAAATCAGGTCAAAACCCGTGACCTATACTTTTTTGCAAGATTTTTTTTTCTTTATGAAATTTTCAAGGTTTGCCGAGGGAAATGTTTAGGGTTGTCTGACCTCTGTCTTTACCTATCTTGGACCTGTACTTGCTTAGTTTTACTCATTGAAGTAGGAACTAAGCCCCTTACGGCTTCAATACGCTTCAACCTTTTTAGGAGGAGTTTAGCTGAAGCAGGTCTTCTGAGATTTCAGTGTTTTTTTAGCCATTTTTTTTTTCAGATTTGAACCTGCACTTTCATATCCATTTCAGATTGGTTATTTTTCCATCCAAAAAACCTCTTTTCATTTTTTTTTGGTCCTCCTTTAGGGTCCCCTACGTTTCCCTTTAGGTTGTAGCCTTTTGCCAATTATTTTTCAGCATTTTTCCCTCTGGTTTCTTGTTGTTTTCTGCACCTCTTTTCAGTAGATCTAACCTTTAGATCCCTGTCCCTCTTGACCTTAGATCTATCGGCCATATTGTGTGTTTTTTTAGTAGATTTGGCCCACCCATAGACTAGTTTTTGGGAAGACCTCCTTTTTGGGTTTAAATTTATGCATCTTTAGCTGTTTATTTTACTATCGCTTTCAGTTTCATTTATTGTTGCTTTCAATTTTATTTACAGTTATACAACATATTTTTCTTTTTTCTATACACACATTTGGGCTTAATTAAAATTAACACATTATCACACACAGACCCCCCTAAATCAAAGAGTGCCTGGTTTACACTGTCAGGACAAGACTTAAACATTGTAATTAATTAATCTGCACCTCCGTGTCGTTGTTTACCTCTCTTCTTGATTGGGTTCCATGTATCTTTTCCATCATTGCACCCCTAAGGTGTTTATCCCAGAGACTCCAAGGCCTTCATCCTCAGTTTCCGTTAGGAATACTTAATCCACCACGTAGGGTCCGAGTTAGTCCTCTGTTGAGTCCCCATTCTGACTCTGATTCTGGTTCATCGGGTTCCCCTTCTGTTTCTATCCCTGGTTCTCCTCCACCTTTCACCTTCATCATGTCTAGTGCAGGACCTACCTCTGGTGGTGGACCCGGCTCTAATGTTGGAACTGCTACTAGTGGAGTCACAACAAGAATGATTCCGACTGCTCCCTTGCTTCCTTATATGGCAGGCCTAAGCCTTCTCGATGTCATCCAGTTGATTAATGACCCTATACACCATGATCCAGGTTGGTCTTCTATGCCAACCAAGCTTCTTTTAGACATCCCTAAGTTTGAAGGAAATGTTGGAGAGGATCCTACCAACCATGTTTGTTCTTTCCACATGTGGTGTTCTTCCAACTCTATCACTGATGACTCTATCCGTCTTCGATTATTCCAGCGTACACTTACTGGAGAAGCTTCCAAGTGGTATGTCAACTAGGCCACTGCCTCTCATACTAATTTTGCAACTCTTGCAAAGGCGTTTATTTCCTTCTTCCAATTTTCCCTTTGCCATGACACCGGTACCAAAATTTTGACCACTTTTCATCAAACTTTTGTCACCTTCCTATCTGACCATGTTGAAGAATGGTGTAGAAGGAAGAGCCTATGTCGAGCCCCTGTTTTCGAAGACCGTGTCTACATGGACTGGTTTCTCAGATCCATTTTTCCCTCTATTGGTAAATATGTTGCATTTCACTTTCCTCAGATTGAGGAAGAATCCCTCCAAATTACGTTGAAATATGACTTGATCTACGCGCAATTTGGTTATGTTTATACTGTCTTACCTGATCTCCCTAGACCTGATGGTGCCAATGCACTAGGGTCATCTCATGTCGCCGATGGCATCGTTGGATTCCTTTCACATCCATACAGTTATCCTCTTATGGGTTATGGTTTCCCTTTGGGAGGGGCCAACTCCTCTAGCTCTTTTCCCCATCCCGATAGCATGTATCCAAGATATGACATGCCTCGCGCCTTTTCCCAACCACATCCTCTGATGCTAGGGCCTGATTTCTCCCAACCTATTTACCCCAATGTTGCTCAAACTCCTTACTGTCTGTATCCATATTCAAGTGCTCCATATCCTCCAGCACAAGCACCTCTGCCTCCCATGCCTTCTCAAGATCTGTAGCAACAACCAACCCCCCAAGGGTCAGGTGAATGTGCAACATAGTGCGAATAATCCTCCCACTTCAAAAAAGAAGAGGAAAGGAAACCAGAACCAACCTGCTCCAGGTAATCCAGGAAAAAATCCCCAAGGGAATACCTCTAACACTGCAACCCAGCAACAGGGTGATCATCCCAAGCAAAACTGTCCTATTCGCATGAATAATCCTTGTTCTTCTTGTAGTTTTATTGGTCATTATACCCATGATTGTCCCATTTTACCTCAGATTCGTGAACTATGGGAAGCTCAAGAAGCATCTCAAGGACAACAAGCCACTTCTTCGGTTCCTCCTAATTCTGCGCCTATTCAACCAGTTGTGTTTACCAATCCTTTCCCCCAGTAAGGATATGTGGCTGCCCAACCCCCTAAAGGTCAGGCAGCCAATCAATCTCCTCCATTTGGTACCTTTGATTACCAGATCCTCGTGATGAACTCTGACTAGGCCAATATCGCCGATCTCAACCTTTAGACTCGGTCACGCCAGTACACCAAGCCTCCTACTACATCCACAATCGAGCCCCCATATTCAGGTCCCATAGAGCCAATTTCGACACCCAATGGTCCTTTATAGATCCCTCAGCCCAAGGTAGAGGTGCATACCAAGATCCCCAAGGGACCGTTATGCCAAAATTATCCTTGCGGTAAATTTTTTCACACCTACAGTATAGTAGATGACTTGGCATAATTCCCTGCCACCGTGTTAATGCTGGAAGTCCTCCAGTCATGCCCTTCACAAAAGAAAGCTCTACTAACTTCTATGGGAATTGTGGATCATTCAAATGATCATTTGATTGTCTTATATGTTCAAAAGTCAGAGCACCCAACCCTTCTGGCATCTGTCACCTTCCAAATACCTGTCAAGATCCGGAATGCCAATGTCTCCCGATGTATCATTGACGAGGGGGCATCCACCTCCGTGATATCCACTTCTGTTTGGAAACAACTTATATTGCCCGAGTTATCCCCTTCCACTATCACCCTCCATGCGTGGGATGGCCACTCTTTCCATCCCCTTGGCATGTTCCAAAATTTTCCTATTACTCTTGCGGGAAAAACTGTTTGTGTTGACGTTGAATTCATTGATGCCCCCTTAGGAAACAACATTCTATTGGGTCATAGCTACACTTATGTGATGGTTGTTGTCCCATCTCCGGTTCAATGTAAGATGTTATTTCCTCAAAATGGAAATATCGTCACTATCGATCAGCTGACATATGATGAACTGAAGTCTGAGAGCTCTCCAGAGTCCATTATTTATTCGGTGGCTAATAAACAAATAGTTGAACCTCCCACCGGTGTCTCACTCGGAGTTTATAAAGATTCCTCTTTTCTTGGTTCTTTCCCTAGTCTCCCCCCTCTTATCTCTGACCCTAGCTCGTCGAATGTTTGCATGATGCAATCGTCTCGGTCCGACCTCAAATGGTCTGGTTCGACTAGTCAGTAGCCCTGCCCTTTTCAACTTGATCCTGGTACTTTGAATTAGCTTTCGAGACCTCCTCCCCAAGGCCTTTCATCTGTAGCTGGTGTCCCTGATCCTATTTTTCCTCCTAGAATGGTTCCCCTTAGCCTTAACCATTTGGGAGCTATTCTGCTTGGCCATTACCCCTCTGGTGAGATACCGTTTCTTGCTCCCCATTCTAGAGTATTTTTGGTACCTATTATGGCTACCTTGAGCCTTCTCGACATGACCCTAGGGATCCTAGTCTGGTACATTGATCCCCCAGCCAATACCCCACCTGGTCAGCTCAAACCTTACACTGCTTTGACCTCGATCCAACCGGTCACCATGACCCCTCCCTTTGCTTCTGTGCCTCATCCACCTCAACAGGAATCTACTCCTGTTGTGAAAGCCTCGGATGAGGGGGGAAAATCCCACAAAAAGGAACCTAAGGACAAGGTTTCCCAAACAAAACCTACTCCTCCTAAGCCTCCAAAGCATACACCGTTTTGCGCTTTGTGTTATGTTGACGGTCATGCCACCCATCATTGTCCAGAATTGTCTCGTATCAAACCCATGTTCAATGTCGCGTTTGCCCAGTCTGATGTCCCAAAATTCCATGTTACTTTACGGACCTCAGCCAATAAACTCAAGAATATCCACACAAATCACCCTTGTGCTTTGTGTGATATCCATGGCCACTATACTCACCTCTGTCCCCACCACGCAGATTACGACACCTCCTTGGAAGTGGTTCGCCAATACGAGGTCGAGCGCAACGATTCTGCCTCTCCCTTACTTGCACGTTATGCTACGGAAAAACTAGAGGACACATCCACTCCCATTGACATCCCCTCTCTCGATGTTGAGATGATGGAGCCTTCGGCTACTATCCTCTACCTGTCGTCATCTATGAGATCCATGGTGGAAGACACCTCTAGGGAATCCCCTTCTATTTCGCCTAACCTCCCTTCAACGATCACCTTGGGCTCAAAATCGGTGGATTCTTCATCTACTTGTTCTTTTGTCACCCACCATGACAATGCACATGTGAACCTCATTTATCATGATGATGAGTTAGGTAGATTCGTCACATCAGGTGGTCTTTCTTCCACCAGTCACCCCATCTTCTATTACGATGATGAAATTATGGAAGCATTTTCCACCCCTGACTTTATCTATCCCCCCATACATTGAAACCATGCATTCAAACCACATACACCTTGTGGTCATTACATTGACACCTAATGTTTTGGTAAGGGGGCACCCATATTTGAGAGTCTAGGAGAAGAAATTCTCCACAACCCTCCTAGTGCATATGGTAGTGTCGACTCTAGTACCATTATTATTCCCTATTTAGAAGAACCTATAGAGTCTCATATCACTTTAGATCACTCTAGGGGTGATCCACTGAATCATTCCTTCATCTTACATCAACAACCTAGTCCCCTAGACATTATTGTTGACCAACTTGTGTGTTTTCTAGGTGAGCAACAGTTCATTATATCCAAATCCACTCTTTGGGATAGTGACACCATGTATGTGAACCCAGAAATTTAGTCCATTTGATTCATATATGCAGTACCAAAAGATATTGGTAATCCTCCATTCCCTTTCTCGAACTACATCTATCCATTCTTCCCATGGAAGATAACCATAATGTAAACAAATGGCAAGCCAAATCATAAAAATGTGTTTAGATTCCACTTTTCTAAATACATTTGGCATGACCATAACATGCTTGGGGGCACCTATGCCCCTATACCTTCTCATCATCCTCTTGAGGATTTAGTGCCTATGATACTGAAGGCTTGAATCAATTATTTCGGCACTTGGAACACCATGATGCTCCACAAAATCCTCTAGCTAGGGGAACCATTCCCACCTTTGCATACCAGATCACTCCCCTCCATCACATATGCTTGGGGGGTAGTATCCCATGCTTGGGGGAATGATGGCACCCCTGGCCACCTTCTCACTTGATTTTCATAAGTCTCAGCCTAAAATCCACCGATCTAGGTATGGTCAATTATCCTCCCATTCCTTGGATAGTTGGACCTACTGGCCTCTTTGATGAGCCATATATCATAGATGTTTGATACCCTATCTTCAAATGTTCTACTTTGTGTGATACCATACTTACTACTTGGTCCCTCTATTTGACTTGGTGGGTGGGGATGATTCTAGACCTTCTCTAGTAGTTCATTCTCGTATTCTTTTCTTACCTTGATTCTTCACAAGGAACCATTCTTCCAGGAAGCATTAGGGCCATATTTTAGATAAGTAAGGCCACCTACCTGAAATTCGCATATCCTGATTCCAACAGTCTGTTTTTCCACTACGATTGTAGCAAAATTTAGGGCCTTTAATCCTCTCTACATTCACCACAACTACACTTGCAAGTGAACCAAATTGGAGGGAAATTACCTTATTAAAGAAAAAATCCAATTTTTTTCTTTCGCCAATTACGATCAAACCATAGCTTGGTTTGATGAACCATAAACACCATTGGAAATCTCTCACCGAGCACTAAAATGGGTATCCTTTCATTTTTGGTGATTTGATACTTCACCTGGAAGCCTTTTTTCCAAGAAGGGTCACTTTACCACTTCTCAAAATTGAATTTCTTCACTTGCGACACTTGTAATCGAGGCACCACATTGCCTTCATACTCGTCGATGCTCGTGTCGATTTTTTTCGTGAGTAAACATATTGTACTCATGTTCTTATGATCTCCATTGGGCCTCTTCTGTGTGGCAGCATCATTGAGTCACCCTTGTTTAGAGCAGTCGAGTTGATTCATCATTGCATCCATGGGGTTTGTCCCGAGTCCCTTTTGTCTCCCGCCGCAGTCTTCCATCCTTCATCGCTTTGTACTTCTCTCATGTCACACATTTTGACCTCCAGTCATATTGTCCCCTATCCCCTCCAGAGTCGTGTTAGTAGCTACCAAGTCATCCATGCCCTTTATGCTCTAACAAGGGAAATCGTCAGCCCACTACTCAGTACCCCTCATTCCACCATCATCCCTGGTGTCAGTTTATTAGTCACTCTACTATTATCCCTCGTGACTTAGTTGAGGATTCTTTATTGCCTCACCTATGGCAGACCTCCTTTTGTCGAAATCATCTTATTCATTCCAGAAGACGGGTCTAGAGGGCAGTGTACCTTGTTTCCAGCTTCCACTCTTGTTCGGTGCCTCAGATCAAGCAAAGAGACACTTTATTTCCCTTTGAATTGATTGTTTCTCAGTTCCAACTCCTTATGGCATGATCGAGATCCATATACTTGATGGTTCAGTGATGCAACAGATTGTACCAATGATTCCCCCGGTGTGTGTGAGATGTTTTTGACCTCATGAGGGGGTGGCCCTTCAGGTAGCCCCCCACATACTCGGATGACCTCTTTACTATAGCCTTGGATGCATCTCTACCAATTTTATGTTTTCGGCCTTAGCTGCTTGCAATTCCTTTTTAGTTTGCATGTATCATTCATATTTTTAGAGCCCTTTCCTGTTTTATAGGGCCACTTTGGTTGTTATTATATCTCATGTACTCAGATTTTATTGTATAAGTCTCAGCTATTGTCCTAGGCTCAATATGTCTGTGGGATCCATTATGTTTTTTTTTTATCTGGACCATGTTTATGCCAACATGTACTATATATCTCACTCCCATGTTTATTGGGCACACCATTATTCTTT
Organism: Pinus albicaulis; assembly: GCA_034641835.2. NCBI lineage: Eukaryota > Viridiplantae > Streptophyta > Pinopsida > Pinales > Pinaceae > Pinus > Pinus albicaulis. Next base: position 681,692,760 of record CM076584.1, on the reverse strand, counting down.
ATACTTTTTCATCTTGGCGGGCATAGGTATGCCTCCCCCGCCTCATTCAGCACAAGTACTCACTCATAAAAGAGACTTTTCACACCTGTAAGTCTCGCCTCCTTGGGATCTTGTCCTCTCTCGCTTCAGTGCATCTTATATTTCTCTTTCTCTGACTCCCCTTCGGTGTCTAGTGATTGTGTTCTTACAACGTATTTCAGTCATATGATTAGCTCCTAACGCTCGCACATTGGGGGGCAATCTGTTACACCAATTTTTCGTCATCTAACATGTTACTATTAGATGGACTAAAGTACACCATGTAAGACCAATTTTACCATAGTGAAATTTCTTTCACTATGAAAAATTTAACAACCCATAGTTTATTAAGTTATTTATGGTCTAAACAGGAAACCCCATGAAGAATAATTAAATAAATTCTTATTTGTTTGATTTTCCTCTAGGGATAATTAACTAAACCATTGTTTAATTAATATTCCTGGTCATATTTAACCCAAAACATGAGAATTAATTAGATAGATCATTATTTATCTTATTATTCTTTAGGAATAATTATTTAAATCATTATTTAATAATATTCCTTGTTAAATTTGACTAAATCAATTATAAATAATTGAATAAATCATTAATTATTGAATTATTCCTTATATCATCCTTGAAATAATAAACAAATCATTTATTTTTTTATTATTTATAAATAAAGGTATTTAACCAATTCAAAATTCCTTTTCCCTCCACCAAAAATAATAAAATATTCCAAGTAAGTTGGATCTAGATTTGGTTAATAATATTTTGATTATGCACCAACATCTAGACTAACTCAATATTTTATTATAAATAGAAAGGTTTTCTATTGATTCACTACCTTTTGTTTCCTTGAGATCTCCTTTTGATCTATACTTTTGGTCTGACTTTGATCCTCCATCATTGTCATATTTTCTACTTTTGCTTGTGAGCTCCCTTTGAGTTCCATTTTGTCTAGATTTTCTCCACCATCAAGAGAGAAAGATCTTGGATCTGGAGCACTGAGAAAATACAAGAACCCATCCCATTTTGGGGGACTGGTAAAATATTTATGTGTTCCCTTCCCAAGTGTCATAACACAAAAAATTCTTTATAAATTCTTGTCTTGTCCATTGGATGTATGGAGCAAATCTTGTTTATTTTTGCTATTTAATATCTTTAACTGCATAGATCTAGATTTTTGTAGCATTTATTCTGATCACCTACTCAAGATCTAAGGAAATTGACAACCACATTTGATGTTAGGGTTGTTTGATATGCACAACTAAAGTGATATTTTTTCGTACGCTTGAGATTAGAACTCACACTAACAATTGTGTAGTTTTGGAAGTTTGAATTTCCTAAATAATAGGGATTGCATTCTACATGAATTGCACAAGCAAGGCAGGAAATTGGCTAAGTGTTGGTCGATTTTTTCCGGATCAGTGTGAGACAGTTGTGAGAGTGCATGAGACTCTTGTGAGAAGAGTGCATTGTAATTGTTTCATGATTCCTTGGTGAATATACAATACAAGATAGAGGGGTTTTGAGCAGCAAGATTTCCCTGGGAAAATATTTGTGTTGTGGTTTTATTTTCTTATTTCTTTACTTGTTGTGATTGGCGATCGTGTTTTTTTTCCGCAATTGATTTGAAGAAGGATTAAGTATCTTGCTTTAGCATATCACATGATCGGATTGAATCCATTGATATACATAGTGTATGTATAATTTCTACAAGAAAACAAACTAGAAAACAAAGGTAAAACCCACAACACCATGACTATCTGGGAAATGGCAAGGCTAGGCAAAATCATTGTCAATCTAGGAAATCCTCCATGCCAATAACAGATAATTAAAAAATAACACATGTTATTTCATGCATGCCAAAAATAGCGAGGAAATGATACATGAAACTCAGTACCTGCAAGAAAAACACATTATAGTTGTTGATACTGATGTCCTCTTGCACTTTCTTACTCTTCCTTTTCCTTCTTTCTCCAAATCCAAAGTGCACTAGAATCCTCCAAGAGTGCTCCATGAAAACTATTAGTGTCCAAGAGTATGAGAGAGAGAGAATATGATGAGAGCTGTAAAACTGAACTGACAAAAAGTTTGTGCACTAATCCTCATAAGCCTTTTTATTAATGTGACCTCTAATTTATTCATTTTTCCATTGTTTTCCTTCATTTTCCTCCTCACATGCAGCCCGTGACCTTTCACCTCCCTTTCTCATAATTTCCATTATTTTCATGAATAAATGCCAATAAATGACACTTTTCATTTCCAAAGCCTTAGCCATTTCGTTTGCCAATTTCCATAGCCATAATAAACCACATGAACACACACACTAAGATGTTTCTCCCAACATTCATCTTGGAATATGTGTCCCATGACCAAGGTATTATTTTTCCTTTATTAACTTTTACATGGATTTTTTACTAGTGTTGTTACAGCATGGGGATAGAGTTAGCCTTTAGTACAAGTTATCATCGACATACTTATGGACAAGAAAATAGGGTTAACATGATCCTTGAGGATATGTTGAGGATTTATGTCATGCATCAGCAAAGGAAGTGGGAGGGTAATATTCCAATGGTAGAGTTTTCTCATAACAATGGGTATTTGGAATCCTTGAAGATGAGTCCATTTAAGGATCTCTACAGGCAGATTTGTAATACCTCTATCAACTGGAGTGATCTAGTGAAAAGGGTGTGCATTGGACCATATATGTTGTATTAGATTGAGCAGGAGTTGTAAGTTATCGAAAATAATTTGAAGGCGACACAGAACAAACATAAGAGTTATACAGATCAACATAAAGCATCCAAGGAGTTTCAAGTTGGGGAGCATGTGTACTTGCGTATCAAGCCCAAGATGAGATCCTTGAGGATAAGGTCACGTGCCAAGTTGGCATCGCAGTATTATGGGCCTTTAGAGATCCTTGAAAGGATTGGACCAGTGGCCTACAAACTTTATTTTCTGCCATTGGTCAAAGTCCATGATTTTTTCCATGTTTCATTACTTAAGAGATATGTACATGGTGTTGATAATGTGATTGATTAGTCTATATTACAGGTGGAACCAGAGGGAGACTTCCATCCAGATCCACTATACATATTGCAGTAGAAACATTTCATACTCCAGAACCAAGCAATAGAGAAATTTACAGTGCAGTGGAAGCACTTTGGTCCAGATAAAGATACATGAGAGGTGGTTGATCAAATGCAAACATTATATCCTTGTTTATTTGTTGGTTGAATAAAATAAATTTTTGGTACACACACACACACACACACACACACACACACACATATGTAATGTATACATATACATATACATATGTGTGTGTGTGTGTGTCTATTTGTCATTCTAAATACTCTATCAAGTTATGTTTATAAATATCCAATAAGAAGTATGTTTGTACAGAAAGTTAAAGTGTAGTGGAAGCACTTTGGTCCCGATGAAGATACATGAGAGATGGTTGATAAAATGTGAGCATTATATCCTTGTTTATTTGTTGGTTGAAGAAAATGAGATTTTGGTTGGTGTATATGTGTGTGTGTGTGTGTGTTTGTATTTTTTTGTGTGTGTTTTTCATTATAAATATTGTAACAACTTGTGTTTATAAAGATCTAATAAGAAGTATGTTTTTCATGTTTTCAATAGTTGTCATATATTTGTGTGTGTGTGTGTGTGTTCCATTCTAAATATTGCATCAATTTATGTTTATAAAGCTCAAAAAAGAATTATGTTTTGTTTTCAACAATTTTGGCTAGTCATAAGTGTCATAGAACACCAAGGATGGTGTTCTTCCCAAGGGGGAGGGGTTTCTAATAACCTCGGGTTAAGTTCCTGCATGTAAATCAAATAAGACCAAGGTCATGGAACACGTATTCCAAGCTGAATAGATGGGGAATATTACATTGGGAATAATTTATGGCTTCTTATTGGCTATGGAAATTGGCATTGGCATTGGAAAAGGAAAAAGGCAATAAATGGAAATTTAATACAAGAAATAAAGGAAGATAGGAGAAAAGTAAGATGGAGGGACAAGAATATGAATGCAAGGAAAAATTAAAGAAAATAAAAGGAAAGGAAAACATTCACACACACTCTTGGAAATTCTAGCATTCACTCAGAGAAGAGAAGAGAAAGAGACAGAGAATAAGCACTTGGACACAACGAGGACTCAAACAAGCAAGAAAGTAACAAGAAAGGGAGCACGAGAGGAAGTTTGGACAACATCAATCAAGGGTAGAATATAGCTTTGGATTTGTAGGTGACAATGTGCATGTGTGAATTATCATGCTGGGAATTGATGAAGGTTCTATGAATTAGTTTATTGGTCATGTTTGTTGTCATTGGCATGGGATTTTCCTGGATAGCCATGTAAAACCTTTCCTTTTCCATTTCCTAGATAGCCATGATGTAGTGGGTTCCATATTTTGGTTAAGATTTTGGATCCTAGTTGAGGTGTTATCTGGAAAATTCCCAAGGGTTGAGGGTAGAGATGGTTTTCTCCTTTAACTATTGATAGGTTGGAAGAGACAGGAAAATTCCTCTAGGTATGGTGAAGAAATTCGGAGGCATCCAAGCTTGTTTAATTTTGGTGATTTTTGGACTGGTTTAGGTGAAACCACTATGGTTGAGGGTTGCAGTGGTTTAGCCTTTGGATTCCTTGTTGGTTATTTTTTGGTTTATCCCAGTGATCCCACATTCATGCTTGGAATATGGAACGAGGATGATTGGATGAAAGAGAGATTTGGTTCAACCCAATCTATGGTCGGGTGGTGTGTGGAAATTCATGACTTGGTTGTCTTTCATGTATATGTTATTATGTGTTATTTCTTATAGAGATCAATGACACACACATGTATTGGTTATTGTGTTTATTTTATTACTAGTTTTTCATGCCTTCATTCCGGTTAAATGTTGGTTATAGGCATGGTTCAATGATGTTCTATTTTTATGGATCTTGTTCATGATTCAATAAGTTATTGATTGGTTATATGAATGTATGAGATAACAATTGTTGTTACAAGTAGCTTGAGAGGGTAGTGAGCCTTCTTGATGATTCTCTGATGAAACTAAGAAAACATTGAACAAATATGCATTCATGACCTGTAGTTACTATGTTTACCATATGCTCGTATAAATGTTTATCATGTGTTTTTAATGTTTTGGTAAGATATGAACCCTAGTATAGATTATGTAGATTGTGATTATCATTGAAATGACTATGGAGAGTTTTGGGAAGTGTCCTATAGGCTAGCCCTGAAATTTAGGCACTAAATACATGGTCGCAGACAAAAAATTAAGGAATTTCAATTGTATGTGCACGACGAACAAATTGTGTGTGCGGCTAGATCCTTTTGGTTGCATGGAAAACTTGGCATGCATGCATATAGGTTATAAAGTTGGGTAAAAGAAATTTCTAACTCAGGGAAGGATCGCGAGTGGGTGATGTCTGACATATGGGTGATCAAGTGTCCCTGGGAGGTTGCACTAAAGTTTCAAGACATTAGGTCCCACTTGCATAATTGGAACTTAGTTGTTGGGTCATGAATAGTAACTCTCATCTCATGTTTACCCCAGTGATATTGTGAAAGCGGGTAAATGTGGGGTGGGGTGTTATAGTTTAATATTTTGATGAATTATGGGAGAAAAATCAAGCTAATGTAAGTGGCTAGAAGCCACTTGAACTTATAATTCTAAGATTTAAAAACACAATCAATTATTGAATAGTAATTTAAAGTAAAAATTAGTGACTACTCTCTCAAATATGAGGTTAACAAAGAAATATGAAAAATTCATAGGCATATGGATGCTTGATCATAATTTCAAGGAAAAATTGTAGAATTTTTGTAAGAGGTTGATGATGTTAGAAATAAAAGGATTAAATTCCATGTGCCAAGTAATTCAATTGTTTTAAACTATTGAATTTAATTTTTCAAGTAGAGTTGATAATATTACAAATCTCAAGCACAATATGTGCAGGAATTAGTTTACTAAATGAAATTAAAGGACATTCTATTATAGAATATAATTTACTCCTATGATGCAAGTCCACTTCACAACCAGTTAGAAACTTTAGTTTAAGTAAGCGAAATTTCATGGCCTCTGTTGAAATTCAACAAGAAAATTTCAACACCCGCGCCTAGTGCATGCAACACCTACACTAGGGTGGGGCCCACAGGGCTAAATTTGGTGGATGTCTATTTTAGTTATCCCTTAATTAAGATGGAAAATAAAATGTAATCTAGTCTCAAAATAACTTGTAATAGATAACTGAGTGTGATAAACTCATTTAACTCATGAATTTCGAGTTAGAGGTAGTTGGTGAGGCATGTAGAGTAATTCTAGTTGTAACAGAGTTCAAAGTGCAGTGGTGCATTAGTTAATGCAGGTTGTAATCAGTTTAACTCAGTTAAGTGAGTTAAACTCAATTGTGCTAGTTGTAACTGCTAGATACACTAGTGAGATATCAATTGAATTAAATATTAATTAATTCACAATCAATAATCTCACATGAAACTAAGGATTTACTATTATTAGCTGCATGCATGTCAGATCCAATGGAGACCCAGTTGAGATCTAGGTGAAAGGGAAGTTGACTATCAGTTGTAGTATTATTGGGCTGCACCCATTCAACCAAACACCCATTGGAGTTCCCATGATACTTGTGTAGTCAAGGAAGGCCAAAATTCCTATTCTTTAGGGATTGCACAAGAAAGGCAAGCTATCTGGAAGAAGTAAATTGGCTAAGTTTTGGTCAGTTTTATGTATGACAGTGTGAGAAAATTAGCTGAGTACAGGAGGGATCTTGTGAGAAGAGTTGTATGTAATTATTTCATGATTCCATGTTGAATATACAATAGAATATAGTGGGGTTTTGAGAAGCAAGCTTTCCGTGGGAAATTATCTGTGTTTTGGCTTGAATGATTCTTCTTTGCTTCATGTGATTGGCGATTGTGTTTTCAATTCCGCAATTGATTTATAGAAGCAATTCAGTATTTAAATTTAGTAGTTTGTTAGATCAGATTGAATCCATGATATACATGCTTGTTGTATAATTTATACATGGTATCAGAGCATAGTAAATCACAATTGTGAAGGAGGAGTTGAGTTTGTGACTGGATATTATTCAAATTTGCAGAAATACTTTCTTGGTGCTACAACAGATTCAGGATTGAAATGGCTTTCAATGGATTGAGGTTGGAGTATGCACTGGAGGGAAGCTCAAAATATTTTTATTGGAAGGATAGGGTGGAGGAAGTTTTCAAAGATAATGGATTGAAGGATTTCATTGACAATGAAGTTCCTATACCCGCTGTGGCAGATGCTACAAATCTTGATGCATGGAAAAAGAAAGTTGCGAAGGCGAGGAGGATCCTATTGGAGGGAGTATGAGACCACATTGTCTCAAGCCTCCATGGGAAAGCCACACCATATTCAATGTGGAAGGATTTGACAGATCTATTTCAGAGCTGCAACGACCATAGGAAATTGGCGCTCAAAGACAAACTTAGGAAGATCAAGATGGAGAAAGGTGACTCCATACCAAAATATCTAAAAAAGTTTTTCTAATGTTGGGATGAACCGGGGAGCATTGTTATAACTATCGCTGATGATGATTTGGTGAGCTTGGCTCTCCTAGGACTTCCCAAGAGTTGGCACATTTATCAAGACTCTATCAATGGAAGGGAAAAGCTGCCAGATTAGGAATGACTGTGGTCGGATTTGGTACAGGAGGAGTTTAGATGGAACACTAGAGATGGATCTTCATCTAAGAATGAAGATGAATAATATTGTGCTTTGGCTGCCAAGGTGAAGAAGGGGAAGGCAAATAAATTCTATTCCAAATCCGAGTCCAAATATGGCAAGAAGCGGGACATGTCCAGGGTGAAGTGTTTTCACTATCACAAGCATGGGCATTATGCTACTAACTATCCTCAAAAGAAAAATAATGAGAAGGCTAGATGATATGCATCTAATGAGGCTTTTGCCTCACAATTTGAGCTTGAATTCTCATTGATTGCATGCATGGTGTCAATTGCATTGGGATCTGTGTGGTATTTTGGTAGTGGCGCTTCCTTTCACTTGAATGGAGACACACAAATTTTCAGTAACTTGGAGGAGAAGGATCTATAGATGCATATTGAAATGGGTGATGACGAGTGGTACAATGATACCGGGATTGGTACCATTACCTTCCAGAGGTAGCCAAGTAAACCCTTTCAATTAAAATATGTAATGCATGTACCAGGTTTGAAGAAAATTTTAGTCTCAGTTGCAATGTTGGAGGATAGAGGCTGTGATGTTGTTTTTAGTGAAGGAAAATATTTACTGTGACACAAAACAATAGGACAAGCCAAGAAGATAGGTATTCGAGTTAAGAATCTCTACAAGATGGATGTAAATGGCTGCACAACATTGATGGGCAAGGCAGACAAAGTGGTGAGCTAGAATGAGGGTGAATTATGGCACAAGAGATCGGGCCATCTTCACCATGGAGCCTTGAAATTCATGCAACAGATTTCTAATGGTCTTCCAAGGGGTACACTTGTGCAGTCAGACACATGCAAGGGATGTACTATGGGAAAATATGTAAAGGCCACCTTTCATGAGAAGTAGAACCGAGCTTCGGGGATCCTTGAGAGAATTCACATAGATGTGTGTGGACTATTATATGTTGCTTTGACAATAAAACATAAGTACTATGTGATATTTTTTGATGAATTTTATCATAAATGTTGGATATTCTTCATGCAAAAGAAAGATCAAACATTCTCAAAGTTTCTTGAGTTTAAGGCACTAGTGGAGAAAGAGTCAGGGAAGCAAGTGAAAGCTCTGAGAAGCAATAATGGTGGTGAATAAATCTCTAAAGAATTCAAGAACTTATGCAGCAAAGAAGGAATTCGAAGAGAATTGATAGCGCCTCATAACCCACAACAAAATGGGGTCACTGAAAGAAAGAACATAACGATTGTGGGTGCAGAAAGAGCGATGTTGCATGATCAAGGCCTACTGATTCATTTGTGGGTGGAAGCATGCAACACTGCAGTATTTATGAAGAACCATTGTCCTCATAGGATACTTGGCATAATTACACTTGAAGAGGCTTTCACTGGTAAGAAACCTGATGTTTCACACTTCCATGCGGTTGTCCCTTGAGAGAGAGTTGGAATTTCATGTAGAGGAGGAACTGTTGGTTCCCAAGGATTAGACTCAATATGTGGAGCAACCACATGCGGAGGATCATGGAGTGGAGGAAAACACTCATGTAGAGCCATCTATCAAAAATAGCAGAAGGCACACCATGGAAGCTGATAGATTGAGACTTGATTCTACAGAGAACGTAGGAGCCCCCACTTCACAGCGCAGACAGAGACAATCTCATGACAGGTTTAATGGATACATGGCTCTTATGAGAAAATGTATTGAGACCGAACCATATTCCTTTCACAAAGCAATGCAAAAACCAACTTGGGTTGATGCAATGGTGGAAGAGTATGACTCCATTATCAAGAATAGTGCATGGGAGATTTTCCCAAGACCGGTCAACAAATCAGTGGTTGGATCTAGATGGATATACAAGTTAAAGCAAGCTGCTGACGGGAGTGTGGAAAAATACAAGGCCAGATTTGTGGCCTGGGGATTCTCATAGATTGAGGGGATCTATTATGATGATAATTTTTCAACTGTTGTAAGCTACTCTTCCATTAGATCCATACTTGCACTCTCAACACAAATGTGATGGCACATTCATCAAATGGATGTGAAAACTGTGTTCCTCAATGGAGTGATTGAGGAAGAAGTGTACATAAATAAGCCTGAAGGTTTCGAGATCTTCAATAGTGAGTCGCATGTGTGTCGACTCAAAAGAGCACTGGATGGGCTGAAGCAAGAAGCTCGTGCTTGGTACACTTGGATAGACAACTATTTCACTGGACTGGGCTTTGCCAAAAGTGAAGAAAATGAAAACCTATACCAGATTATGGTTGAGGGTAAGCTATTGATTATTGTTCTTCATGTTGATTATTTAATTTTGACAAGTGATGAGCAGCTGATACACTCATGCAAGGAGGATATTGCAAGGGAGTTCGAAATGAAGGACACAAGACTCCTTCATTATTTCTTTGGATTGGAAATATGGCAGTGGGATGGTGAACTTTTGTGTCTGAAGGCAGGTACGCAAAAGAGATACTAGGTAAGTTTCACATGGAGAGCTGCAAACCCATGAATACTCCTCTTCCAGGAAATTGGAGGAAAGAGGATGCTACTTTGGAAGGGGTAGTGGATGTTACTGTCTACAAGCAGTTAGTTGGTTCACTGATGTATCTAGTGAAAACTAGACCAGACATTTTCTACATAGTTAACTAACTGATTCAAGCTATGGTTAATCCTACCAAGATATTTTGGAAGGCGGGGAAGCATGTCTTGAGATACCTGAGGGGCACATCAGAGTATGGTCTATGGTACTGATGGACAGACATAGTGAAGCTTCAAGGCTTCATGGATGTAGATTGGGTAGGCAGTCCATCAGATAGAAAGAGCACATCAGGAGGGATATTCAGCATAGGATTTGCAAAAATTTCTTAGCATAATAGGAAGCAGTGATCTGTGGCACTCAGTTCAGCGGAAGCAGAGTACATGGCAACAAGTCAAGCTTAATCTTGGTTGGTTTGTTTGTTTCTCACATGGATCCAACAATGATACATTGTGATAATTAGAGTTTCATTAAATTCTCAATTAATCTTGTGTTTCATGATAGGTCCAAGCACATAGATATATGGTACCATCATCTCAAAGATTGTGTGCAGACAAGAATAATGTTGCTTCAGTACATTCCCACATAAGATCAGGATGCAGATATTATAACTAAGGTGCTCACCAAGAGAAAATTCAAATACCATAGAGGCAGGATCGGGGTGAAGGATAATCCCTTTCTTGTTGAGAGGGAGTGTTGAAATTCAACAAGAAAATTTCAACACCTACGCCTAGTGCATGCAGCACCTACACTAGGGTGGGGCCCACAAAGCTAAATTTGTTGCATGTATATTTTAGTTATCCCTTAATTAATATGGAAAATAAAATGTAATATAGTCTCAAAATAACTTGTAATAGTTAACTGAGTGTGATAAAATTAGTTAACTCATGAATTTCGAGTTAGAGGTAGTCAGTGAGGTATGCAGAGTAATTCTAGTTGTAACAGAGTTTGAAGTGCAGTGGTGCATTAGTTAATGTAGGCTGTAATCAGTTTAACTCAGTTAAATGAGTTAAAATCAGTTGTGTTAGTTGTAACTTTAGATACAATAGTGAGAGATCAAGTGAATTAAATATTAATTAATTCACAATCAGCGATCTCACATGAAACTAATGATTTACTATTATTTGTTGCATGCATTTCAGATCCAATGGAGACCCAGTTGAGATCTAGGTGAAAGGGAAGTTGACTATTAGTTGTAGGATTATTGGGTTGCACCCATGCAACCAAACACCCATTGGAGTGCCCATGATACTTGTGCAGTCAAGGAAGGCCAAAATTCCTATTCTTTAGGGATTGCGCAAGCAAGGCAAGTTGTCTGGAGGCAATAAATTAAGTAATTGTTGGTCAGTTTTATGTATGAGAGTGTGAGACAATTAGCTGAGTACAGGAGGTCTATTGTGAGAATATTTGTATGTAATTATTTCACGATTCCATGCTAAATATACAATAGAAGATAGTGGGGTTTTGAGCAGCAAGCTTTCCCTGGGAAATTATCTGTGTTGTGGCTTGATTGATTCTTCTTTGCTTCATGTGATTGGCGATTGTATTTTTAATTCCACAATTGATTTGTAGAAGTGATTCAGTATTTAACTTTAGTACACTTTTAGATTGGATTGAATCCATGATATACATGATTTTTGTATAATTTCTACAACCTCTATAACCGTGTACACTCAATTATGGTTTTAATTTAAGCAATTGAAATCATATATCCTCTATAAATGTGTAAAAGAAATGAAAACATGTCACATATATTATCCATTGGATTCAACTAATAAAATACTTCAGAAGTAAATAAATTATTCAAACGAAACACCCTTTGTATAAACAAACCACACTGCATAAATTAAATTGTAAGTTATGCACTAAATTGTAAGAATAGGAAATAAATTCATAATTTAAATAAAAAAAATCAAAACTTAGAGTAAAATGAATGGAAACAAAAGTAACTATGCAGTGGATACTTGCTGCAAGTTTTCCTTTTCCTTATGAAATTCCCAGTACTGCACTTAGACCAGATATTCTATCCTTCATAAGAAATCATAAATACAAACTATGTGAGAATAAATATAAGAAATTTGATCTATTCCATCATATTATGGACATATGCTCCAAACGTATTTCCATTTGAAATGGATAATGCACTCTTATTTATATAAAAAAAACAAACCTTAAAATAACCAATAATAAATTCATATGCACAAATTTCTCATGTGGTTACAACTAATTGCTAATAACTAGCCAGTAATATATCTAAAGATATTCTCACAAATCTCTATAAAATATTTGATAAAAAATATCTTATGATTTAAGTATGAGGGGTTTCCTTAGTGCATTATATTATATATCATTTTTGGGATTCAACTACGTTAAGTAATTCATTTATCTATGGCCATTTCCATGAGAGGTAGTTGTAACTGACTAATTTCTCATGATTTTTGTATATTCCACTTAGCACTCATTGCATTGATTGATGCTCACAGGGGTGAAGAAGTGGGATTGAAGCTAGTGAAATGAATCACATAGCATCAATCATCACTTCCGGGGCTTGCAATCGATAACCAGGACTTCTTGGGAGGTCACCCATCCTAGAACTCCTCTGGCTCAAGCGCACTTAAATGTGGATTTTTCCACACAATCAAGCCCACTTAGCTTGATACCCCATTTTCAAAACCTTATCAAGTATTTTGCCTCATGAACCATTCAAGTAGAGCTCCATTTACTCTTTGCATTTAAGTATGAGGGGTTTTCGCAGTGCGTTATATTATATATCATTTTTGGGATTCAACTATGTTAAGTAAGTCATTCATCTATGACCATTTCCATGAGAGGTAGTTGTAACTGACTAATTTATCATGGTTTTTGAATAGTCCACTTAGCACTCATTGCATCGAGTGATGCGCACTGGGTTGAATAAATGGGATTGAAACTAGTGAAATGAATCACATTGCGTCAATCATCAATTCCAGGTCTTGCACCCAGTAACTAGGACTTCCCAGGAGGTCACCCATCCCAGAACTCCTCTTGCTCAAGCACGCTTAACTGTGGAGTTTTCCCCACAATCATATCCACTTAGATTGATACCCCATTTGCAAAACCTTAGCAAGTATTGTGCCTCATGAACCACTCACACCTATGATCATCACCCGGTGCAATGAGTGCTAAGTGGACTATTCAAAAATCATGAGAAATTAGTCAGTTATGACTACCTCTCATGGAAATGGTCATAGATTAATGAATTACTTAATGCATTTGAATCAAAAAAATGATATAAAATATTTTATGATTCTTCTCCATCCAAGATAGTTGACTGATCTTCCCAAATATTCAAGGGTTGAAGATGAAATTCGAATTTGAATCATAGTGGTAAAAAATGCATTGTTGGAATCTTCAAATATGCCTACAACTCTAACAAAACTCACCCAAATTTCAAATATAAGTGAAAAAATGTTATTTTTCTAGTATTTAATCATAAATTCACTTAAAAATACAAAATAAATGTATTGGGAAATATTGAACCTACTCCCACATATAAGCATAAAAATAGAGTAAAACAAGGTTATGGAAGAGCGGAAAATGGTTAAAAATCATGGAAAAGATAGATAAAAAGATGGAATTTTGGTGACCCAACATTTCCACCCATATGAATATGTTTCATATCCTATTGCATTTAAATCTCTTGGACTATGTGATTGAATCTTATTTCTTCGAAAGGTATCTAAATGACACTTGAGTTTCGTGTGGTTGGTTCTTGTATAGTAACCACAATTTTGTGAGTGTTGGTTCTTGTGTGTTGGTGATTCACCCTTTTTTATTATTTTTGCTGCAACAAAGAATCTCATGCTTGGAAAATAAACCCATGTGCATACATTCATTTTTTTCCTAAAAAAAAAAGCATAATTTTATGACCAAATGAAATAAAATTACATTTTGTAAATACATGACCAACATGTATTCGGAAAGTAAAGGATCACTTGGATCCATCACAATAGTGCCTTAAAGCCCTCATAACTGAGTAAATAGAAAAAAACAAGCTAGAGTACCTAACGACTTGTATAGTTGTATAAATCATCTACTTTACTTTCTCTTTATTCTTTTTTACTTCCAAACCCCTAGGCCATGTTGGATAATATCCAATGTCATATCCACCATGTTTGTAGCAGGGTAGGTCTCCTCATCATATTCAAAGGTCTATTTCTCATGAGATCTTTTAATTCCTACCACCCTTTCTTTCTTTGATAATTTTTCTTCAATGAATGAGAGATCTGGAATGACTGTCATTTCTAAGTTCTGGTTGGGATCTATGGTGTGTGAAGAGGGCTCATTTTGAGTGACATTTTCAGTCATTTCATCATTTTTTGTTCTGGGGGAGGGGGGTCCTTTTGATGCTCCACTTCTTCATTTTATGAAAAAGGAGGGTCATAGGGCCGCAATATTTTTGTTTTGGACTGCGATCCTTTTCACTTATTTACTAGTATTTTGGCCAGAGAGAAGTTATCTTGTAAATGTTTAGTTTTATTATATGCACAACATATGAAGGTCATGTTTTTGTAATATAAGATTATTTTCCATTGGAAATATCAATTTTTTAGCTAGATGTAGTTTGGCAGCCCCTTGCGAAGGTCAATCTCCACACAAATGCATGCGTAAGTGAAAATATCATTTTTATTCCCTCGCTTTCTATTTTTATGAATACTCCTAATGCATTTATGATGTATTGAAGTACTTGGTGATGCCAAAATGGAAGTGGGAAGTTTCGAAATGGACCCAAACATACATTTTTACGAATTCCATGGTGGTTGAGTCAAAATATGGTAACCAGAGAGTGGTGAATAACCCAACTCTTCCCTAGAAACATGGTCCTTCGTCCAAGATTTTATGGTAATATTCTTATGTGCATGCATTCATAACCCATTAGTTTGTGAATATCCATGTAATTGATATATAAGGCCACTTTACATCAACAATTTCATCATGCTTTGAATGTACACATCCATAGGAAAAATATGTTTAGACGTACCATTCTTGAACAAAAATTATGAAGTCACCCAATTCTGGTAGTTGGCTTTCTATATCAAACTTTTCTAGTTATTATTTCTATAACACACCCCCTCACCAGCCATAGGCACTAATAAGGATGAAACAAAGGCATGTTACTAAGCTGACCCAACCTCCAAAGTCTAGTTATGGAAATGGGGTCTATAGTTTTTGACCTTTTTCAAACTCTTAAAAATTTAAGACAAAAAATGACATTGAATTCATCTCGCTAATAAATTTCCAACAACTGATTTCCACTTCGAGAGTTATGGCCATTTAATATATAGCCTCTTAGACTTTGTCATTACTTCCTAGCCTACCGTGTGGTGGCCACGTGGTCCCCACATGGTTTTCCATATGAGCGCCCTACCATTCTTTTGTGGTATAAAACCTTGTAACCTTATATTAAACCTTAGGCATCCCTCTCAGCACCTCCATGCAATTCCTCTAACGGTCAAGAGACAGAATGGAAATTTATTTTACATCAAAAAAGGGGAGATTTTTTGTCTGTCAGGGTTTGACACCACTGGAACCCTGATCCTCTATACCTTAAAACATCTTTGAGTACACTCTGTGACCAATGATCTGACGAAGTCCTGTCACCTACCACTAATGCTCCTGGCTATCGATATCTGTCAACATTGGTCAACACTTCGTGCACTTTCATTGTTTCCACCAGTGGTATGGAAATCTAGGATGACAACCATGTTGTCTCCTGTAGGAGATAATATCCATCCTATATTTTTTCTACTGCTGATTTCCAAACTACCTCAAACACCACACACCCTATTGTCTGGTGCCTTGTGATTTCCGAAAAAATGTCACAAAATTTTTTGTTTGTCGGCTCTCATCTACTTCCATACTTTTGACGCCCTTGTACGTCATGATGACCCCACTAGATCCATATGGTCTCCTTCCAGATTTCCACATGTTTCTTACTTTTGGATCCTTTGGACTTTCTAAACAACCAAATCAAGGTGAAACAAGTCATGCCATGTGAGTCCCACATCACTCATTATCCATGTCACTGACCTATGTGGCTTTAGGGTCCCACCAATGGTCATACTTCTTCATAGAAAAAATTCCTTCATTATATGCGGTTTGGGGTCATCTGACAGCTCCCATCCCACAGGAAAATCAATGGTCAAAATTAAATGTGAACCCCCCACCACATCACTGAGGGTGTCCACATTCCTGGTTTTGGAGTGTGGTTCCACCCCTTTCATTTGACAACCCTCATACATCACACAAATATGAGTGTGTAGGTTAAGTAAAAAAACCCCCATTTTTTTTTCCTTCCCCAGTCTTTATGTGGCCCATCATTTGGTTCAACCATCAGGAATTGTAGGCACATTGTCCTGCCAGTTTAGTCCACCCCTCACTAAATTTATCACCCATTTTGTTTGCATATTTTTACAATAAGAATATGTTTCTTTTCCATTCCTTTTCCAGATGTATTTAATGTGCAACTAGTCCATTAAGGAACTATAGTCAATTCTCCATAACTAGCATTAATTACAGTCAAGCCTTCTCAAGTAATCTCCTTCCACGAGCACTAGAATTTGTGTCCCTTTCTCTCAATCATTTTTTAATCACAAGGACTTATTTAGAATGCTTACAAGGGGGATTAATCCATAGGGGATATCACAAACCCCACCCCCTTGGAGTAACACCATCCACGGTGTTTTGTATCCGAAAAAAAATGAAACACACTTGATCCAAGAAAAATCATAGTGAGATTTAGATTTACAACTCATTTACATTCAATTTTGTCATACACAATTTCTTTATAAACAAATCAATGGATACATAATCCATTAAACCAACCATATTTTAGTGGCTCTTTTGAAATTTTTTGGTGCTTTTGTTTGCACTCTGATACCTTTAGGCTGCTATTGTTCTTCTTTTCATCTAGATTTATTTCCTCCACCAGGTAATTCAATGTCCTTCCTACACCAAATTATAATAATTATCATGATATTAATCATAAGAAAAGTTGCAACGAAAGTAACATACCCTCATGAGTCAATTTATGCACGAATCTAGTCCATGCAATATGAATTAGAAACATGATCATCCATTCTTTCACAAGAATGATCCTTGATGCTAACATGTCAATCACATTAGTGTTTCATACAATCATTTATTCATTAGCATGTTCATGGACTCAACACATATCTACATATGTTAATAAGGGCAATGTTGAAGAACCTCTTTTGTGCCATTCTCATTGTTTTCATATCAGTATCCATTATTCAATGGAATAAACCAACCCATTTTTTTGTTCCATGTTTCTTGGAACCCTTTAAGTAGCCTTATTAGGTTACCTAAACATGGAAATCACAATTCTTACCACCCACATAGTCATATTTTTAAGGATAAATTTCTTATCATGTTACTATGATGGTTCTCTATCCAAAATATTGTCATACCAGGATATTTTTAAGGATAAATTTCTTATCATGTTACTATGATGGTTCTCTATCCAAAATATTGTCGTACCAGGAAAAATAATTGTTCCTTTACTGCATAAAAATACAGGATTACCTTTGTACATATATTTATATTTTTTAAAGTTTAAGAACTTCCATTTTTACATCATTCCCATGGTTTCTTTGTTACTATCCATTGATTCCTATGGACACAATCAACCACACTCGGCTATCATACTCTTCCTTCCTGCCTTCAATTACCCTTCACTTGTGTATTGGGATTCATCCAAATATTTAATTTTCTTGTTGGGATAAAAAAAAATATTCCATAGAGCTCCAATATCTCATTTCTTCCAATTAACCCAAAAAAATTTCCAAGGCTCTTCCCCAAGGCATAGAAGGCAAGAATAAAAGAAAAATGAAGAATCACAAAATTTCATAACAAAAATACAAACCATAGATAAGGTAGCAAGGCCATGCACAAATCAATAGTAAAAATGGAAAATCAACCATAAATAAATTGAGGAACACAAAACATAAAATATTCAAAAGCCACAACAACCAATCCCCATGATTTTTGGTATTTCCAATGTTCATTAATAAAATCTTAGCTTGAACCGTCATCAAGATTTTATGGAAACATTTTGAACTTGTAATGCCCCTCCAATTTATCTTAGGAGGAAAACGTCAATGCTTATTAGTGGGTCTGAAGGAAATTCCCCCTCCTCTTACTTTTCATCTAGCATTTTACCTTTTTGTCTCAAGTTCCTGAGAGATCTTACTACTCTTTTCTTGTTGTACCAATCTCTTTATGTGTTACATTCATTTGTTAGTATCATTAATGCAAAATACATATTGGTTGTTTCCCTGCTATTCTATACAAGCATTTTTTCCTATAACTACACACATATATTAGTTTATTTAGTAGTCATATGTGTCAATCTAGGACATAAATATGCATATTTTATATCTTAGCATATTTTTTCAAAAATTAGAGTTTTCATGGATATGGGTATATCAATTCCTTTATAATCATTCCTTCACAAGTTTAAAAACCATTCTTATACCAAAATTCTCAAAATTAATTACAATAAGTCTCTTTATGAAGGCCAACAACATCAATTGAATGCCAATCTCTTTATCAAGGCTATCATTATAAAATTATAAAATTCATCATTTAACATTTTTACAGACAACCTTATTTTTCCAAGCCAACAATCATTGGATTTGCAATATTAAAGGATTAGTTAGAAATTTATAGTTTAAAATTTTAGGATCAATCATCATGTACATGGATGCACTACAATATGCAATCAACACAAATTCGTAACATATGGTGCCAAAGCCATCTCCCATTTGCACAAGTAAAAAATCCTTGAAACACATAATTTTATGATAGAGTGACAAATGTTATACCTCTAATTCACTGATATGTTGGCATTATGGCTGGTGTATTGGTCTTGGTGTCAACCTGGATTGTGATCTTGTCACTTTATGTGAACCCAAATGTTATGATGATATTATTATTGGTGAATAGTATAAGAATTGATGTGACTAGCAAGGTTATGAATTATGGAAGCATTTGATGCTTGAAAAATAGGTTTAAAAAGGTATGAGATGATTATAGAAAATTTACAGAGGTTTCTAAGGTTATTGAGATGTTATTGAGACTTTTCAAGGCTTGGATAGGTCCTATAGGTGCTGAAGAAGGCACGCCAGAAGTTGGAAGAATTTTTGAATGAGGTTTGACTGATTTTAGGGCTTGAATATGGGGTAAAATAGTTTTCTAGTGTAGAAGAAGCATTATAACATAGATATTTAGTGTAGTAGGTGCGTTATAATACACTTCTCAGAAGGAGAGGCTGTGTTACTTCCTGTAAGTGAAGAAAACAAAAAACTTTAGGGAAAAAACATGGAATTTCCCAAGGTTTTATTGTGCAAAGGGTTGTGTAACGTCTATTTGATCTCGTTAAATCTCACCATCAACAAATAAAAGAGGTTGAAATCCATTAAAAAGGGGGATATTTTTTGGATTATGGCTAATGTGTTGGCCTTGATGTCAACATGGATTGTGATCTTGTCACACTATGTCAACATGGATATTGTGATGACACGATTGGTGTCTGGTAGAAGAAGTTATGTACCTAGCAAGGTTATGACTTATGATGACATTTGATGCTTATAAAATAGGGTGAGATGGTTCTAATATTATTACAAAGGATCTACAAAGGTTTCTGAGGTTAATGATATGTTATTGAGACCTGTCAAGGCTTAGACATGTCCTACAGGTGCTCAAGAAGGCATGCCATAATTTGGAAGTATTTTTGACTGAGATTAGGGCTTGAAGATAGGGTAATATAGGTTTCCAGTGAAAAGAGAGCATTATAACTTAAGTCTCCAGTGAAAAAGGTGCACTATAATGAACTTTTGGAAAGAATAGGATGCATTAGTGCCTGTAAGTGATGAAAAACATAAACCTAGGTGAAAAACCATGTAATTTCCCTAGGTATTCTTGTGTGGAAGGTTGTGTAACATATATTTTATCCCATAAAATATTAGAATAAACAAATAGCATGGATTTTCCTATGGTATTGACAAGGAAAAGTGGTTATAAAAGGGAAACCAATTTGATCATCTTAGTGTGCATTTGATGAGTTATTTTGTGATTGTTTATGGAATAGGTGTGCACCAGGGTGGAAGTGTCTGAGATCAAATGGTTGGTAAACATTACTTGGAGTATCTATGTTTATGCAGATTTTTTTTTGCGGAGATCTTATTTAGATCACTGGTAAATATATTCTTTGGATATATTACATGGTTTGTGATTGCAGAGATCTAATTGATTTGAGAATAGAGAGGTAGTGTGAGGAAAAGTTTTTATTTTGACCCATTTATTGCAGATGATGCTAACCCATGAGCTGTAGGATTTTTATAAGATACCCTAGATCTAATTATAGTGGAGACAAAGGATTGTATGATATAATTTTGTGATAGTCTTGAGGTTTTTACAGATATTTGACAAAAATGTTTGAACTGCCCTTGTTTTCTTGATGGAATTATATTGTGAATGTAGAGGATGTATTTGTTGATTATAAAAAACATGTTGTTGAGATGTATTGCTAATTAGTATTTGATAACAATGAATGAATGAATATGATACAATGACTTGATGATTTATTCAAGGATCCATGTGTTGAGGTTCCCATGTTTTGGCAAGGTTGGCAATACCAAAAGATGAGACAACATCAAACCACTTTCAGACCCTAGGATCTAGCCCTCCTAAGTCCAGAGAGGGATCTCTCTATGATAAGTCAAAGGTATATGTCTTTGAAGCTCAGTGTTAAGATATTAGGCTAGTTATAAGGCTCGGGTTGTTTGTTTAATTGTATGTTTGGTTGCTGAGAATCAGGAAAGAAGGGTTCAATATGAGATAAGGATGAGCAAAGAGGACTTTAGGAAAAGGAGTGATAATATAGGGAACATTCAAGACCATTGGGCAATGGAGTCAAGAAAGGGTTTACTTGTTGTTCAACACGCAAGCTTTCAGTTGGGCTAGTCAATTAAAGCATTGGATCCTAAAATGATTGGTGGAATGGAAAAATAAGGAAGAAAGTGGAAGAAGGAGAGGATACCAATTTCTATCTATAGATCAGGTCAGAGGTTATTTAACTCTAGACCTGCTTTGGACATAATCAGAGGCAACACTCAAAGGAGGGCAAAAGAGAAACTTGAGGGAACTTAGAAAGGTTTAATTGAAGTGAAAAAGATCCTAGTGAGGCAAGAGACAAAGTCCTAAAATCCCAGTGTTCTCAATTCATCCAATTAAATTATAACAAGAACATCTAAGAAATAGATTCATCAATTCATACATCAGCTAGCAGGCAATGACATCCACTACACTGGTTAAATCAACTGAAACTAATTCTTAGATAACACATTTAGCAGAAAACATTAAGGCAAAGAGAGCAGAAACATAGGGTGCCTAACAAGGGAAAATCCTATGCCAGATTTCTGATGCAAGCCAGAAGAAATGAAATGGAATGAAATAAAACACAGAGATAGAAAAACATCACCGCAGCTTTAGATCAGGATCCAAATAATGTGCTTGTCATATTAAGTGCAACACCAGTCGAGTACAACATTACTTACAGCTTGATATTCAGCCTGATAAACCTTCCTCAGCCTATCTTACAATCTTACACAGAGAACTTGTCTCAAGAGAAACAGCTTGCATTCTACTGATATCCAATCAACAACTTTACAATAAGTTTCTCATGAGTTTTATAGTAGAAAGATGAGCCGAGGAGGTAGGTGGAAACTAAATGCAGCATTAAAACTTGGAAAAGAAAGAGGGAGCCGAAGCCCATTCTGTTTAAATTCTCTGCATTTATCTCTAGTACCTTTTGGAACGAAAGAGTGATCTTCTTCAGTCTTCCAATCACTTTGGTATGACTCTAATGTACTCTTGCTCCAGTACTGTGTAGTACTCTGGTGAATAAACAAAGGGTAAGAAAATGACGGTGAGGTCTGCCATACTAGTGAACAAATGCTCTGGTAGCTCCGGACTATGGTCAGGGCGGAAAATCCTTCAGGAACACGGTACATTAAAGAAATAATATGGGCGCTTTGTCCTTTCACAGGTGGGAACATTCTACTGATGTGCATAGAAATGCCTTAACCTTGTACTTTGATGAAAAAAAAGCTTTCGTGCTGTCCCAGGTCCCTCTCTGTGCTATCGGGCTCTGAACCCTATTTTACTCAGCTCTGTGTTGCTATAATAGCAACTGTGAATCATGGTGGCATTTAATGCCTACACCCTGCAAAACACGTAACTGCATTAGGAAAACCAATGCATGGGAGGGTGGATGGATATGTAGGACGGAGGAAGTGATAGCGCAACGGTGGTGAAATGGTGCTCTTGGCTAAAAAAATGGTGAATAATGCAGTGTTATGGTATAGACAGTGAATAATAGGGTTTGGTGGAGAATGTGCGTGGACCGTTTGATCATGATTTGGTGGTGGGATCGACGACGGAGATTAATCAACGGAATGGTATATGAAAGTGGGTGAAACAAATTAAAATGAATGAAAATGCAATTAAACGCATGTATGGTGGGACCCAGTCGTGGGAGAAGGGCAATTAACTTTGGACCATCGGATCTTGGAGGAAGATCGACGGCCACGAATGCATCGGGAGATCACAATCGGGGGCGGAAGAGGGATGCACATTTTAGAATTTGCGATTGCGATTGGAGTTTGCGATGCGATTGGAACGGGAGAGCGATGGTCGTTGGATCAACGGGGGGAATCAATGGCTAGGATGGGATCAGTAGATCACAATCGCAAGGCGCAGAAGGGGGGTGCAATTGGAAAATGCGATTGCGATCAGAGCGGGGAATGCGATTGGCGCCGGTCCGTTGGATCCGGCGGGGAGATCGACGATGGAGAATGTAGTCGGGAGATCGCAATCGCAAAACACAAGGAGCGGCACCATTGGAAGTTCCGATTGTGATTGGGTGGGGAGTACGATTGGCGCTGGACCGTCGGATCTATGTGATAGATCAACAGTATTGAATACATCGCGGGAGTTGTTAACAAAAACCCATTGCATCGGGATTTTTCAATGTAACAAAGGAAAACGCCCGCCCAACGGCTCCGATTGCGATGAGTGCCCGGGGCTTAAACGCTTAGTCCCGGGTGCGGGTCACGTGGGGAAGTGGTTGGGGACTGGCGGAAAAGGGGCTAGGCCCTATTATAATGTTGCAAAGTGGGTTTTTTGGGCCCTTTTCAATGAATTTTAAGATTGGGAAAGGGTAATGATAAGGGGGAAAAAGGGGAATTTGGTCAAACAAAGGGTAAGGGTAGAATTTAAAGGGTATTTTGGGGAGATTTAGGAGTAAAGGAGGACTTTTGAGGGAAAAAGGGGGAATTTGACAAAGGGGGAAAAAGAGGTAAAATGGGGCATTCTGCAGGGATGCAAAGGGAGAATAAAGGCCATTTGGAGCACAATTTTTTGCAATCCGTGAGGCTCATAGACTCAAGAACAGCAGAGGGAAACAATCAAAGGTAGGGAACATAAAAGGCTTCAAGGATGATGTGTTTTCAAGGGAAATTCATTCCTTGAAGGCTCATAAAAAAAACTAGCCCCTTGCTTGCTTGTTAAGGAATTTATGGGGGGCTAACAGTGGCTCCACGTGGGGATGGCTTCTTCTTGAAGGAGTCAAGAATTCAGAAAATGATCTTTGGTGTAGGCCAGATGCCTGCTGCTTGAGCCACCTTTCTTCTTTGATTTTTAGCTGCCACAAATATGGTATATCAGCAGAAACATTCCCAAACAATCTACCTACCCATCCTACAATCCTAGCATTTTTTCTTCTAGGGTGAATTTGGACTAGCAGACCCTTTACATAATTTATTTTTATAACAGAAAATAAACCTATTCTAAATCTACCCTTATTGCTCCATGAGGCCAGATTAGACTGTTGGTCTCACATGTTTCTCTACCTAATCTAATATCTGCTGGGATTAAACTGTCCAATAGATTTCTTCTCTACATTCTACAACAGAAATTTAAAAACAGTCAAAATAGGATTAGACAGTCTAGTTTGTTGTTGATCCAAGGCATAAAGACAGTTGCACATGGGCAGAAATTTGTAGAAAACTGAAAACAAAACTGTGAAGGCTTGAAGTCTGAAGCTTGAAGTATCCTGCTTACTTTTTGTGACTCAAGTTTCGAGCTTGTTAGAGTCACTCTTTCTTCTTCAATCAGCTCTAGTTTTGGGATTGTTAGAGCTGATTCTTCTAAATTCTTCTCTGCTGGTCTAGGTTTTGGGCATGTTTGGACCAACTACCTTTACTTTCCTTAGCTTAGGTTTTGATCATATCGGAGCCAATATTTTTCACTTCAGAGGTTCATGTTTTGAGCATGTCTGAACCTCTCCTTTCTCTCTATTTTTTTTTTTTTTTGAAGCATTTTCTCTTTTCTTGAGAACAAAACACTGCAATGGTATGTACAATGGAAATGGAAACTGGAAATTGGAAATCAACAGAAGTAGTGCTCGAGCATCCTACCATTGGCAGGACCCCCAAACAACTCTGTACCATCTAATTCTTGTATGAAGAAGGCATTTTGCCCCACAGTGGCCTGGATGATGTATGGACCTTGCCACAAACTGTCAAACTTTCCGTGCTTTCCTTTGTCCTCTCTCCTTGAGTCCCACTTCAGAACTTTATCTCCAATTTTAAAATCATCAGCTTTGGTTCTTTTGTCAAACAATTTCTTTATATTTTCCTGAAATTTCACTGCTCTATTGTAAACCTCTTCCCTTGTTTGTTGGAGATGAATTGTCTGGTTTATCCTTCTCACCATACTGTCTTCTTCTATTGGATCTCTTGGACAAGATTGATCACTGGTACACCCAAACTGGTAGGAAAAACTGCTTCTGTCCCATAGACCAGCTGATATGGTGACATGCCAATGGACTTCTTTATTGTAAGCCTGTCAGCCCATAGGGCATGCACTAAATTGTTATGCCATGACTTTTTGTTCTCTTCCAACAACTTCTTGATGATGGTCACCAGGCTTTTGTTTGATGATTCAGCTAAGCCGTTACCTTGAGGATAATAGGCAGTTGAATGACCAAGTGTTATTTGATACCTGTGACAAAAATCAACCATTTTCTTGGACCCAAAATCAGCAGCGTTATCAGTGATTATTTTTCTTGGACAGCCAAACCGGGAGAGGATGTGGTCTTCTAGGAACCTAATGATGACTGAATCTGTGGCATTAATAGTAGGTATGGCATCTATCCACTTAGTGAAGTAGTCTATGGCTGTTAGGATCCATTTGTGTTGTGCAGAAGAAACAGGATGAATTTCTACTATGAAATCTAGGCCCCATTATATAAAGGGACCTTCAACAGTGATGGGTTGTAGAGGTAAGGGGAGGAGATTTATTTTGCCTTCAAAAATCTAGCATTTGTGGCAGGAAATTATCATCTTATGGATGTCGTTGAAGAGTGTGGGCCAGTAGTAACCAGCCCTGAGTATTTTTTTTGTAGTGGCCTTCCAGCTCAAGTGGCCTCCACACTCTCCTGCATGGAATTCTTGTTTGATCCTCTCCGCCTCATTTTCAGGAAAACATTTAAGCAATAGGCCATTTGGATTTTTCCAGTATAAGCCTTCATTCATTATGAAATAGCTTCTGGCTTTTAGATTTAAGAATCTGGCCTGGGTCTTTGGTATTTTAGGAGGGGCATTGAGGTGTGTAAGCACATACAGAATGTCAGAATACCAAGGAGAGCTTTGAAACTTCTCCTCAACAGTGGGATCAGGCAATCCCTGCTGCTCATCCAAGGTATCTACCATGTTAATGTCAAGGGCTTGTAGATTTGATTCAACCATTAGTTGAGCTAAGCCCTGACCTTTGATCAGTTTGGTGGGTTTTATCTCAAGGTCGTATTCTAAGATCACAGCAATCCATTTGCACCTCTTCCCATCTGGGTCTTGGGACAAGATATCTTTGACTAATATGTTAGGCACATAAGCTATGGTGTGGGAATGCAATATGTACACCCTGAAATCTTTCAAGACCTTAATTAGAGCATAGGCCTGCTTTTCCATTATGTTATATTTCAAGGGTGCATCCCTCAGTGCTTTGCTGAAGAAGGAAATGGGTTGTTCCATACCCTCTGGATTTTTCTGCAGAAGGATTGCAGCTACTGTATGCTTAGAGGAAAATAAAAAAATCAGGAAATCCTTTGAGAAATCAGGGCGAATCAGAACAGGAGCTTGGGTGAGTGCAAGTTTTACTGATTCAAAAGATTGTTTAGCTCTGACAGTCCATTTAACTCCTACACCTTTCTTCAACATGTTAGTCATATTCCTAAGGTGTTCAGCTAAGTTGGGGATAAACCTCCTTAAGAAGTTGATCTTCCCAATGAAGGACTGTAATTATTTGATGTTTCTTAGGTGAGTGATTTGTAGTATTCCCTCAACTCTTTGTGGGTCTATCTTAATCCCTTTCTCAGATATAATATGGCCAAGGATTTTTCTTTCTTGCAGCCCAAATACAGTCTTTTTAGGATTCAATGACAGACCGAACCTTCTACATTTTTCAAAGACCTTTCTCAGATGTTTCAAGTGTTCTTCTTCAGTCTTGGAGTAGACTATTATTTCATCCAGATAGATGACAATGAAGTGTCCTATCTCATCGGAAAAAGCTATATCCATCGCTCGTTGGAAGGCTGCACTAGCGTTCATCAGTCCAAAGGGAATTTTAACATACATGAAGGTGCCCCATGGAGTGGTAAAGGTTGTCTTGAGTTGTTCTTCTGGGATTACTAAGACTTGGTTGTAACCTGAAAACCCATCTAGCAGGGAGATCCTTTTTGAGCCTACTACCCTTTGTAGGATGTGTTCCATTTCAGGAAAAGGGTAATTGTCTTTGAGTGAGGCTCTATTAAGATTCCTGAAATCAATACACAGCCTGATATCCCCTGTTTTCTTTCTCAGAGCCACTAGGTTTGATACCCAATCAGAAAACCTCATAGGCACAATTATGCCTGCCTCATACATTTTTTTAATCTCTTTTTCAACTGCAGGAAATTGCTTTGGGTTTATTCTGCGAATTTTTTGCCTAAAGGGCTTCTGATTTTCTTTCAACGGTATTTTGTGTTGTATAATGTTCATGTCATAGGCCTTTAGGTCTTCATAGCTCCAAGCAAACACGTCAATGAATTCCTTTAATAAGTCAATGTATTTCTTTTTCATGTTTGCTGGAAAAGACTTAGCCAATTTAATCATTATGGGCTTATCTTCTGTGCCTATGTTGCATTCTTCAATGTCATATTCTGCGTGTTCTATGGTAGGCTTATTTACTACATCATCGAAGTCAAAAAGGTCCTCTAAAGGCGCCAGACCTCGAGGTATGTTCTTATCTTTGGTCTGCAACACCTCAACTTATTCATTTTCCGTGTTTTCACAATTTCTGTTTGGGTTTTCAATCTTTTCATTCAAAGTGTTTATTTCTATGTTACGGGGTAGTTCTTCCTCGTCTGAGGGTTCCTCACTTAGGCAGCCATCACTAGAAATATAGTATGAATCAGAAAATTCAAACTCATTCCTACCTATCAAGAAATCTTCAATCTGCTTATCGCCCTCAAAGACCTGCCAATATTTTTCGTTATCCGGCACTGCAGGTCTGAATCTGGTCTGTATTATAATTTGTTGGTCACTTGGAGTCTTAGGGTATGAACTGGCTAGGAAAGCTAATCCATTTGCAACGAAATTTTGACTTCTAGGAACAAACACTAATTCGTACTCAACAAATGTTTTCAATATATCCACGGCATCATTCCTATATGATCTCAACCTAGGGTGTTTGGCTGTGTATTCACCGTTCACCTATTTTATAATCAACTCAGAGTCTCCCTGCACGGCTATCTTACGGGCTCCTAATTTCTTCAACAGATTTAAGCATAGGATCAGAGCCTCATATTCTGCAATATTATTTGTACATTTGAAATGCAGGTTGCAGGAATGGCTCTTCGCGTAGTCGCTCTCTGTGTTATGTAGCCACATCCTGGCTCCGGCAGTTCTCTTGGTGCATGACCCATCAAATTTCATTTCCCACAGGGGTTCATTTTTCATTTTATCCTTGTTTCCCTCCCGGATGTGGGTTTCACTGGTCTGTTGTGTGACGGGTTCAGCGTGGTGCAGTGAGTGTTTTCGTTCTTCGTGGAGAGTATGAGCTAGTGATGGGTGACTAACCGGCTGAATGCATTCATTTTCTTGTTTGTTCTGAATCTCTGTTTTAGTGCACTGCCTAAGGGTTTCTTCTTTGTTTTCCTCTAAGTTGAGTGTAGCCATTATGTTAAGGTCTGTAGTCCCAAAACCTCTGTTTACATCTATGTCTTCTAGTTCTGGCCCTCCCAAAGATTCATCGTTGCAGAAGATAAAGGAGTCCAGGTCAGTGTGTACAGAGTATAAAGGTGCTTTTTCAGGATTTTCGGGGCTACTAACCAGGAACTTCATTTGTGCCTCCCTGTACAGTCTTCTAGGTTGGCTGAAGATTGGGATTATGGAATAGGCCCCATCCATCTACATTGTACCTTGCAGCTTGGCTCCCCATGATCTTGAAAATAACATGCCATACTTGGGTGGCACATCTGCCACAACAACATCCATGACCATGCACTTGGCTAGAATCTGGGTAAGGCTCACACATAAATATTTGATTAGGCCAAGACACTTCACCCTGCTAGAATCAAATGAATATAGGTCTTTGTAGGGTCAGGTTATCTCTAGGCCTAACCTTTCCATAACCACTTTAGGCATCAAATTGTGTGAGGCACCAGAGTCATGCATTGCATTATGAAGGATCTTATCATGAATATTGAGACTGATATAAAAAGGAGGTATTACCCCTTTCTAAAATTTCCCTTCAATATTTGGACCAAACAGAAGGTCTGGTTGATCATCACTCAAATTTACAGTGTCACTGTTCTCACCTAGATTTAATGCTTTCGAAATTTGGCCTTTATATACATCCTGAGTGGCCAACTCAGAGAGTGGGATAGAGATTTTAATTCTTGCAATCTCACTTTCTAAATTGAAAGTGGACTGACTCTTTGGAATGCGCAACTCTGTTTTGTTAGCCACTACCTTAGTGGTTGAATCAGTGGGCTGGTTCTCACTATGTACAGTGTCTAGAATTGTTTTATTAGGAGCATTGACTGCAGTGATAGTGCTGCTAGTTGGTTGACTCTGCTTATCAGTGTTTTGGTTGTCTTTTTCCTTTTTCTTCTCAGAACTCTCAGCTGCTGATTTGTTACTTTCAGCGGTCACTTTAGAAGTTTTCTCAGGCCTTTTCTTGATGGTAATCTCAGAAGCTTTGGGCTTGGAATTATCTAGGTTTTTCTTTCTCCTAAGTTCATATTGTTCTCTGACCTGCATGATAGCATTTTCAAACCCAAGTCTGTAGTCCTCAGATTCTAACCACTACTCATCCCAGTACGAGGGTGAGGGCTGATCTTCCTCTGTGGAATAGTTATGGATTGAGTTTTCCACTTCGAACATGTTTATTGTGGTTCCCTCAGACTCTTCTATGATTCCCTCATCCTTGTCAAGAAATTTCTCTTGGAATGGAGGGACAACTTGCTGATATGATTCTCTTTGTTTGTTGGGAGTGGCATTGTTTCTTCTAAAGTTCCGGTTCTAATTTTGATTTTAGTTTTTGTTTTGATTGCTAAATATGACAACCATTTTTTCCATCATTTGTTGTAGCTTTTCCATGTTTTTGGATAATCGGTCATACTTGGGATCAAATGTGGAAGCTACAACGTCATCTCTATATGTTACCCTCTTCTCAGCTCTCAATCTTTCTCTTTTCTTAATCATATTAGCCTCTACACTCACTGCTAATTTTTGCATGTCTTCCAATGTGTTTTAATCTCTCTCCATAAGCTGGTAGGCCATGTCAGCATCAAAGCCCTCAGGTTATTTCGCCAGAGCCATGCCCTGGGGAGGTTTCATGTGTGGAGGAAGGGCATTATAAACACTGTTGAACCTTGTAGTGTAGTCATGGACACTCTCTCCTGCGTTTATTTTAAGGTTAATATATTTTGCTAGGATTTTGCGAGGGTTGGCCTTAACCTCCCATTTGTTTATGAAAGTTTTATATAAAGCAGGAAGGTCTCGGATATTGTTAGGAGGTAGGATTTTGAACCATTTCTTCGCATCACCTCCTGAAATCTGGGCAAAGATTCTCATTTTTACCGTATCATCATCTATCTCCATGTAATCAAAAGAATATTCCATCCTATCTACATGGTATTGTGCTGTGGTAGATTCTTTAGCAGTGAAGTGTGGGATTTTCGATCGATAATCATTAGGTAAAGGTACTAGAGGCTGGGGTAAAAAAAAAGGTGCATACCAAGCTACCATGATGATGTTCTGATGAGGTAAAGGATTAACTTGAGCAACTGGTATATGGATGAAAGGGATACTAGGACCAGCAGAAGTCTGTTGAGCAGATCTAGGATGACTGAGCCCCAAGTTCTGAATAAAGTGAATGTCAGGGGGTGTGGATGGAGGGGTCTCCTTGTCCCTGATGTGTTTACCACTATGGGGTGGTGAACCAGGGAGCTCAAGGTCAGGCTGGTCTAGGATACTGAGGGACCTAGTTCTTGGTAAACTGTTTTGAGTGCCTAGGTCAAAAAATGGGTCCGATAGAGCTGTAAATTCTTCTGGTGTAGAGTTAGATCTATGGATGTGGCTGGAAATAGTTGGTCTTTTAGGTGTAGGGGATATCTTGAGGATGCTCTCAGGGTTTTCAAATATTTCAGGTGGGTTTGGGTTAGGATAAGCTCTTGTGTGAATGGTTCTGGAAGCCAGAATGTTGTTTTCCAACCAAGCAGCTCAACCTTACTTGTTCCTTCTATTGTGGTTGATGTTGTTTTTAGAGGCTGTTCTTCCAGTGGAGTCTTATGTGAAACCAAGATAATCAGTAGGCCTACTGATCACCAGTGGAGTCTTTGATCTTCAAAGATCTGTGGAGTCGCCAGGTGGAAGGTTTAGGATGCTTCTGGAGGGTACACTGTCCACCACAGTGCTTATCAGATGTCCCTTTTCAAGGATATTTTTAAAACACAACAAACTCTAACCAGAGATTTACTAGGAGGGCTTTTACCAAATATGTCACCTCTAAAGAGTGTGAGATCTGGAGGCTACCTGGACCCTTTCCAGACTCTGTCTAAGAGTGTGGGAGAAACACAACAAATGGTAGAGAAGTTGTAATGAAAATGGAAGTGTTTCACTACCAAGCTGCCCAGAGTTTCTAGGTTTTCTGAGGCTCTTGTGATGTAGTAGGATGGAAAATACTCATAATTTCCCCAGCAGAGTCGCCATTACGTTTGGGTTCCCATGTTTTGGCAAGGTTGGCAATACCAAAATATGAGACAACATCAAACCACTTTCAGACCCTAGGATCTAGCCCTCCTGGGTCCAAAGAGGGATCTCTCTATGATAAGTCAAAGGTATATGTATTTGAAGCTCGGTACTAAGATATTAGGCTAGTTATAAGGCTCGGGTTGTTTTTTTAATTGTATGTTTGGTTGCTGAGAATCGGGAAAGAAGGGTTCAATATGAGACAAGGATGAGCGAAGAGGAATTTAGGCAAAGGAGTGATAATACAGGGAACATTCAAGACCATTGGGCAATGGAGTCAGGAAAGGGTTTACTTGCTATTCAACATGCAGGCTTTTAGTTGGGCTATTCATCTAAAGCATTGGATCCTAAAATGATTGGTGGAATGGAACAATAAGGAAGAAAGTGGAAGAAGGAGAGGATACCAATTTCTGTCTATAGATCAGGTCAGAGGTTATTTAACTCTGGACCTGCTTGGACATACTCAGAGGCAACTCTCAAAGGAGGGAAAAAGAGAAACTTGAGGGAACTTAGAAAGGTTTAATTGAAGTGAAAAAGATCCTAGTGAGGCCAGAGACAAAGTCCTAATCTCCCAGTTTTCTCAATTCATCCAATTAAATTCTAACAAGAACATCTAAGAAACAGATTCATCAATTCATACATCAGCTAGCAGGAAATGACATCCACTACACTGGTTAAATTAACTGAAACTAATTCTTAGGTAACACATTTAGCAGAAAAAATTAAGGCAAGGAGAGCAGAAACATAGGGTGCCTAACAAGGGAAAATCCTATGCCAGATTTCTGATGCAAGCCAGAAGAAATGAAATGGAATGAAATAAAACACAGAGACAGAAAAACATCACCGCAACTTTAGATCAGGATCCAAAGGAATGTGCTTGTCATATTAAGTGCAACACCAGTCGAGTACAACATTACTTACAGCTTGATATTCAGCCTGATAAACCTTCCTCAACCTATCTTACAATCTTACAGAGAGAACTGGTCTCAAGAGAAACAACTTGCATTCTACTAATATCCAATCAACAACTTTACAATAATTTTCTCATGAGTTTTATAGTAGAAAGATGAGCCGAGGAGGTAGGTGGAAA
Source organism: Pinus albicaulis (assembly GCA_034641835.2). Lineage (NCBI taxonomy): Eukaryota > Viridiplantae > Streptophyta > Pinopsida > Pinales > Pinaceae > Pinus > Pinus albicaulis. The sequence goes on along the minus strand of CM076584.1, from coordinate 681,659,981 downwards.
CTAAATGCAGCATTAAAACTTGGAAAATAAAGAGGGAGCCGAAGTCCATTCTGTTTAAATTCTCTGCATTTATCTCTAGTACCTTTTGGAACAAAAGAGTGATCTTCTTCAGTCTTCCAATAACTTTGGTATGACTCTGATGTACTCTTGCTGCAGTACTGTGTAGTACTCTGGTGAATAAACAAAGGGTAAGAAAATGACGGTGAGGTCTGCCATACTAGTGAAAAAATACTCTGGTAGCTCCGGACTGTGGTCAGGGCGGAAAATCCTTCAGGAACACGGTACATTAAAGAAACAATATGGGTGCTTTGTCCTTTCACAGGCGGGAACATTCTGCTGATGTGCATAGAAATGCCTTAACCTTGTACTCTGATGAAAAACAAGCTTTCGTGCCTTCCCAGGTCCCTCTCTGTGCTATCGGGATCTAAACCCTATTTTACTGAGCTCTGCGTTGCTGTAACAACAACTGTGAATCATGGTGGCGTTTAACGCCTACACCCTGCAAAACACGTAACTGTATTAGGAAAACCAATGCATGGGAGGGTGGATGGATATGTAGGATGGAGGAAGTGATAGCGCGGCGGTGGTGAAATGGTGCTCTTGGATAAAACAATGGTGAATAATGCAGTGTTATGGTATAAACAGTGAATAATAGGATTTGGTGGAGAACGCGCGTGGACTGTTCGAACATGATCTGGTGGTGGGATTGACGGCGGAGATTAATCAACGGAATGGTATATGAAAGTGGGTGAAACACATTAAAATGAATGAAAATGAAATGAAACGCATGTATGGTGGGACCCGGTCGTGGGAGGAGGGCGATTCACTTTGGACTGTCGGATCTTGGAGGAAGATCGACGGTCACAAATGCATCGGGAGATCGCAATCAGGGGCGGTAGAGGGATGCACATTTTAGAATTTGCGATTGCAATTAGAGTTTGCGATGCGATTGGAACGGGAGAGCGATGGCCGTTGGATCAACGGGGGGAATCAACGGCTAGGATGGGATCGACGGATCACAATCGCAAGGCGCGAAAGGGGGGTGCAATTGGAAAATGCGATTGCGATCGGAGCGGGGAATGTGATTGGTGCTGGTCCGTCGGATCTGGCTAGGAGATTGACGGTGGAGAATGCAGTCGGGAGATCGCAATCGGGGAACACAAGGGGCGGCACCACTGGAAGTTCTGATTGCGATTAGGCGGGGAGTGCGATTGGCGCTTGACCATTGAATCTACGTGATAGATCAACGGTATTTAATACATCATGGGACTTGTTAACGAAAACCCATCGCATCAGGATTTTTCAATGTAACAAAGGAAAACGCCCACCCGACGGCTCTAATTGCGATGAGCGCTCGGGGCTTAAATGCTTGGTCTCGGGTGCGGGTCACGTGGGGAAGTGGTTGGGAACTGGCGGAAAAGGGGCTAGGCCCTATTATAATGTGGCAAAGTGGGTTTTTTGGGCCCTTTTCAATGAATTTTAAGATTGGGAAAGGGTAACGATAAGGGGGAAAAAGGGGAATTTGACCAAACAAAGGGTAAGGGTAGAATTTAAAGGGGATTTTGGGGAGATTTAGGAGTAAAGGAGGACTTTTGAGGGGAAAAGGGGGACTTTGACCAAGGGGGAAAAAGGGGTAAAATGGGGCATTCTGCAGGGATGCAAAGGGGAAATAAAGGCCATTCAGAGCACAATTTTTTGCAATCCGTGAGGCTTATTAACTCAAGAACAGAAGAGGGGAACAGTCAGAGGCAGGGGACATAAAAGGCTTCAAGGATGATGTGTTTTCAAGAGAAATGCATTCCTTGAAGGCCCACAAAACAATCTAGCCCCTTGCTTGCTTGTCAAGGAATTCATAGGGGGCTAACACATGCTGCGTTGCCATTTTCGCAGTGATCCACATCATCCAACCCCATGCACGATTTCTTAACGCGTTTTCAGGTTTTGTAGGGTTACAGGTAGGCGGAAAACCACCATGGTTCATAGGCGCTATTATATTGGCACAGAGCATAGAGAAAGGCCTGAGGAGGTGCTGAGAACGTAAATGTCCACTAAAGGTACAAAGTTCAACCGTGCAAACTTCCCAGCATCATTTAAAGTTCCAATTTCGCAGACAGAGGCAATCATGGAGCGGAAAAGAGTATCAGTGAGAAAAGCAGAGAGTTTAAGGCCTGTAATTGAAGATCATGAGCCTTAATTCAGTAATTGAAAAGCAATGTACCAGATTGAATACCTAGAAAATAACGCAGAGGTCCTGATAGGGCCTTGGGCACAAAAAGCAACACCAACAGTGTTTCACCATCAGCAGAATGTTCTTCCCCATGAGAGGACGGAGTTCCCATACAGTTTTCATTCTATGCTGTGTTCTAGAGATGTTTTCTGCCCTGACAACAGTCCTGATGCTATCAAAGCATTTGTTTCACGGTATGGCAGACCCTAGCATCATTATTCTATCTTTTTGTTTAATTCACCAGAGTACCGCAGGTATTACAACAAGTACATCAAAGACATGCCTGGAGTAAATTGCATCCTGACAAAGACCACTCTTTCATCCAAAGAGTACTGAAGATATATGCCCAGAATTTAAAACAGAATGGGGCCTCGGCCCTCTTCCTCTTCTGAGTTTTAATGCTGCATTTAGTTTTTCATCTACCTCCTTTGCCTCTCTTTCAGCTATAAAATTCATGAAGAAACTCATTGTAAGTTTGTTGATCGGATATCTGTGAACTACAAGTTGTTTCTCTTGAGACATGTTCTCTGTGTAAAGTTGTAAGATAGGTTGAGGAAGATGTTTTCAGATTGAATATCAAGCTATTGGTAATGTTGTACATGACTGGTGTTTCTCTTTAATATGACAAGCACATTTATTTGGATCCTGATTTAAAGCAGCGGTGATGTTTTTCTATCTTTGTCTTTGTTTTACTTTGTAGTTCATTACATTTCATTTCCTCTGGCATGCATCAGAAATCTGGCATAGGATTTACCCTTGTTAGGTACCCTATGTTTCTGCTCTCCCTGCCTTCAATGTTTTCCGTTGTGTGTGTTATCTGAGAATTGATTTCAAGATAATTTAACCAGTGTAGTGGTCAGATATATACTGCTAGCTGATGTATGAATTAATGGATCTGTTCTTAGATGTTCTTGCTAGGATTTAATTGAATGAATTGGGATACCAAGGGTTTAGAACTCTGTCTCTGTCTCACTAGGATCCTGTTCGGTTGGTTTAACCTATCTAAGATCCCTTAAGCTATATACTAAAGAATTGAGAGTTCAAAGTCTCTCTCTGATCTCAGGTTTTCACCTTTGTGTCTAAATCTTCAATGTTTCCTTGTCTGAAGAGTTAACCTTTTAGGTCTTGGACCACAGGTTGTCCAATGGCATGTCCTGTCCCTGGGTTTGATTCCTGAAAGGCCACCTTGGAGGTTTCCTTGCTTTCACCTTCTCTCTTAAGATTTCATGCCACACTATCATCTTTAAGATCCAATGCTTTAGATGACTAGCCCAACTAAAAGCCTGCATATTGAGTAGAAAGTAAACCCTTTCCTAACTCCATTTCCCAATGGTATTGAATGTTCTCTGAATCATCCCTCCTATGCCTAAAATCCTCTTTTCTCACCCTTGTCTTATATTGAACCCTTCTTTCTTGATTCCCAACAACCAAACAAAAATCAAACAAACAAACCCCGCGCCTATAACTAGCCTAATATCTTAACTTTTGAGCTTAAAAGACATTAAACCTTTGCTTATATAGAGAGATCCCTCTCTGGACCCAGGAAGGCTAGATCCTGAGGTCTGAAAGTGGTTTGATGTTGTCTCATCTTTTGGTATTTCCAATATTGCCAAAACATGGGAACCCCAACACCTTCTAAGGGAAACTTAAAATATATATCTCAAACGACAACTTATTAGAGTGATTAATTATGGTTAATTTTGCAAAATCATAAGGTACTAGAGTGAATTGTACTCAACAATATTTGTCACAAATGTGTGTGTTAGCAACTAATGTGGATCAAAAGTAGTTTTAAAGACCATGATTTAAAATTCAAAACCATAATAGCATTATAACAACTTTATTCATTTATTCTCCTACCCTATTTTACACTAAGAGGCGAAAGACTCCTTTTTAAGTATAGAAGTACTTCCAGTGAAGCCATGTGCGTAACAAAATGATGATTATACTCACACTTAGTTTTAAATAATAGACTTCAAGACATACCAAAGCATGAGAAACCAGTTGCTTAAATTGATATGGTACCAAGAGTTTTTGAATGTTGAGGAAATAAGATGGCGTGATGACTACTCGAAACTAGGATTCAATGGAATCCACATATTTATGATTGTCCAACTGATGAAAATCTTCCATAGTTTGATATTCAATTTCTTGGAGGCAAAAAGGATGGGGTGAAAGACAAAAGATAAATCCCTCAAGTTCATGCTCAAATATCTGCTTTTCAAATTGACAATAATGGTTGAGAGAGATTCTATGGTTTTGAGTTTCAACAACATTTTTAGAATAGGTTCCAATGAAATATTGCTCCTTTGGTGGTCTTTGAATTACACCTTCCTGAGGTGAATGTTTTTTAGTAATGGGGGAAGTTTCCGAATTCACTCATTTTTCAAACATGGAAGATGTAGCATTTTGTTCGACATGGGAATCAACAGGAAGAATAGGTGGTTGAAACTGTTGTGCAACTTGATGGTTTAGATTAGGGTTTAGGATGTGGTTTGGGCTAGGAATTTGGTTAATTCTCGGACTAAGGTTTGGATTTGGATTGGGATTAGGCTTTGGACTAGGGTTAGGTCTAGGTTTTGAATTATAAGTAGGGTTAGGCCTAGGGTGTGGATTAGGGTTAGGTCTAGGGTATGGACTAGGGTATGAACTAGGTTTAGGGTATGGATTAGGGTTAGGGTAAGGTTGCACATGCGACTGGGACCATGGAGGAGGATAACTTAATGGTGCATTAGAAAGAAATTGTGGTTGTTGCTGGTGCTCATATGATTGAATTTGCATGGGAGATTTCCCTAGAGAGAAGGATCCAAACGATTCTTGAGGCCATGGAGATATCTAGCTTGAGGATGATGACCAAGGAGAGGGCCACTGTCGCTATGAAGTAGGGTATTCAATTGGAGGAGGATTAAAAATTTTCCATGGAACTGCAAGATTATAAACATGTTGAGGAACCTCCTCAGGAAAATAAGAATTATTCTAAGTATAAAATGGTGCTGGGTTTTGAGTTATACCTGGCGGTTGATTCGATTCCTTAATTGATTCCCCAAGTACCTTTCATAATCGTGGTAGTGAGGGGCAATGTTCGATTGCATGACCATCCTCACAAATTTTGCAAACTTCTAGACCACTAAGTGGGCACTTTCCAAGGCAATGTTTCTTTCAATAGTTGGTGCAAAGGATAAGAAATGGTTCTTCATCCTTTTCTTGCTCCTACAAATCATCCAATTTCGAAATCAAATATTTAATTATATTAAATTTATGTTCAAGCAAAGTATTAAATTTTTCACTTGTGAATTCTTCATCAGATGACTTGTCTATCTCTGTAGCAGCATAAAAATTCCTCATTGAATGATTCCTCAAAATACCATTTTCTTGTTCTCAACAAGCCAACTGACACATTCTTTCATCACATGGATTAGTACACAAGGGTTCTTACAGCACCCCAAAAATTATATAACGCTGAAGATTGCATTATGAAGATAAATGAATTTTAAAAGCTATTGGATAAAATAAATCTCACCACACTTGCATAAAAAAATAAATTTGCATAAAAGGAAGGAAACGATGTGTTGGGGAAAATGTTGAATCAAAGCAATATTTAATCTATTGAAAGCAAAGCAATTTGGAAATTAAATTTCTAAAGCCTGCTTCTACATGAAAGGAAATAAAAGTGCAAGAGATAAGCAAGATGGCCAGACTTTGGAGCAACCCCACAATAGTGGATGCGTGGCTCTTCACTCACGTCTTACCATACACTCTTCGCCCTTTGACGTCCTACAATACCCTTGAAACTCTGTAGAAAATTTTACCTGAGCCAAAATACAACTCCCCGCCAATGACGCCAAAATGTTGGGCGGTTTAATTGTCGGATTAAACCTATCAATATTAATTATCAATTCGGGAGTCGTAAATGCGAGTTGTACTGCGTCTTGGTTCAGCTTAATGGTCAGAGTATAAATATTCCTTTGTAATGATAAACTAGGTGTTGGAATGAAACACAAATTTTTTGGAAAATAAACAATATTGAAAAGGGAACCTACTTAACTAATTTTATAAAGCCAAAGAGAATATTTCCTTCCAAATTTTAGTTTGAGTTGGGTCGATCCCAACTTCTGGAAGAGTTTGACCTCATGCCTTGCCGGTAGGGACACCGCACATCTAGCTAGGGCATCGCACAGCTGGAATTGGTGCCTTAATGCACAACGCAATGAGGTGATGACCCTTTCAACGCTGGCGTTGAACATCATGGAGCTTGGGATTCTAATATCAACCTCCCTCAGAATTGGCAAGGAAAAGGTATTGATCTGAATTCAAGAGAGCTTGGAGCTTAGCAGCAGCCATGCGAGAGGTCCATGACTCGCTATCCATAATACTTGTGGAGAGAATTCAAGAAATAATAACTTCTACTAAAAATAAATCCCTTGTATTTATGAACAGAGAGGTGTATTGAAAATTTCTTCTTCAGGAACCAACTAGCACAATCACAAATGCCATGCCATAGAGGGATATAGTCCAGCGCAATTTCCAGTACTAGTGTCTGGCAGAAATGTCTATAAATAAATATTTCCAGAATGATTTGCAGGTTGTGTTGGAGGTGGTTTGTCTCAACAATAGGGTTTAGATTGTTTGTAGAAAATCCAGGACTCATGGAACTTGCGTGGATGCTACTACTATGGCTAGTTGAGAGCGGAAGATCAGTTACAGGCCTAATTCCTTACACCCACTGCACAACTGAGTGTAAATATGTAGTCAATAAAGGTTTTGTTACTAATGCGTAGAGGCTTCCTAGAATATAGAGGCCATCTTCTGTCTCGTTGAATTTTCACCAATAGATTTATACTAAGACCGCTGCGTTAAGAAGCTACACTCTTAAAGGAAACAACGCCATTGTCTTGTGATTTCAATGTCAACTGAAATAGCTGAACAAACCTCTATTTTATCAAAGTGAATTCCATCATCAATGAGCACTGTAGAAATATTAACAACACCAAAGCACTTTAAGAAAATATTCTCTAGGCCCAAGGAGTTGCGACATGCCTCAATACCTTCTACAATAGGAGAAAGTGTCCCATCATAATCTAGAAATACTACAATACGCTTTCCTTTTGATGATGCTAGAAATCTTATCATACATTCTTAAAGTTGAAGGATGATCCACCGTCCATGAACCATAGGCTCAGTTTTGCCAAGGATATAAAATATGCCAGCACCATTCGTATTAAAAAGTTTCATGAATTCATTCTGAAACTATAATTTGAAGACCAAACCAGCAATATATGGTTCATAGGCACGTTGCTGCAGGTCTGCCATCCCTGATGTTGATAATTCATCGATGGCTAAGATTTCAAAAGCATAGATATTTATGATGGCATTTGTTGCATAACCCATGACCGCATTATCTAGCCAATTGAAGGTTTTGACAAGCTTTGCAGTGTGCAACGTTCATGTACCTGTACTCAAATATGGTGTTGCTTCTGTGCATGAACTTGTGCTCAAATGTATTTCAAGAAGAATTTCAGCACTGCTGGTGCTCGACTTATTCTTTAGCCATCATGAAAACCTATTATTAATGATATTATTATACAAAACACTTCAATTTAATTAACAAGAAGATTTTATGAATTAATAACTATTGTCTGTAAATGCCTTTAATTAACAACATAAAGGATAAATAATGATTAAAACACTAGGTACAAGCATGTATTTATTTGATAAAACCATAAAAATTTGGACAAATATGAAGCTCAACAATCATGATATTTTATCTTTAATGCTATGGTTGAAAACAATTAAAAGTATTTTATCTTTAATGTCATGGCTGAAAATTGTTGGAATTTTAAGGATTTTCAGAGCCATGCTATTTTATCTTTAATGGCATGCTTGAAAATTGTTGGAATTTTAAGGTTTTTTAGAGTCTTGATATTTTATCTTTAACGACATTGCTAAAAAATGTTGAAAATTTACCCTGAAAATAAAAGACGTTATTCCAACATCAAAAATTTTCATTTTCAAGGTGTTTTTTGCACCAGAAAATTTGGCTCTAACTGTCATTTCTAAAAAATATTGAAAATTTAGCCTGAAAAAAAAAATGGTAATGCATAATCAACACTTTTCTTTTTCGGGTTGTTTTTTCATGTTTTTTTGGGGTTTTTTTTTACTAGAGTTCTCATTTTAAGGTAATAGTTCTCGTTTGATTGATAATTTTGTTCAAAGTGGAAGACTTATAGAGTCTCAAATTTTCTATATTCACCACTGAGTAAAATTATGTGTATGGGGGCAAACCAAGTCTACTCCCACGTTATCTAGAATCTCAAAGAGACATTGCAAAACCTTGATTTTATTACTATGACCTTGTATCCTCTCCGTAAAATATAACTATACTTTGTCTCCCACCTTGAATGACTTATATTTTTTGTGTTGATCATGCTCGACATTTTATTTTTTCTGTGACTTCTGCAGCATCTCCTTTACTTATACATGGATATGTATGATCTTCTCAACAATTTTTTCTACCCTTAAGGAATATTTCGTGAGATCCTCCCACACTCATCCTTGTTACCTATTAGTGTCAGTATTTTTTATCCTGCCATCAATGATAAAAAATCCTCTTTTCATATCATTTTAAGGGTCTCACTCAGAAATTTTTTATCATTCCACTAGGTCATGCAAAAAATTAATCATTGATGGTAGCCCTAGTCCAAAAAACATCACTCTTCCTCAAATTTGATTACTTGCTGGAATAATTTCATACATTGCTGACTGTACATCATCCATAAAGTGAATATTAGTCATGTCATCTTGAAATTCAGTCCTTCAAGGTCTCATTAGGTCTTCTAGGTTTTTTCAAGGTTTCCATTAGGTCATTAGGGTTTTCAAGGTTCAATAAAATTTCATTTCCACTGCATAAGACCAACAAGTAAAGAGTGATCCAATAAAATCTATTCACCATATGAAGATGACTTGTGAATAAAAATTATTATTTCAGCATGTAATTTGAGCTCTAAGATGTAATATTTTATTTTTCACTATGTAATTTTATGTCTTTCAAAATGTAATAATTTCACCATCCCAAGCTCCTCATCAGTCTGATCCATCTCATCCTCAAACCCTAAAGTGTTAGGTTTTCTACCTACCTTGCCCCATTGTATCTCTGCAACCCTAATCTTATTTTCCCTGACCTAGCCTCTTTTACCTAATCCTCATCTAACAACCGATTCAAACAAACAAACCCCTGTACTCATACCTAGCCTAAAAACTTAATTCATCCAGCCCTCTTGGCTGTGAATTTGTGGAGAGATCCCTCTCCATTTTGGTAGGGTTGGCTACCAAGCTAAAATATTGGTATGTGGTTACCTCTGTTTGGAATCTTTCTCAGCCTTATAGATCCGGTGGAGTGATAACATACTCTGGCCATTGCCATGGAACAAAATATTATTTTCCCTAGGTGTATGACAAAAACCATTGGAATTTGATCCTTTGGATAATAGGGTTAAGTTTCAGAAAGACTGATTGGATAATTGCAGTGCCAAGATTGTAGAGATGGCATCAAGAAGATATACCAGAGAAAATCCCGATCCTGATCCAGCTAATCCAGTCAAAGAAATAAAGAATATTTTCCAGAGGCATAGATATCAAACTACAGAGATTCAGTCAGGACCAATCCCATTGGTAATATCTACTTCACTGCCTACAAAAGTATTGTCTCTTGAAGATATACCATATGATTTGAAATTTGAATTGTCATTATTTAGATCTAAGTCTAAAACTTCTTTATCGGACATAGTTTCTGATCCTTTAAGACTCTCTGAGGTCAACTCATTATCCGAGTTAGATCTTAGCTCTCTGAAACTTGAAGAATATTTGTTTTTTCAAGAGATAAAACCTGAATCAGACCTTGAGATCAAAGACTGGATATAATTATACCATCAAGAGTCAATAATTGTCTCGAATCAACCTCAATAAACTGTAGAATTCTCATCTGCACCTTCAACCTCATCATTTATACCTACTACTTCAGTACCTACAACTGTTGTTCCACTACCTATTCAGCCAACCCCTCCCATTTTCAATCCAACACTTCACTTCGCAGGAATCATGGCAAGATTTTCCCCCACTTATCTTATGATCTAGGTGGATATAGGTGGCCACCCGCCTATTCCACTTAGGGCCCCACCATTGTCTCTTTCAGTTTTTAAGTTTCGGCACAACTTACTATTTTTAGCAGTTTTTCGGGTCCTGAACTTCCGGAGCCATTTTGAGGCCCTAAACGACGTTTTTTTGGGAAAGCAGGAGCAACGTGGGTCCATGTCTTGATGCTTCTCACATGAAAAGCTGTAGTCCTCAAATAGATATTTATAATGAGCTCTGGTGCGTGTCAAACAAAGATCGTATGCCAAAGTTATGTCCCCGGGAAGTTGAAACACCAATTTGTTAGAAAATTAAATATTACAGAGCAATGCAACACATAAAATATGCAGAAAATACAAGCACACAAAACACATAAAACCAGAGAGACACATATATACGTGGTTCACCCAGTTTGGGCTATGTCCACCCCGAACAACCAGTCCTTCCTTTCTATTATCCAACAAAATGAAGATACAAAACCTACAGCAGATCCGCTGTAATAAATTCTGTTGTCTCTCACAGCCTCCCTATCTGTTTCCTGCTCAGAGAATACACATACCATGCGCAGCCACAATACAATACCCTCATAAAAGCGAGGGGTTGCCTTCTAGGGAAAAAAACCATAAAGTAAACATAACTTCTACCGTCAGATCATCCGTTTAATGAATGGCCCAGATTGACTATAAATTACTATACTTTTACAAGGAAATTTTACATCTATTTACGAGGGACCGCTGGCCCCCGAACCCCCCAGCTCGGAGGGTAGGCCCCCTAGGACCCCGCGGGGGGGACAAGTCCCCCCCGCGTGCAAGGGTGTACAATTTTCTTGGGGTATACATCCAGCTAAAACCAAGGATCTCTGAATCAGGAAGAAGATTAGGCTCCACACCCAACACAATTTACCCAAACGGGGCCCATAGTTTTGGTGCTTCATCTCCTAGGGTTAGGGTTTGAATGTTTAGAGTTTTCCATTGCTTATAAATAATAAATAGACCCTCGAGCCGCATTCTAATACAGTTTAGAGGCTTGTATCCACCACATCGCTTCTTAGAGATAAGCTACCAATGCCCTAGCTAGTTTATTTCCATTATGTCTGTAAGCAAATTTCAGTTCTTTGATATTAAATAAATGAAGTGTTATTTCTGCTGCATCTTTGTATTTATGGTTATATGTGTATTATATTGCGTTCCTGCATAAATCTGAATCAGTGGTATCAGAGTGGTCTTCTTTGTCTCGATCCTTCTTTGCATGTCCCCAATGAGGTCGGGGTATAAGGAGTTAGGGCTCGATCTGGTTGAACCTTTGTAAGATCAGCCTCGAAAACCTCGATGAATGCCCATGGGGGACAAAAAGAAAGATGATGGAGCAGGAGATCCTATCAAAATATTGCTCGAGGAGGCCCTCGAAAAACAAAGGAACGCGATGATGGATAAATTTGCCCAGATCCTTCAACATCTGCCCACCGGTAGCGCATCTGCATCCAACAGCCACTTCGGAGGTGCGACTCCCTTTAAGGTACAAGTAAAATTTAACATTCCCATATTTTAGGGTCCAAGATATGTAGATGCCGTAGATATATGGTTGAATCTATTAGAAGGATATTTCTTGGTTCATGGCATTTCTGACCAGGAGAAAATTATTTTTTCACTCCTTAAAGCTACCCCCCATGTCAAGGACTGGTGGGAAACCTACTGTGAGAAAAAGGATGAGACAGAACCCTCTTTTTTCTCAACTGTACCCACTTGGAATTCTTTCCAAGATTCCATCAAGGAACAATACTATCCCATGGGGAGCTATGAGGATAAGTATATACAATGGACCACATTGTGGAAATTAAGGGATCAAGATGCGCATGAGCTGATGAATTTGTTCCATACCCTGCGCACAAAGTTGGGTATCAAATATTCAAAGAAAATTTTGGTGCTAAAGTATCGCAGTTGTATGCACAGATAAATTCAAGAGGAAATGGAGCTCCTCGACATCTCCTCGCTTGGTATGGAATACCGGTGTGCTGCTAAAATTGAGAAAAAATTCAAATAGAAGAAGCGATACTTTGGATTTGCGAATCAAAATCAAGGGAAAGGTGCCCCCAAACCATAGAACAAAGGAAAAAGCCAAGGCATGGCGGCCCAAGACAACCTTCCAAATACGTAAGCAAAGAACAACACCGCGAAGCCAAAGAAGGACACGGGAAAGTGGTGTGAGTTCCATAAGAGCTCCAATCACAACACAAGTGAGTGTCGGGCCAAGCAGTCACTGGTGGCTAAGATGAGGACTTCTAAATCAGATGCATGCTCTAAATATGAAGCAGTGCCGCCTTCCCTACAAAATCAAGCCCTTCACGGATGAAGTATTATGTGACATTTCTCCTCTTGATGTTTGTGATGTATTATTAGGCCAACATACTTGTGGACGCGACATGCTATGCATGAGTCCCGGCCTCATGATGTTATTGTTACTTTGGGAAATAAGTTGTATAGGATACCAGAGGTACCAACGACCGTCGCTATCTCTTTGGTTACTGTAAAACAATACAGTAAGCTCATTTCCAAAACTAGGAAATTTTTTTTCTTGATGATCTGCCCCCAGGGAAAGAAGAAGACTATGGCCACGATCTCCAGACAGGGATCCTATGCATGACAACTAAAAACGGACAAGGTTGTGGAGGAGTATGGGGACATATTCACCTCACCCGCAAGGGTGCCTCTGCAATGTCAGGTCAAGCACCCCATTGATCTGACCCCAAGTGCGCTGCTACCCAATGGACCAATCTATCAATGATATGTTCTGGAGAACGATAAAATCAAGAGACATATTCAGGAGCTGCTATAAAAAGATCACATCTAGCCAAGTTTATCGCCCTGTGGGAGCCCAATCATGTTGGTACAGAAGAAGGATGGGACTTGGAGACTCTGTATTGACTTTCAGGTGCTGAACAATATCACTATCCGGAATAGGTACCTTATCCCATGGATTGATGACCTTATGGACCAAATCAAAGGGGTGAAACATTTCACTAAGATCGAATTGAAGTATGGGTATCACCAGGTACCAATTGAACCCTCCGATGTGTGGACGATTGCCTTCAAAGCTAAGGAGGGCCTTTTCAAATGGTTGGTTGTGCCTTTTGAGTTGTCTTCCATGAGGTTGATGGAAGACATCTTGCAGCCATTCACCAATTCATTTTTAGTGGTGTACTTGGATGACATTATAATCTTCAACCAAACTTGGGAAGAGCACGTCCACCACATCCGACAAGTCCTCTAAACACTGCAGAAACACAAGTTGTGTGAAAATTTGAAGAAGTGAACTTTTGGTATGAGCTAGGTTCAATATATGGGATACATTATTGATGAAAGGGTGGTGCATGTGGATCCAACCAAGATCCAAGTCATTCGAGATTGGTGAGCCCCAACCACTCTAAAAGAGTTTCTCAGCTTTCTTGGTCTTGCTAATTTATACCGAAGGTTCGTGTTGGGATTATCTCATATCATTTGGCCCTTGAGTCAAGTCACCAAGGGAGGAGTGAAAGTAAAATTATTTTGGTCAAAATCTCAATAGAAGGCGTTCGTAGAATTAAAACATCGCCTCTGTTCTGCCCCATTGCTCACATTACCAGAATTGAAAAAACCATTTGAGATCGAGACAGATGCCTCTTACTATGCTATTGGGGAGATTATTACTCAACAGGGGCATCCAGTGGCATATCACAATGAGACATTGTCTGACATATTCCGCAAGTATTCCACTTATGACAAAGAAATGTATTCCAATGTGCAGGCTTGTAGAAAATTGAAGTATTACATTTTGGGGAAGGAAACAATCATCCACACAGACCACCGAACCCTGCACTTCATACAGACACAAGGGAAGTTGCAGAACAGTCATTATCAGAAGTGGTCCACATATCTGCAACAATATCATTTGAACATCAAGTACAAGAAGGGTAGAACCAATAATGTTGCAGACTGCTTCAGCCAACCACCGATCTTGGCACTAACCACCATTCTCAACTCTTGTGGGCATGAAACTTTGGATTGGCCACAGCTCTACAAGAGCGATCCAGAATTCGGCCACACATACAAGTCATTCTTGGGGGGTACACAACTTCCAAATTTTCACCTTAAGGATGAAATTTTATGTCACCTGGGACACCTTTTTGTTCCTTCAAGCGAGCGTTCCAAGATGACATGGGAAGCACACTACAGTCGAGTCACTGGGCATTTCAGGGTTGAGAAAATAGTGGCAATACTACAGAAGTATTTCTATTGGCCGAACCTTCGACGGGATGTCGGGAAGTACATAAGATCCTTCACTGCTTACGTCATTTCCAAACCGACCATCAAGAAGAGAGGCCTCTATACTTTGCTACCTACCCCTAGTCAACCTTGGGAATCCATATCCATGGATTACACGTTAGGCCTTCCTTCATGACTGTGTTTTTTTGGTTGTCGACAGATTCTCGAAGATGGCCATTATGGCGGTCTGCCAGAAGAATATCACAACAGAAGCCACTGCTAAACTCTTCTTTGATCGAGTGTGGTTACACTTTGGGATCCCACAGTATATCATCTCAGATCGGGATAGAACATTCCTCAGCATATTTTTGTCTAGCCTTTGGTCAATGCTGGACATAAAGCTCACCAACTCCACAGCTTTCCATCCCCAAAATGATGGCGAGACAGAGGTCGTTAACAAGATGATTGTACACATTCTGTGCATGTACAATTAAAATCATCCATGAACATGGGATGAGAGCCTCCTGTATGTACAACATAGTTATAACCGAGGTCTCCACAGCTCAACCGGCCGTAGCCCCTTTCAGGTGGGCTTGGGATTCTAGCCACTATGTCCCATTGACGTAGCCATGCCATTTGAGGCTACTCAGGCCAATTAGGCTCATGTCCAGTCTGAAGCTGACAAATAAAATAGCTTCATCGAGCGCATTCAACACATCCACCAGAAATTTCATGACATATTGGACAGAGCCAATGCTAAGTAAAAGAAATGACATGATCAACATCGGGTGCCACACAAATTCTAGATGGGCGACAAAGTGTGGCTACATTTGCAGAAGGAGCGCCTCACTGGACCCCACCACAAGCTTCGGTCACTCCGATATGGGTTGTACACCATCTCCAAGGCTATAGGGAAAAATTCCTTCGAGGTCAGTATTCCACCATTCCTTGGTCTACACCTAGTATTCAATGTGGACAACATTTGTACCTACTTCCCACCTCTACTGGACACCTCTGACATTGCAGAAAAACTCACACCAACAGAGATAAACCTAGACTGCATGGATTAGGCCACCACAGGTTGTATCATGGACATGCAAATAAAAAACACTCGCCAATAGAATATCCAACTGTATCGGTTGTCAAAGCTGGCAAGTGGTTCACCAGGGACCAAGTTCAGCAGAAGTTTCCTCATCTCATGGAGGAATTCAATGCAATGGGGACCATTTATTTTTAAGGGGGGAGGAATGATCCAGGTGGATATAGGTGGCCACCTGCCTATTCCACTTGGGGCACAACTTACTATTTTTAGCAATTTTTCATGTCTTGAACTTCTGGAGCCATTTTGAGGCCCTAAATGACGTTTTATTTTGGGAAAAATAGGAGAAACATGGGTCCATCAACCGATGTTTCTCACATCAAAAGTTGTATTCCTTGGATATATATTTCTAACGAGGTATGGTGCACATCAAATAGAGATCATATGCCAAAGTTACGTCCCTAGGAAGTTGAAACACCAATTTACCCAAACAAGGCCCATAGTTTTGGCGCTTCATCTCTTAGGGTTAGGGTTATAGATGTTTAGGGTTTTCCATTGTTTCTAACAATGGAAAAAAAGTTTAGAGCCTCATTCTAACATAGTTCAGAGGCCTATAGCCGTCACATGTCTTCTTAGAGATAAGCTACCAACGCCCTATCTAGTTTATTTCCATTATGTCTGTAAGAAAATTTCAGTTCTTTGATATTAATGAAATGAAGTGTTATTTCCGTTGCATCTTTGTATTTATGGTTATATGTGTATACTGCTGCGTTCATTCATAAATCCGGATCATCTTACCTGCTAAATCGAATGAATTACCTCAGGGTTATGGCCAAAGACTCCCCTTTTTTGATGAAAATTCAATCATATCTGCACGACAACACATTGTTAAGGTCACTGACTTCATAGACTTGGAGGAAGTTGATGTTGACAATGCCAAAATGAGGATTATAGCCTAGATATTCTCTGGATATGTAAAAGTATGGTTTAGATCCTTAACTGCTAATTCCATTTCCAACCCAGACCAGTTGATTGATGCATTTATAGCCCGATGGGAGGTAAAGAAAAACCATTTACAGTTGCTTTCTGAGTATGAGAACATAAAGAGAAATCTTAATGAATCAGTCCAAGATTTCAATACTCGCTTCAATAGAATTTATAATGCAATTCCCATTGAAATCAAGCCTCCTCCAGACTTAGCTCTCATACGTTATCCAGATGCATTTGATCCCAACATGGCCTATCAACTAAGGGAAAGAAATCCAGCTACATTGGAAGATATGAAAAATAACGTGGTCAACATTGAAGAAAATATGCTGATGAAGGGAGCTAGAGATAGAAATGAGATAAAAGTCACTATTAAAGATGAAATATCCACCTCATCTTCCAATGCCAAGATGGATACATTGATAAGGATTATTGAAAGGATGATTGACATGATGTCCATCGCTGAGAGACATCCTGAGGTTAGAAATCCTAACTACAAAGGACAACAATAGCCTTAGTTAAGGATCAAGCAGAGAGAACATCAGCTCCTAAGAAACTAGCACAACAACAACAAATTAGGACACCCTTGCAGCAGAACTATGCTTAAGGAGAAGAAGAAGATGAAGACACTGTTGGAAATATGATGCAATATGTTGTCCTTGATGACAACCTACTTGATGATGCTGTACTTGATGGAAAACTCTTGATTAGTTGTCATTTTGATAGCAACCTATTTGTTAAAGATGTAAAAATGATGATTCTACAGGACAGTTCAGATGTGACAGAGAAAGGAATTCCAATAAGTGCTAGAGAAATGATAAATATAAGATGTCATAATGTATACGCAGGTTTGATGAAGGAAACTCGCGTATGGATGCAATTTATACGATACTTTTATGAAGGCAACCCGTGTATACATTCAGGATAAGTATATACACATTTTTTATGATGAGAAGTCGCATATACACGCAGATAAAAATGATCCAAGTCATGTATGCCTTTCTGCACTCTAAATTTATGATACCAAGGGGCATTACCATTGTATTAGCCCACAATATTGAGTGCTCTATTGTCTATTTGATTCCATCTAAGAATACCATCAACAGTTGTATGGTTTTGACTCATGGTATTGGTAAAAGCTAAATCTATATAAGGAGAAGAAGATAATAGTGCAATGTGTGCAATAGCAAGGGTTGTTAATGAAGAATCTTCTCTGAGGTATATCTGCATAGGATGAACTATGTTTTAATTGATAGATCTGAATCTATTATGCACTCATGGATACAATGATGGTTCATGATCTCTAGATCTGAAATGAATATGCTCTTATGTGATCCATTGAAGATATGATTAGATCTATGACCTGGCACAAGTTTGCTGAAGTCAAATGAAGGAATCTAGGTAAGTTCTATGGATCTAGTTCATTCTACAAAGTTTACATTTATAGATCTATACGCTAGTTCGTCTCAGTAAAAGCGCGTATATACGCGGGTTTGCTTCAAAAAAAGTGCGTATGGAAGTTTAGGGTTTTCTGAAGCTTATTGCAGATGTTTTTTTGTGATTCCTGCTATTTGTCTGCTGTCTATCAATGAATTCTTCTTGAAGATATGGGTTGTTTGAATAATGTATATGCTGGTAAGTTGATTATGTACAAATCTGATCAATGAGATAATAAACATGGTTGATGGTGACTAACTGATGAAGGGTTCTGCATTTCTAAAGATATCTGACTGAAAGCCTCAGATCTAGATCTGAGACTGATTACATTCTGAAAAATAGTATTCACAGAGCTATACGCAGGTTGGTATGAAGGAAAACGCGTATATATGTGGGTTCAGTGAAGTGAAGTAGCGTATGAATTTTTACTTGATGATGGTTCAGGGTTGAGTTTGTATCTGCATATTTATTCTGAAGTCTAGGTTATTTTAATGATCTGATTACAATGGTCTCACTGTTCTGGTTGATGTATTGGGTAAAACTTATGGTTATTGAAGAGTTGTGTTGATGTTGTTTGATCCAGTATGAAAATTGATGAAACGTGGTCTGCAGTGGTTTTGAGGGTTGAAGCCTTCAGTATGAAAGTAGAATCTTCCTGCCAGTAGAAGCTGATGTTCTTTCCAGGGGGTTGAAGCTCCCTTCCAGGAGTGGCTGGTAAAAAAGAAGAAAGGGGGTTGTAGCTCCCTTCCAGTAGTAGCTGGAAAATGAGAGAAGGTAGTAGCCTTCTGCAGGTAGTTTCCTGCGTACTAATATGAGTCTGCATTAGTACAATATTGTAAACAATTTTCCATATAATAAATATTGAAGACAGAGACGACAACAACGGTGGTTTTCTCCCGAATTGGGTTTCCACCTTAAATACTGGTGTTCATGTGTGTGATAATTTATACTGCTGTTACTACACATATTTACTAATTATCTAACAAATGCATGACTGATAAACTGAGTTAAAGATTGTTCCTGAAATTTTTTTCTAATCTGTAACATTATATCAGTATATGCTAGTTTCTTTCAATATTTGCGTGTGTATACGCGAGTTGGTTTCATAAAAGCCACGTATGGAATTCTGTAAAAGAAAAAGTCCAGCAAGCTCTAAATACTGATTCAGCCCCCCCTCTCAATATTTTTCCAACAATTGGTATCAAAGCAGGTCCTTTTGAAGAAGCTCAACTGCTAGAAGGAAGATCAGCCAAGATGAGCAATCAAGATGGGACAACATCTATCAGGCCTCCTCTCTTCAATGGAAACAATTTAATCTTCTGGAAGACAAGGAAAAGATCCTATCTTCAGTCTCTTGGAGCATATGTATGGCCTATAGTTGAAGGAGGTTATCAATATACAACCTCAGTTCCAATAGATGCAAGGGAAAGAAAGAACTATGGAACTAATGAAAAGGCGGTCAATGCATTATTAGGGAGTCTGACTAAATCCGAATTTGTCAAAGTCATGCAGTTGAATACAGTAAAGGATATATGGGACAAAATCATTCTAAGCTATGAAGGTGATACAAAGGTAAAAAGTGCTAAACTCCAAACTCTCAGAATTCAATATGAAAATTTCAGGATGCATAATGAGAAGGTCATTGCAAATTTATTTTTACGTCTGGATGATTTTGTAAATCGTATGAGAAATTTGGGTGAAACCATAACTGACACTACTCTGGTAGAAAAGTTTTTAAGATCTCTAATTTCCAAATTTGAGTCAAAAGTGTTTTCTATTGAAGAGAAGCAGGATCTACAAACTCTTACTATTGTTCAACTTCATGGTATTCTAACTGCTTGTGAAATGAGAAAAGGAGGTCCATCTGAAGTCAAAGAAGCTATCTTTAGAGCTACTGCAAAAGGAAAAGAAGTACATGAAACAAAAGGATCAGGGTATATTTCAGAAGAAGATGAGGTAAATTTTGTAAAGAAGCTACAACTTGGCACTGGAAGGTTTAGAGGTAAGCTTCCTTTCAAATGTTTTTCTTGTGGAAGAGTTGGTCATTGTGTTGCAAAATGTCCTCATAAGGAAATTCATGAAAAAGGAAAGGAAGTAGAAAAAGGAAATAAGAATCAATTTATCAATAGAAAAAGTTATTATACTCATGAAGATAGTGATGGGTTATCAAATAGTGAAGAAGGAGAATTTTATCAAGATGTTAGACTTCTCATGGCATTTGAAAAAGATTCTAGTGAGGCTAAGGATACCTTTATGGATGCCCTAGAAGATAATGATTTTCTTGAAGAAATAAATTAACTCAAAATATGTTTGGAAGAAAACAAAATATCCATAGAAACTTTAAAGAATCAACTTGTAGAAAAGGAGAAACACAATTAGAAATTAGAATGTGAAATAGTAAGTCTAAGAAAAGAAATTGAGAAAGTGAAAACTTTGAATCTTATATTTGCTAAAGGATCTGAAACCTTAGATGGAATTATCAAGGTACAATGTTCTCCTCTCTTAAAGACGGGTCTTGGATAATCCTCTCAGTGTTTAGCACCAAAATATCTAAATGCAGCTACAGCCAGCCTACACCATTTTGTCACTCAGCAAGGGAACAAAGAAACTTTAAAGGTAAAGCATGACCACCTTAATACAAAGAACAATAACAGAAATATCTTTCAAAGAAATACCAATCAATAGGTAAACACAAATAGAAGGTTCCATGATCGCATAAATTTCTTCTTTAATGGATAATGTTTCTCATGTCATAATTTTGGTCATTTAGATGTTCAATGTGTTGCATACAAAACCATCATGACCAGAGAAGCAAGAAAGCAAAGAAATGAGACCAGAATAAAAAAGAATAGGTATAACAACTTTTCTCCTCTTCAAAATGAAATCGAATGTGCTTATTGCAATAAATTTGGTCATGAAGAATATGAATGCAGGAGAAAACTTCAGCCAAAAGAACATATACCTTCAAGTTCCAAGGTATGGAGAAAGAAGGACTTACAGGTTGAGAACTGTGGCATAGCTTTATTTGCAGAAGGAGAAGAAAATCAATGGTACATTGATAGCGGATGCTCAAAGCACATGACAGGTGACAAAAATAAACTTCTTGCATACAATGATCTAGAAAGAGAAAAGAATGTTACTTTTGGAAATGATACTCCTGCTGTCATTAAGGGAAAAGGTTTCGTTTTTCTAAAGGAAAAGGTGAAAGCTAAAAATTTTATGTATGTGGATGGATTAAAACATAACTTGTTAAGTGTAATTCAAATGTGTGATCAAGGAACTGAAGTTGTCTTTAGCTCAAAAGTATGTGTGGTACGTGAACTTGACACAGGAAAAACAATAATAAAAGGAACTAGAACACCAAGCAATTTGTATGTATTAAAAATTTATAAAGAAAAATGTTACTTGGGGTAAATCTTCAGAATATTGGTTATGGCACAAAATATTGGGGCATTTGAGCTTCTCTCAAATAAGAAAATCTAGCAGACTCAAAGCTGTTCGTGATCTTCCCAACATTACTCTGCCTGAAAGTACCATATGCAAATATTTCCAATTCGGTAAGAAAACCAGAGTGCAATTCAATGCTAAATAAGGATCAACAAGTAAGCCTCTTGAACTCATTCATACCGACCTATGTGGACCTATGAGGAAAAAGTCACCTCGTGGAGAACAATACTATATTTTGTTTATTGATGATTTCTCTAGAATGTGTTGGATTGGGTTGCTAAAACACAAATATGAAGCATTTGAAAAATTTCAGATCTTCAAAGCCCTGGTTGAGAATGAATTAGATCTAAAAATAAAATTTCTTAGATTTGAACGAGGAGGTGAATATATATCAGATGAATTCTTTGATTTCTGCGAACAACATGGCATTAAAAGACAATTTTCTGTAGCTAGTACCCCACAACAAAATGGCGTAGAAAAAATAATGAATAGAATAGTTCAAAAAATGGATCGAGCTATGCTTGATGATTTTGGAACACCTGACACATTTTGGGGAGAATCAGCCCATACCGCTGTAAATATTCTTAACAAGGCGCATGTTCATGTGAATAGTGATAAAACTCCATATGAGCTCTGGTATGGTAATCTTCCCACTATAAATCATTTTAGAGTTTTTGGAAGAAAATGTTTTATCAAGAACAATGATGAAAAACTTGGTAAGTTTGAACCTATAGCAGATGAAGGAATATTTCTTGGTTACTCTTCTAGAAGTAAAGCATATAAATGTTACAATAAAATACTTCGAAAGATTTTTGAATGCATTTATGTTGTAATTGATGAGTCTCTCTCAGCTCCAAAAGGGGAAATACCAACAAAAAATGAAGATGATGGTGATGTATATCTTCCTGCATCAAATAGAAACAATATAGAACGTGAACCCAATGAAGCAACATAAGAAGATCTATCTGAAAAGGCTCCATCCAGGTATGTTCAAAAGAATCATCCAGAATCTCAAATTTTGGGAGAAAAGGGATCAGGTGTCCAAACAAGAATAACTCTTATAGGATCTCCTAGCTATCTGGCACTTCTATCCACTATTGAACCAGAGAATGTCAATCAAGCTAGTAAAGATGAATGTTGGATTTAAGCCATGAATGAAGAACTTGATCAGATTGAAAAGAATCATACTTGGGAATTAGTTCCAAGACCTCATGATAAAAATGTTATTGGAATAAAATGGATATTCAAAAAAAATTTAAATGAAAATGGAGATTTTATTAGAAACAAAGCTATAATTATTTTTAAAGGGTATGCTCAACAAGAAGGTATAGACTTTGAAGAAAAATTTTCTCCCATAGCCAGACTTGAAGCCATAAGAATGTTTCTTGCCTTTTCAAGCTTCCAACAAATCAAAGTTTATGAAATGGATGTTAAATCTGCTTTCCTCAATGGTGATCTAGAAGAAGAATTTTATATAGAACAAACAGAAGGATTCATTTTGGGAAATGATGAAAAACTTGTTTGTAAACTTAAAAAGGCTTTATATGGTCTCAAACAAGCTCCAAGGGCATGGTACTATCGTCTTGACAAATATCTTCATCAACAAGGATTTTCAAAGGGATCTGCTGATAGCAAATTATACACAAAAACTGAAAATGATAAACTATTGATTGTAGTAGTATATGTTGATGACATCATTTTTGGAAGTAATGAAGATTCCATGAGTCAGAAATTTGCTTCTATTATGTAGCAAGAATTTGAAATGTCTTTACTTGGGGAACTAACATGTTTTCTTGGCTTACAAGTGCAATAAGCAATAGATGGCATATTTTTATCACAAGCAAAATATCTTAAGAAAATTCTGAAGAAGTATGGGATGGAAGACTGCAAAATTGTAAGTATACAATTGGTAACCGGGTGTAACCTGAGTTCTCATGATGATTCTCTGATGGTGAATCAACCAGAATACAGATCCATGATTGGAAGTCTACTTTATCTCACCGGGACAAGACCAAACATTATGCATGCAGTTGGGATTGTTGGACGATTCCAAGCTAATCCAAAAGAGTCTCACCTTCAGGCTGTAAAAATAATATTCAAATATCTACAAGGGACTCAAGATTTTGGTCTATGGTATCCAAAGAATGCTGATCTCACTCTTCATGCTTACATAGATGCAGATTGGGTTGGACATGTTGATGATTGAAAGAGCACTAGTGGTGGTGCATTCTATATGGGGCCCCGATTAGTATCTTGGTTCAACAAGAAACAAAGTTCTATTGCCTTATCTACAACAGAAGAAGAATATGTGACTGTTGCATCATGTTGCACACAACTACTTTGGATGATGCAGAATTTACAAGACATTCAAATCAAATGTTCACCTCCCATATCCATTTTGTGTGATAATACAAGTGCCATCAGTATCTCAAAGAATCTTCTTATGCATTCCAAGACCAAGCACATTCCTATCAAGTATCACTTCTTACATGAACAAGTGCTTGAAAAAAAGGTTAAATTGGAGTATGTTCTCCCCAAAGAACAAGTTGCTAATATATTTACTACACCTCTTCCTAAGGAAGCATTCAAATATCTCCGAAAAAAGCTGAGAGTTGTCTCTGCCTCTCAGACCATATTTTCTTGATTTTAGAAGATTAAATTCGGTACAAGACTTTCATAAAGGAAAATCGCGTATATATGCGAGTTTCTATGCATAAAACCGCATATGGGTTTTGCTGACAGAAATTCTCTGGGTCAGCATTTCATAACAGTTGTGGCGCTGTTGGGTAATCTCTGTTGTTGTTCCAGTACTTATCTTTCTGTATCACTCTCTGATATTTTTTCTCCTTGATGAAGATGCTTTGATGATTTGCTGTTGAAGGTGTTCAGGATGCACAAGCTAAGGGGGAGCACTTGTCTTGTGGAAAAGGATGCATTTTTGGCATTCTGATTGGTTGTTGTGTTATGATCTCATGTTTGAGATTCTTTGTTTTTGGTTATAAAAAGTCATATCTGTAATTTGATGAAAAGGTCATGTTGAGACCTATGATGTAAAATTTTTATATTATGTCATGTAAGGACTTGTTCAAATTTGTAAACCCACTTGGTTGGGTAGTTGAATCAAATTTGTAAACCCACTCGGTTGGGAAATTAAGTCAAATATGTAATTCCACTTGGTTGGATCATTGATGTATATATGAGTCCTTGGTGATAGGAAAGGTCATACTAGGTTGAGTCATGTACTTCATTGAAAAATATGTCTGAAGATTCAACATGAACTCAGGGGCAGCATGGTAATTTCAGTGTGTTAGGGTCGGTATCTTCATCCCTCCGTCAGAGATCAAAATCTCTTTTGTTGCATTTAATTTTAGGTGTCTCATTCAGTTTAGTCAGCTGCATTCCATTAGGAGCATGGATCATCTGACAGAAGGGTCTTTTCTCTCATATCCCTCATGTCATGTACCTGCTGGTCCGTGTCTGTTCATCAAAATCAATTTTAAAGTCATTTACAGTCATGTTTGGCCTCCTGTTCGCCAAAGAGTCATTTTAGGGTTTTTAGGTATCATTTGTTAATTTAGTCTTTAGAATGTCTAATAATGTCAACAGGAACATGAGGGAGGCTCTAAATAAGGTTTTCAGTGCAAAATTTCATCGTCATAATGCTTAATCATGATTCTTCTTCAAAACTCTGTTTTGAAGAAAAATTGTCAATTTCATCTTTTGTAATAAATGTAATGTAATTTTCAAAAGTTGTTTCAGTTGTGAAGTTCTTCAGGCGCAACCCTAGTCGCCTTTGCCAAATCCCATGCCAGCTATCCCTGCAAAAGATAGACAATATTCATCATCAGTTCAAAAAATCAAAGGAAACAAACAAAAACAAAGTTTATTTTAATAAAAAGTGCAAAGTGTCAAAATTCAAACATTAGAAAGTGGGTTTTTTTTCAAATAAAAAATCAAAGTCTATGGCCATAAAAGATATTTCATCATTTCACAATTCATTTGCATAGAAAAAGTCAGCAAGGAACCAAGAGAAATCGTGGAGAAATAAGTTGGAGGGCGAAACTGTGATTTGGAGGCCGGACTGTGTATAATTTGCCTACGCAGCGCATTGGGTGAAGGTCGCGGCGCACTGGCTGGTCGCGGCGCATAGGGCCGCCCACCACCGTGTAATTCTGAACTGGCGTGGTGCACTCAGCTGTCGCGGCGCACTGGGTTATGTGCGTGGCGCACAGGGCTGAATCATAAAAATTCATGCCATATCTCTCAGATTTCAAAACGATTTTGCCTCCCTTGTTCCAAGTAAGTTTGTGATTGCCATTTGATGTTGATTGAGGTTAAATAAGAGAGTTTTGAATGTCAAATTATAAATCCTATCCTTTTGTTAAAAACTGCTCCTTAGGGTTTTGAAGTGGTGTTTTAAAAGTCATTTTGGTGCCAATGACTCCATCTCCCCCAACTTGTTCATTCCTTCCCTCACTGTAATCCTATTATTACAGTCTATCCCCTATTTCCTTATATCCCAAACCACTCATATCATCTCATTCCTATTTCCCCATCCCAAGTCATTTCATTTCACTTTCATTCTCCTTTTCCCATTTCATTTGTAAAAATTCCCAAAACCCCAAGTCCAAATAGTCAAGTGACTGTTCTTACATTTCAAATTTCACTTGATTGAAACACATTGTCCCCACTATCCTATTTTTCCTACGGTCCTTCCGTTTGACACACATTTGGCACTAAATTCAAAACATCAAAATTCTCATTTTCCATCTCATACAAGCCAACACACACCTTGCATAGACCTTGAAACACTATGGAGACAGACACTGATACATCATATGACAGAGATAGTGATTCTACCACTGAGCTACATGCACCAAGAAGGCCTCGTAAAGGTGGCAAACATGTGAGAGAAGAGCCCACCTCATTGACTCAGTTGTAGGCCTGCCCGCTTGCCATGGCATGTTTTCGAGAGCAATCATGTTATCAATATTGTGATATGATTGCTCGGATTCAGCATCATCAAGAGTTGGCTCGGTTGTTTTTGTTACATTTGCATGATGGTTAGGTAACTCTTGCTGGTGTAATTTTCACTTTGACACCGGAAACCATATTTCAAGAAACTGGAATACCGAATCTGGGTGAACAGTGGAACAAGATACAACAGGTGGACAAAGTGAATTATGAACCATACATCAGGCCTAGCTATGTGAGACAGCTCAGCAGGGTGTTCCCACTTCGATTCCTAAAGGAATCCTATGCGCCTTTGATGAAACTCATTATCAGATACTTCAGTTGTGAGGGCCGATTCTCACGCCTCTATACATACCACATCAGGTTATTGATGCATTTCACTAGAGTGAGGATTATTAACATACCTTATTTCATGTGCCACAACATTGAGCGAATGACCACTCTTGTGCAGAAGAAGACTCCCGAGCAGCAGTACAACAATATTGATCACTATGCACTCATCAAGATTGTTGTTGTACACCAGCTTGGATTGCAGGGTATTGCGTGGGAGGATTTAATTTCCCATGAATTTTTTACAGCTCCTTAGGTTCCTCTGGAGGTTGTCCATGATGCAGGTGAATCTTCACATCAGCCTGAAAGTCACGAGACAAAGCCTATCAATGTGCCAGTGTTTGTTACTTATCAGAGAGGCACCAGAGTGTTATTTGCAGCAGCCCGACGAGTACTATCTCCACCCAGGGTGGAAGGGGTCTCGTTGCCGTCATCAGCAGCACAGGTACAGGTACAGAACAGAGGTAAGAGGCCTATGTAGGATGAGGGCCCTTTAGGAGGCCAGGATACTGATTTCATATTGATTGATGAGGATTTGAGCTCTCCAAGCTCAAAGTTGAGAGAAATCATTCAGGAACAGAAGGCGGAAATCGACACCTTGACCGACAAATTTCAAAAAGATCAATGGATCATAAACTATCTAGAGTAGCGAAACAAACAGTTGGAGGATCAGTAGACAATCATGGAGTTACAAAACATTCGTGAGAATCGGCAAGCTGCCCGAAGAAGCCCAACCGAGATGACACCCATTGAGCGGGAGATTGATGCTGATAGAGAGACTTGGCTTGAGAGGGTCAACATTCATCTTGAGAAGTTGTTGGAGAAGGAAAAAAAGGAAAATAACATGCTCAGGCACATGAACAACCACTATTGGACACGAAATCACGTTTGCAAAGCGAGGATCAAGATCTTGAAGGTAAGGCTAAGGAGGGCACTAAAGCGTCGCAAAAGGCATGATAGGCTTCAAATTTTGGCTGAAGCTTATTTGGCCTAGCATAGTGCTTGATGAGGGACCTTCAGCCCAAATTTCAAGAAATTTGGGAAATTTTTTTGTAAATTTTGAATTTTTTTGCCTAAAAACAGATTTTCCTGCCCGACGGATAGCACCACTTGGCGCGTGCTTATAATTGGTAGCTCTTCAGGAGGAAAAATTTGCATTTCTGGATTTTTCATCAAACGTTATGCATGCCTATGGATTACCTAAGGATTTCATCAAGTTCTGGGTTGCCTAAAGGGTCAAAAACACCCTAAAAATGACCTTTCTGCCACTTTTTGCACACACAGGAAGCAGTGTTGGGAGATTGAACTTTTGGAGGGGGAAATGGAAACCAAATCCAGAAATTCCACTTGGGTTGGAAATTAGACAGGTAGGGATTTCAAACGAGCTATCATGCACTCAATTTGGACTTCGGGAAGGCCCTCAAAATCAGCCTCAAACTTGTGCTACACATAGAGATTTCAGGCGCGGCGCATAGAGAAATTTGGCCTATTTTTCACTCAGCAGTTCAGAATTTCACCTAGTTTTGGCCAGTTTGACTTTTTCATGTAACTCTTTATGAACCTTAATGTAATTTCATGACCATGATGTAATTTTGGCACATTTTTACTCATCTTAGTGGATTCATTCACCAAAAAGTGAAATGTAAGTGAATGAATTAGTTTCCTATCATATAGAGGCAAGTTGTTTCATTGCCTATTTTTCAGTTCTTAGTTTAGATATGGTTGAAAAAGCTCCTAGAATGATGAGCTCGACCCCTAGAGGCATGGGAATGCATTAGGCTTGTCTATATCATGTATTTCTTTAGTCATTTTCAGGGTTGGACATTTGGGATTGCTTGGCACTTCATTGTACATTTCATCTCTGCAATTTTGGCAAAGGAATAGACCAGGGTTTGCAGCACTCTTTGGGATCCATGTGGCTCTGTGTTTTGATGGTGTTTTTCTCTATGTAATTGTAAGTTCACTGATTTTTACATGTATCATTTTCCTTCTCCTTTCTTCTTAAATTAAACAAACAAGTTATAAAGGTGGAATTCATTAGATTGCTTTGCTCTGCCTTCAGTTTTGTTTAATTTTCCATGTTTTCATCTGTTTGAAGAGGATTCTTGAAAGCCTCTTGCCCTCTTCAGCTCCTCACCAGTCTGAACCATCCATTCATTCAAGCTAAAGCATCAAAACAGTTTCCTTCCTTGCCCCAATCATAACTTTGCAAAAACTAGGTCTTATCCCCGGACCCAAAACTGCCTTTCCCCTTGATTCCAACAAAACCCCCAAAATCAAACTCAAACTCCTTTACTTATATACCTAGCCTAAAATTACCCTTATTTCGAGTCATCTCAAGCCCTATTGATTATTTTTGCTGAGATTGACCCAGAGAGAGCCCTCTCCTGATCTGGTAGGGCTAGCTACCAGACTGAGCGTGGTTTGATGTTACCCTGAACTCTGCCTTCTTTCAGCCTAAGGTAGATTTAGGCAATAACATAGTGCCGATCATACTGGGGAATAAATAGTTTTCTTGTTGGTGTTATTTGTTTTCTAAGCTACAAACGGAGCCTGAAGTTATGCTAGGTAGCCTTCGAAACGCTCTTGATTTGCATCAGCGAAAGTAGATAAACGTTGCTTCAGTCAATCTCCAGTCTAGTTTGTAAATGTGACACTTGACTTGTGAATTTCCCCAGTACATCAGATCGTTCTGGACTTTTGGGTGATGAGTCTAGAATTTGATAGGCTGAACAAGTTGGTTTTGTCCCTTTGATTTTGAAAATAATTTAACACACTGGCTTCCAGAAGACATACTAGAGAAAATCCGGATCCCGATCCACCTCCAGTGTATGAGAATTCCAATCTGATCTCAAGAATCCTTTGTCGAGAAAGTCTCGTGATCCCTCTGTTCAAATCTCATTCATGTCCCGCTGTTTTTGAATTTCTTGAAGATATTGATTTTGATGAACAATTTGAATTGTCGTTGTTTGAGACTAAGTCTGAAAGTGCTATTGGTTCTACTGTCATAAATCCAGAGTTTATCAAGTATCTTGAAATTGAACAGGCTAATAGATCCATTGACAGTTACATCTTGAATATTCAAAATTCCATTGTGGCAAAAAACATTCCTGAGTTCATAGAGTCTGCATCTGAAACTCTTGGGCCATTAGCAGTTACATCTGGTTCACAAGTTCCTACTGAGCCTCCGTTCATTCCTACCATTCCTGTACAACCGTCTATCCCTGATCAAAAATCTGCAGTAGTATCGCCTCCATCCACACCACATACACCTCATACATCTACTGCTCCTACTCCTCATATATCTCCAAGACCGGTTATAAATCCACCCAGAGCAATGGCTACTAGATTCGCACCCCTTGTCTTGCCTCACAACTTGGATGCCATGCCCGCTGATTATCAAAGTAAGATCCCATTGTTTGACGGCACTCCTCAAAGTGTCACTGCTCAGAAACATATTTATAGAATGGGAGACTTCTTCGATCTTCATGAAATTGATGTAGAAAATGTGACCATGAGATTGTTTGTGAAAACTTTTGGAGGTGAAGTAAGAAAGTGGTTCAGAGCTTTGCAGCCTAGAAGTATTGCTACATTGGCTGAGATTCAGAGACAATTCTTGGATCGGTGGGAAGTAAAGAAAGATCCTCTTCAGATCACTTCTGAATATACCAAGATCAAGCGCAACGTAGGTGAGTCAGTCCAAGACTATTGTATTAGATTCAATGTGGTTTACAATGCAATTCTTGATGATTTAAGGCCATCTAGGAAGTAGGCTTTGCTTAAGTTTCCAGATGGTTTTGACCCGGACATGGCCTATCAATTAAGAGAAAGAGATCCGGCCACTTTGGAGGACATGCAAAAAATTGCAGTGAGTGTTGAAACTAATTTGAATGACAAGAGAGCTAGGTTGAGAGCTGAAAAGAAAGTTGCAATAAAGGAAGAAGCTTCTACTTCAGATCAGGTACTTTGCAAGGTGGAAAAGATGATTGAAATATTAACACTTGATAAGCCTGAACCGCTGATCAGAAATCCTAACTTTTGAGGCTAGCAGCAACCACAATTCAGGATTAAACAACGAGAGCAGCGAGCACAAGAACCACCAGTACAACAGCAGGTAAAGACTCCTTTACAACATAATTTTTTTGGTTCGGAATCAGATGATGAAGATAATGTAATAGGAGAAGAAAATTACTTCTTTACACCTGATGATATGCCAACCTTTATCACTGAAGATGAGGAGTATGCAGAAAACTCAGCTGTACAAAAGGATGAGGATTTTATCTTGGCAAATGATGCAGCTCTTAAAGAAGAGTCGGATGAGTATCAGAGAGGTTATATGAATGATTTTTCCACCCAGCAGCGACAATATTCACTTAGAAATAGAGATGTGCCTATAAATCCAATCCAAAAGAGAAAGGAAGTTTCAACACCAAAGAACGATGCACCCATTGCACAGAAGAAGGGAAAAGATGTAGTTGATCCTACTACTAGCAAGTCCCCATCAGCAAATGAAAGATCCAATTAGCCAATTATATCGAGGGAGAAAGCTGAAAAGAAGGATGCTCCAGCCAAAGAGGTATCAAAGGCTTCAGTTTTTAACTTAGAGAGTGAAATAGCTAAGTTAAAAGTTTCCATTTCTTTGACTGAGTTGATGAGAAATAGAAGCTACAAGGGTCAGGTATCTAAAATTATGAATTTCGATCCGATGTCTGATATGGTGAATGTGGAAGATGATCAACCTGAATTGATATTTATACTAGCATTGGATGGTGAGTCTCCCGATAGTGATGTGCCCCCTTTTTATATCAGTCTTAGATTGCATGAGTTTGTGTTACATAATGCCATGTTTGATTCTGGAGCGTCTCATAATCTCATGCCGAGGGCAATCATGGAGAAATTGGGATTGGACATCACTAGGAAATATCATGATCTTTATTATTTTGATTCCAATAGAGTAAGATGCATTGGGCTCATCAAAGATTTGGTGGTTAGCTTAGATCAGATTCCAACTAAGAATGTTTTGATGGACGTGGTTGTGGCGGATATTCCTCCTAGATTTGGCATGCTTCTTTCCAGATCTTGGGGAGCGAAACTGAAGGGAACATTACAACTTGATTTCTCTTATGCTACCATTCCTGTGTTTGTTCAGATGAGAAGATTATATCGGGAGCAAAAGATGAAGTATATGATCACCAGCAAGGAGAAACCGGTAAATCATCTGATTAATTATGTACATACAGATTTAGAGTCTTTTGTTTTGTATTCAGATAGTTTCAATGATGTAAATAGTCAGTTAGTTGAAGCAAAGGACATTCCGGAGATCACAGAAAATTTCAGAGAAATTTTGAAGAAAGAAAGACAAGATCTTGAGAGTTCCGCTGAGCAATCAGCCTTCCGACAACAGCAGAAAGTTGATGGACAACAAGCAGAAATAACAGAGCAAACATAATTTCAGCACTTGGAAGAAGATGAAGATGGTTTATGGACTATGGATTTCGATGGTTCAGTTCGAAGTGATGGTGTTGGAATTGGCATTTGGGTACGCAACCCTTTTCCGCCCCAAAAAAGGTACCGAGTAATGTAAGGGTCTACTATTATAAATTAGCATTTGATTGTTCGAATAATGAGGCAGAATACGAAGCCTTGATTGATGGTCTGAAAATCCTTAGAAATTTGAATGCTAAGAGGATTGCAGTGTATGGCGACTCCGAGTTGGTAATTAAGCAAGTGAAAGGTGAATTTCAAGCTAAGCATCCTCGAATGCGGGCTTACTGAAATGTTGTTCTTGATATCTTGAAATTGTTTTCAGTCTATACTTTGACTTGTATCCCTTGTATTCAGAATGGTATTGCAGATGCGCTTGCAAAGGCAGCAAGTAATTTGAAGATTCTGATGAACTCAAGTAACAAGTTTGAAATTCATGTGAAACATCATCCAACTGTCCTGGACAATCAAAGGTATTGGCAAGTATTCCAAGATGATGATGAGATTGATGAATTTCTGCAAAACGAAGGCAAATTCAAAGAGACTTCAATTGACATGGAGCATGATGATGGTGAGGCTGATGTGCAAATAAATCAGATGGAAGTATTGCAGCTGAAAGATAATGTCATTCCTAAAGGTTTGATACCTTTAGAAGAGCTTTTTGATCAAGATGACGTAGATATAAAACCAACCTTGCAGCCAACCGAAAAGGGAGTTGAAGACGTGAACATTGGATCAGCTGAAAATCCAAAGATGGTGAAATTGTCCAAAGCATTTCCACTGGAGGTAAAAGCGAAATATGTTAGTTTATTGTCTTCTTTTGCTGATGTATTTGCTTGGGACTATTCAGATTTGAAGACGTATGATACAAACATAATTCATCACACCATTCCTATCAAGCCAAATCAAACGCCCTTCAGGCAGAAATTGAGAAGAATAAATCCGAAGTTGCTGCCCTCAATCGAAAAGGAGGTGAATCGATTATACAAGGTGTGGAGTACTAAAAAGGTATGCTTTTGATCATTATTTCAGTGGCTTTTTAATAGAATTTGTGAACCTTGAGGGGGAGAGAGTGGGAGAGAGGGAGTCAGAGAGAGGGAACGAAGGATAGGGAGAGGGATGAAGAGAGTGGGAGGTAGGGAGAGAGAGAGAGAGAGAGAGAGAGTGGGGGAGAGAGAGAGGGTGGGGGAAAGAGAGAGAGAATGGATCAAACACGCTTAACTCTAGAGTTTACCCCAGCAATCAAACCCACTTTCTTTTTTGTAAGCTCGAGATTTCTTCTTTTTCTATTAATATAAATAAAAAATTACAACCAGATCACAAAGAGAGTTTCGTGGCCACAACTTTCCCTGTGGGAAAACACGTTGCCCACCTAATAGTTTTGCAGACCATCTAAGTACAATACAACTTAATTCTTTGTAGCCACAAAAAATAAAACTAAATATTTATATATATCCTATCTTCTACATTCCTATTTTCACAAGAAACAATAAATAATATCCGCAAATTCATAATCATAAATAAAATTTGAAAATAAAGCTATTGTCATGACTAGTCAACCTCTTTAACAAAGAAAAATTCCACTTGTGCGAGGTCCATATCAGTGTTTTATGGGAGTTCTATTGGGGCCAATACATAAGGCAAATGATCTTCAACGAGGCTAACCCACCCTTATTATTCGCGCAAAAAAACTATATCTTATTGAATTCTTTTTGATAATTAGGGAATTCCTCAGCAACGGTGGCCATACTCACAACAACATGTTCCATGGACTTCTGCAGAATTCATTTCATCGACCAATAAAGGTAGAGAGTGTGTTTAAATTGTGTAAGTTTTCCATGAGTTTGCCCAGGGTCAGGCACCAACACACGCCTATCTTCGACCTCTATATACATTCTCTCTGCGTGACAATTTAAATTTTCCTCCCACTCCTCAATCAACTGTCAGGTCCCCTCCTTATTATTCTCTCAATAGGCTTCCACAACCTCTTAAATTTTTTTCCTAGAGGATTTATGTCCTCTTGGATTCCCGGCTGAAGTGTTGCACTAAACCTCAGTCCGACGAACTTGAAACAGAGGTCCCTAGACCATAAGAATTCAACATAAATTTTGAAAACATAATAGTAACCTTGGTGAACCTCACTAGTACATAATATGCAATTTGTAAAATTTTTGACAATTTATTTTTAAAATTATTCAAATTATAATAATTTTATAGAATCTCTACATAATTTTTTTGGGATTTTCACGTTAAAAAAAAAAAAATTATAGTATAAAATTTGAGCCAATAATTTTTAGAAAAAATGGAAATTAAGGATTTTTTTTGGAAAAAGCATGGAAAATTAGTCCACTTGCGAATATTAGCCCCTAAAATTTTCCCTCAAGACAACTCTATATAGCCCTTAGTAGAATGGTGTTTCAAAACATATGAATAGGATGTTGA
Source organism: Pinus albicaulis (assembly GCA_034641835.2). Classification (NCBI taxonomy): domain Eukaryota; kingdom Viridiplantae; phylum Streptophyta; class Pinopsida; order Pinales; family Pinaceae; genus Pinus; species Pinus albicaulis. Next base: position 681,625,249 of record CM076584.1, on the reverse strand, counting down.
GGGAGAGAGCAACGACTATGCTCATTAGAGCTAGTTAAGATAAAAATTAATGGGTGGAAGAAGTTACTATTGCATGTTAGTTGATTAATAGGTCTCCCACATTAGTTCATATGGATAAACCTCCTACTTAGCTTTAGATGGGAAAATTTACCCCACCTCAACATCTTCATACTTTAGGTTGTGAATCATATGCTCATGTGCCAATAAAGAGATGGGAAAATATCGATGAAAAGGAAATGAAATGTAACTTCATGATTCATGGCATTTGTGTGAAGAGGTAGAATTTTTTGGATTGTGTGACTAGATATTTTTGTATAAGAAGATTTTTATTCTCCATTAAGTTAAACCTTCTTCCATAGTGGTTCATCAAAAAGAGAATGAGAAGAAGTCAATGGTTTATCTACCACATAAGATAGAAAATATATAAGCCAAAAAGATGAATAAGAAGTTCATGATGGTCTTAACCAGGACTAGGGTTCAAAGAGTTCAAAGGAGGAGGAAGAAAGTCCACCTAAAAATTGGAGGAGATCAAATTGAAAAATAACATAGCTAAATAGGTATGATTACAATTTATTTGATTTCATATGTGAATTTTCTTTATTTTCTAATACTAATAAGCTTAGAACTATGAAAGAGTCAATGGTGATTAATGATAACGGGTTTTTGAGATTATCCATGAATACACTTAGAAATAATGATACATATGACTTGATACAAATGCCTAATGGATGGAAACCCATTAGATATAAATGTTTCCTAAAAAAAGAATCATTTATATAGTGATGTTATTCTTAGGTCGAGAGGATAATATGGTACCAAAAGTTTGATTCCTTTGAAATGGGATTGGGAATTGTGAGATACAAATCAGATAATCATGTGTATTACAAACATGATGGTGGTCATTTCTTTGTTATCACTTTATACGTAAAAGATATGTTATTCTTTAGTAATAGTAAGAATGTTCTTTATGATTTGATGTCTTAGCTTGTACCACAATTTGTTATGCATGACTTTGGGGATACAAAATATATCTTAAGAATTGAGATGAAGAGACAAAGAAAATATAATGCCTTCATTGAGCGAAAAAATTAATAAGTATGTAAAATATGTGCTACAACATTTTTACATGGAAGGTTGCAAACCGTTTATTTCTATTATTTATGTAGGAACTAAACTTTCAATTAAGAAATGTCCTTCAAAACCTATAGGTTCAATGGATATGCATTATATATGTTATGCTATTGCAGTTGGTAGTTTGGTCTACACATTGGATTGTACTAGACTAGAGATTGTCCATGTAGTGGAAGTTTTAACTCTATTCATGGCTATTATTGGACATTAACATTAGGCCACAAAGAAGAGGGTCTTAAAGTATTTGCAAGGTACTTTTATATATTCTTGTTGCTATCATAGTTATGCTTCAAGGAAACCACACTTGGCATACGTAAATGATTTTGTGGATTGTTATTGGGTAGGGGATGAAATTCGGATATCTACAAGCATTTGCGAGATTCCATTATTTTGATGCAACAATAAGTTGGATAAACAAGAAAGAAGCAATGGTTTCATTGGCACTATATGGGTAAAGTATATGATAACTACTCATGGATGTAGGGACAGAATTTATCTTATGAGATCATGTTCAAAAGTAGTGATAACTTAGAGAACTATTATAGTTCAATCATAATAAAAATGTCATTTGTTTAACAAAGAACCCGACCTTTCATTCAAATATAAAGCATGTATGCGTATATATAGACACTAGAGACATGTGAAAATTTACATAATGTTGTATATGAATTGATAAAACCATCACAAGTTCAAGTGGTGTTGTGAGTGTATGGGCCTTATACTCCTTATAACTCAGCTCACAATTTTCCTTATATTATTGCAAGGTATAAGTGGAAGAGTGTTGGGATAGATGTTTTATACACATTGCAATCCTTTAGTGGCATAGGTAGGCATTGATAGTTGATAGGCAACAAATCTTAAGTTACCAAAAAGAAATATAATGTAGTGGTAGGGAATAAATGCATGTCAAAACAGGCAATGAATACTAAGAATAAAAAATGACCAATTATTTGCTGGTGGTTTGTTGCATGTACATTGGAATACCTTACAAGGTTTTTGTTATGCCTATTTATTGAGTGCTAGGTTTGGTGGAAAACAATGTGCATGAGTTTTAATTTACTGTTATGCTTTCAAATATTTCTGTAATGTTTATTTAACTTTTGAACACTCTCATTGAGATCAAATATTTGTAATGTATTGTAACAATTTAGTTGTTAAATGATACATTGAGCATGCGTTAGAGTGTGGGGTTTTTTAACCAAAATATGTTTTTCCAAGAAATTTTTATGTAATTGTTTTCTATTGCATTGATATGCCTTTTCTTATCATAGATTTGTTTAAAGTTTCTTTACATATTCTTTTCTCATTGGATAGTGGAGGAAATATATTCATAAAATCTACTTCCTTTCATAGATGATTAAGGATGACTTAAATTTAGAATATAATTGGGTGCAAAAAATAATTGAGGACATCAATATACAAATACAAAGTATAAAGAGGATGTATATATATCACCCAAATAATTGTTAATGGTTTATGCGATTGTGATAACCATTATACCTCATATACCCTATTAAATGAATATTTTCCAAAGGAAAATCCATAATTAAAAATTAAACTGTCATATAGAGAGATATCAAAAAAATAAATATTCATATCATGTTGTTAACCCTTAATTTGATCATGGGCATGTACAAATGGCCAATGAAACTATATATATATATATATATATATATATATATGACTACCATCATTGAGACAATTGAAAAGAAAATATTTCATTCACAATTCAAATTAACAATTTCAATAAAATAATAATGATCTATAAAAAATTTAGAAATCTTAACAAAACATGTGCATAGATTGTTGAAGTGATCATACATACGAGTATAAAAATTTCAAAACTAAATTAAAAAAATTCAATAGCATGTATAAATATTCATCACAAGGAAGAAATAAAAACATTAATAAAGTAGTCTTTAATAATACAGAAGAAATTTCTCACTTGTTAAACAAAAATAAAAAATATTTATACAATGAAAAATATATGCAATATAAAATTTAAACAAAATAAATTTTAGTTAATTTAAGGGACAATTGAAATTTAACTTAGTAGAAATCCAAAGTTATGTAACAATGAAATCACATTTTTAGATTGAATGGTGACAAAATAAAATTCATATATCTTGTTGTTCCAACAAAGATTAACACTTTATTTATATATTTAAATATTCATAAATGAAGATAACTCAAATTTTAAAACACAAATTTCAAACTAAATTTTTTATCATCTAAGAATTTGAAAACAAAACCATTTTTATAACCTAATCCAATTTTCTATGAGATAATACTATTCATAGCTTCCAAAAAGTTCATAGATAAAAGTTCATCTTAAATGCAAGGATGTATGAATTTTTCTATATATAGTTTTATGAACTAAGATTTTAATCCATTTTAACTATTGTAAATACATTGTTGGTTAAAAAGCACAGCTTAATTATTCAACATTTTAAATAATAACTTTAGAGCTAGTAAGTGGTACTTTATTTATTTATTAATTTTAATGATAATGTGAATTTTCTTAATTTAGAATTGTTTTAAATATATGAATAAATTCAATAAACTTTGAAAAAAACATAAAAATATTAAAACATTTGAGTTATATAACTCCTACTATTGAAATTTATCATTTTGAAATATCTTTATTAAATTTCAATAGAATCAACCTATGCTTTGAGTCACGGTATCTCGGCTACCACATATATATGTAAAGAAAATGTGCACACAGGCTTACTTTGTCCAATACATAACCTATTCAAGATCTGAATTAAGACTTAACTTCAATGAACACCTCAAAGGTTTTTTATTTTAATTTTCAAATCACATAGTTTTTTCAAGAGTCCAATATTTCTCTTTAACTTTTAATGCATATGAATCATGACAACATACTTGGTAATTATATAAATTAATTCCTTGTATCAACTCTATAGTAAAATTAATGTCCCTTTTGGGTGGAAAACCTGGTATTTCCTCCGGAAATACATCCACAAAATCATTCCCTATCAGAATGTTTTCCATCATTGGAGTATTTTCTTTGGAATTGATAAAACCCACCTGGCTAGCATATAACTGGCATCCTTTCCTAATGAACTTAATCATTTGAGATGTTGTAATAGGATACAGCTGTAGGGGTTTCTTTATACCTTGAATCTCCTTCTGATTTCCATCATGCATTATGTAATGTATAGCATTTTCTTTACAATCTACTAACATCTAGTGCTTCTCCAACCAATCCATACCAAGTAGCACATGGTAGGATCCCAAAGCTAATATATTTAGGTCTAAAATTAGTTGTTGTTCACTAATTTTCAGTGTACAGTTCAGAATTTTTGCACAAACTTTCCTCTTTGCTCCCGTGGCTAACTGTACCATCCAAGGATTTATGAATTTATAACTTTACAATTTACAAATCTCTACTAATTTTGGGATTACGTAGCTTAAATTTTCACCTGGGTCTACCAAAATAGAAACAAGTTGAGAGAGTAGCTTACCTTCCAACTCTATCATTGTCGGTTGGTAATCCTCCTGTCGATCTTCTAAGGCTACGTTAATTCTAGGTATATTTCTTGCCACATATCCTACTGTTGAGGCTTCTTAGTATCCTTTCTTGTTCTTGGATCAAACGCTCATTATCAATTCGAACCCCGACCATTTCTTCCTGTAGTTTCTGTACTGTGTTTAACATAATGCTAGTTTGGTGTTGTTGTTCCTCTAGCAGTCTACTTGTTTTCTGGTGTTGATCAACACTCAGCTGAATCCACATTTTAGGGTTCATTTCTAGTCAAGGTTGGGGTTCTTCGATGTTCTGGGGTGCCTATTGTGCTGCCCCCCTTCCCCTAATGTCTCCTATTATGCTTCTTTTCTCTGTGCATCAATATACACACAGATTAAATCGTTAGATGACCAATAGGATCCTAGTGTTCGAACCTAGTTCTGATACCACTTGTAACATTCAACTACAAGTATCACTTTTAACCTTTGTCTTTTTTTTTTTTTTACTAAAAAAATCCTAACACAACTCAACATCGTAATTTCCAAACTAATATTTTAAAACATTACACAAGTATCCATATTTTTTTACACAAAGCTTGATTATATTACATTATCATTATTTTGATAGCAAATTTATGATATAAGATCTGGTTCAGGTTTAATTACGCTTCCCAAAATTTGAGTTGTATGACTCACAACGTATCTGCACTATGGTTAAATGATTGTACTACTCTATATAATTAAAAATATTTGAACATTAATCAATGCCAGATCTTGAGCATATCAGTCAAAAAATTTTGTTTCACAACGAAGTCTCATATACAAGATTTTTGGAATTATTTGGTTTTCTACCGGTGGATAATTAATGTGGCAAGTTTGCATATGGGTTGGAATTTATTATCTTTGTCCTATAGACCTTACAGAATCCCAGTTCTAGCTTTCCTCATCGTCGATTTGCTCATAATAAGATCTATAGTTGTGTTTAGTTCTAAGGTTCTGGGGTTAGTTTTGGGTAATGACTACCACCAAACCTAACAGTTCTAATATTTTCTAGGGTTGCCGCCGCAAGCTCTGTAATCATGAATCCATGGCTTCCATACTATACATTTCTCATCAAATTCCTTCCTTCTCTGCTCCGGAACTCTTCAACAATGGTAAGACTCTCTCCATTTTTCTAACACCTTTCACTTTGGCTAGATTTCCTCCATATAACCTCTATTCTTGAGGGTTTCTCTTAGAAGGCTTCTATTGTTTTCAAGTTAATCTTTTATTGTTAAATTGGCAGCCATTTCTCATTCTCAACTTGGCTCTTGTTTTCTCGGTAGAAGTTAGAAATTCTTTCTGCTCTCAGGAGAAAATGCTATTGTCTTCCACTGCCTCCTCGGAGAATTTACTCAGGTATTGTATGCGTTGATTTGAATACTAGTGATTTTAAGTTACTCTTCCCTTCTGTGCATGTTCATGCATCAATTATTTAATTTTCAAGCTTTCTTCACTGCAGTTTATCCCCGTCACCATTTCCACAGAGTATTAAGTTTACATGTATGACCTTTAGTATTATCGTTCTCCTGCAACAAGATTGGTCCTTTTTTTTTCTTAAATTTCTTTTAGTCTTCATGTGGTTTTCTTCACTAGTTCTCTTTCATTTTCAGTTATGAAACATTGCCTAACTCTATGGTTGGAGGCTCAGCCACCTTCCTTGTATTTGAGTCTCTACTAACTCATTTAAATTTAAATTTACATTTTGAAATATCTTTATTAAATTTACATTTTGAAATATCTTTATTAAATTTCAACAAAATCAACTTATGTTTTGACTAACAATATCTCCGCTACCACATATATATGTAAACAAAATGCTCACACAGACTTATTTTGTCCAACGCATATCCTATTAAAGATCTGAATTAACAGTTAACTTCAATCACCAACTCAAAGGTTGTCAACCAACACCTCAAAGGTTTTTTATTTTAATTTAGTAGATCACAGGAGACCATTGGATTTCACAAACATATTTTTCACAGTGACTCCATAAAATGGAAAACGAGAAATCCAAAAAGCCTTTTATTATGTTTGAGATATTTGGTAAATCAGAAATAACATGGTTATGGATTGTCCTTGATCTATTATCATTAATCTAATGTGTTTCTACAATAACGAAAAGTGACTACCCAGAACTGTAAAAATATATGTTATTTCCTAAATGGATAATGAATGAAGTAATAAAAATGCGCTAACGTCCAGAAGAGAATAACCTCCACATAACTCACACTTATAAGGTATACTTATAATATCAAATAAATAAAAAATAAGTTACAAATCATATATATATATATATATATATATGAATTAAATAATAGCTTCGTACAATAGATCTTTGTAAAGTAAAATCAACAAGCCAAGAAAGGGATGAAGGGGACAAAGAAAGTGGAAAATAGAGAGGGGAAGAATGGAAATGAAGCAGCACCCATTGCCGATCTCGGTGATGTTTCCTTTACCTCTGCGGCTTTTGTTTGCCCACCAATATCATCATAACGACTAAAAAATTTACAAATGTGTAGTTTCTTAAGAGTGCCATTGTTGTTCACACCAACAAGGTTTTTATCCCTGAACATTGATTTCATTTCAAAAATTAGGTGCGCAATTACAATTTGAAATATTGGGCTCGATATAGATTTTGAATTATTTTCGTAATTAATGAAGGGTGTAGGCACTGGGGAATGGGTTAGCATTGGATGGTGACGCCACAAAAAGGAGGAGAAGTTGTCGTAAAAGCGTTGGAGGGTGGTACTGACAGGAGGCAGAGCTTGACAGTGGGAAGAGACCATAGTTATTAAGCTCGAATTCGAATTTGGATTTGAATTCGATACGAGAAGATAAAAATTCGAATGAAAACAAATTAATTTGGGAAAAAAATAGAATTGAAATAATTTCTAATAACTCTAGATCAATTAACAACCTTACAAATACAATTCACTCCCAAAAAACTAAAAAAATCCAGTGTTACTCTTCATTCCAAGAATTCAAATCTGAGAAGCCTAACATTGATTTTTAACATAAAACTTATTTGTTCAAAATTATCATTTAATAAATAGATATATATTTAGAAAATCACCATTCTAAACTTATTTATTTATTTATGTAGTCAAAATAAAATTATACTTATAAAATGAGTAATAATCTAGTTTCACCGATTATTTTTTTTCCTGTTTCCTTGACTTTCCAGCCCTCCAAAACAAGATTGAAATTGAAAAAAAAAAACAATTTGCAATTTCACAATTTTTTCTGATTTCCTTTGTTTTCCTACACAGTAATCCTAACCAAAACTATCTTTTCCTTCAATTCATTCCCAACTAGAAATTTAAGGGATCACCTAACTTAAGATCCATATTCTTACATAACTTATTACACTAGAGAAAAAATATTGTTTCATTTAAGAAAAACCCCACTTTCATTGTAAAAAAGAAAATTTCTTATTGCAAAATTGTTTCTGCTTCTTTTTTAATCCTTAATTAAAACTTTATTTTAATTTTTTCTAATTACAAATCACATTTTAAATGAATAATTTTTTTTATATGTTTTTTATCTACAAATAAAATATCCTATGCTTTTAGATAGATAATTGTAAATTGTAAATTTTCAATGACAATAATATATCTATAATAAATATGTATAAATATATAAAATTTCTATATAAAAATTATGTCTTAGATTTTAAATAATAAAATATTATTAATAAATTAAATTAACATATAAAATTTAATAAATTATTTACATGTTAGATTTTTTTTTTAAATAACAAATATGTAAAAAAATTTCATCCAAAAATAATTTTCTAATGGTGAATGATTAATTAATTATATTAAGTAAACAAAATTTCAAATATAACATTTCTTAATAAAATCCTAAAAACCTAAAACATTAAATAAAAATTAAAAAAAAAAAATCCAAATTCCAACCCTCCCACCAAGCATTGATAGTTTACCCATCGCACAACATTGATATTTTAACCACAAAGGCCACACTTATGAAAAAACAAAACTAAAGCATCCCACACGTGACTTACTAACATTAGCGCAACACTTGATTGATTAACATTGAGGAGAGGGTAGTGGAGAGCAGCATAGACAAAGACAACGAACGTTGAGTGGAGCGCGTGCAACGGATATGGAGCGGAGTGGAGCGCGTGCTTTTCCGTTAGGGCTGCAATTTGTGCTTTTCCATTAAACATAAAATTCAAAAGGATGAAGAGATTTAAAAAAAAAAAAAAAACAACGTCTAACGAATAAAGCGAATAAAGCAGTACCTCTGGTTTCCTTATCTCAGCATGTGATAATTTTAGTTTTTTTCGTTTCTTTTCTAATTTCAAGCTAATTTTTGTTAAATTTGATCTAGGTTTGTGATCGACAAAAAAAATTGAAATCAAAAATAATTTCCGTTGTGTTATATTTGTGATTCGAATTGTTCTTTTAATATATGTTTTGTGTTAATTTGTTTTTAATTTTTCTTTTTTTTTATTTTGGTTTGCTTTAATGTGATAGGAATATTATTATTAGAGTAAAGTTGATTTTCTGTTTAGTGTTGAATCAATATTATCACATGGCAAAGTTGAGTTTATGTACTATTTGTGATTTTGATTTTTTTTTACTCAGTTTAAATTTAAATTTAAATTTTAGAAATTCATTTATTGTTATGACTAAAATATTCTTTACACATGCAAAACATATCAAATTCGTGAAAATCTGTTGCTTTGACGATTTTCTATTTCGTATCATTTGATTACTAATAATTTTGGGTTAAAAAAATATAATACCAAAGTAAATAAAAGTCTACTGTTTTTTATTTTTTTTTTAATTTCTTCCTCTACTCATCATCTATTTTTTAAATTTATTCCTTTACTCATCATCTATTTCTTTTGCTACCAAAATCATTTGAAGTAGAATGTTGCTAAGAAAATCTACTTAATATATCCCTTATCTGTAACACCCATGAAAACTTACTCTAAGTATTTCTTTTTGTTTTCTGCCTGGATAAAAGTAAGACATGTGATGAAAATGTTGATATAACTATTATTTTCATAAATGAAAATAATAAATTATCTTTGACATATTCTTCCTCTTAGAAATATGTTAACTATTAAAATGAGAGATTAATACTTAAATACCATTAAAATAATTGAAAAATTAGAAACAATAAGGAAGAAAATCCTCCTTTTTCATCATTATTACTCTTTATATTTTGTAGTGGAAAAAGAAGGAAAAGTATAAATATGATAAAAAGACACACCACCAATAAATAAAGAATAATAAAGAGATATTTCATGTCGTGGATACTATAGCATGAAACTATTGTTGCTAAGTAAAAATATTTTGGAGAGATATTACCCGTGGGAGAGAAATACTAGTTAAACCCAAGAAATGACAAAGACACTTCTAAGGGATCGAGAGAAGAAATCAAAATTATCTATGAGAGATAAAGACTAGTTCAACACAAGAAATTACCAAGACACTAATAATGTTTGGAGAGGAGAAATCATGGTTAATATTTTCGCAACTTTTCAGGAAAATTAACCATTTAGCTGAAGGATAACTGACAAATATTTAATTGGTCAAGAGTATCGTGGAAATTTTCATGTATTTATGAAGGGGTCCAGATAAGTAAATGTGTGAATGAATTATTTCATGTAGGTCAACACATTCCTTATAATATTTGGAGGTGAGAACAGAATGATGTGAGGAGTCATATGAATTAAGTAAAAAATATATATTAAATATGAGACCAAATTGGTTACTGAAAAAGAAAAAGTGAATTGAAGGATTGTACACATAAGATTTAGATATAGCAATAAAGTTAATATTGAGGTTTTTCATATGTTATAGGTGTGAACTAGTAAAAATTAGTATTACAATTCGAAATTTTTAGGATCCAATAAGATCGATAATGATTATTTTAGCTATCTATGTGATCTAAAATTTATGTTTATCTAATATGCTTGAGTATTATTATTGTGAATGTCTATCATATTTGTCCATTATGTTGGTGTGATGTTAATTGTAGACATTTTCATATGTTTTAGGCTTAACATGATTGGTTGATACTATTTTATTAAAGTATGCGATTGGAAATTTAGATTTATATAATGTAGTTAATGATGAATATCAAAAAAATTATCTGAATAAATTTGGAAAAAAATATTTTCATAATGATAGTGATTGGAAATTGTCCTATACATTAAAATAATATAATAATTTTTGCAACAATCTTTGTTGAAAATATGAGATGTGTTCATGTATGCTTCTACTTATCAAAAAATTTAAGGTAGAATTCCTTTATTTTCAAATTTATTGTAACTTTAATTTGTTATATCCAATAAATTTGAGATTCATTTATACTTTTCACTACTTTATGACCATCTTGATATGACTATTATTTTCATAAATGAAAACAATAAATTATTTTTGATATATTCTTCCTCTTAGAAATGTGTTTACTATTAAAATGAGAGATTAACACTTAAATGCCATGAAAATTCTTGAAAAATTAAAAACAATAAGGAAGAAAATCCTCATTTTTCATGATTATACTCTTTATATTTTGTAGAGAAAAAGGAAAGAAAAGTAGGAATATGAAAAAAAGACACGCCACCAATAAATGAATAAGACTAGAAAGAGATTTCATGTGGTCGATACTATAGCATGTAACTATTGGTGATAAGGAAAATTATTTTGGAGAGAAATTATGTGTGGGAGAGAAAGACTAGTTAAACCCAAGAAATTACCAAGACACTACTAAGGGTTTGAGAGAAGAAGCTGAAATTATCAATGGGAGAGAAAGACTATTTGAACCTAAGAAAATACCAAGACACTACCAATGTTGGTAGAGGAGAAATCATGGTTAATATTTTATCAACTTTTTAGGACAATTAACCATGGAGCTCAAGGATAAAAAAATATTTAGTTGTTCAGGAGGATCGTGGAAATTTTCACAAATTTATGGAAGGGTACACATAAGTATATGTGTGAATGAGTGATTCTATGTAAAGTGAATGGTAAAGGAAAAATATTATATGGAATTAAAAGTTGAGATTTTAATCTTTTGGGAAATAATTGATACTACCGTTGTAAATGAATATGCTACACGAGAATAGTAGTATGTTGGGTTAACTTTGTGGTTTTAGGTCAACACATTCCTTATAATCTCTAGAGGTGAGAAGAGAATGATGTGAGGATTCATATGGATTAAGTGAAAAAATGTATTAAATATGAGACCAAATTAGTTACTGAAAAAGAAAAAGAGTATTGAAGGATTGTACATATAAGATGTAGATATAACAATAAAGTTAATATTGGGGTTTTCCATAGGTTATAGGTGTGAACTAGTAAAAATTAGTATAAAAATTCCAAACCTTATGCATGAACAAGAGAGGATGACGACTAAGTAAAATAATGTGGTCCCTTGAACCAGAGGTTCATACGAGGTCTCTCGTATAAAACTTATGTCGACACTATGTTTACAAATATCAAAAAATAGATATGTAGTTATACTATCATATCGAAATATTAATCTTACAGAGGGAAAATATAAGAATAAATCTGCCAAAAATAAAAATTTAAAATAGAATTTCTTATACAATACAAGTGAAAAAACAAATTTGCATTCAAGTATTCAATAGAAAATTGCATACTAGAAAGGAAAGACCCTATTTTATTAAATAACTACCCTAACCATTAAGGGAGAAATTTTTAGTAATAACAATGTTCTCATAGTAAAATATCTGTAATAAAAAAATATAAGGCTTATGAACAAGAAATAATGAATGCAAATTTGAAGTGAGTAACACATAAAAAAATATATAAGTGGATAGCATTCCTAACATGTAGTTGTAGATATTTCTTGTCACTACAAATTATGGAGAAATAAGTCCACATAGAAATATTGACGTAAATTACACAATTTTATATTCGAAAAGGATGAATCCTTCTATGGTAAGAATACCCCATTATGAATATTAGATATTTTAATTACAAATATAGAGCCTCGATAAAACATTACACTCAACTCAAACATAAATGATAGGTTGATTATGGATTTAAGTCAGGAACCAATAAACCTAATGCATAATGTAATGGTACCATGCTGAGTGAGAAGGTTGTAGTGGATTGAAAATATATTAAGAAATAAAAATGGCTAAAATGAGCACCCTCAAGTAAAGCCGTGTGAACCCATGAAAGTCCTTTAATTATCAAATTCATATTGGAAAACTTATTTAAAAGTGGAAAATTGCATAACAAGGGTCTCAAATATAATCCT
>CM076584.1:680703771-680923301 GCA_034641835.2 Pinus albicaulis | reverse complement strand
AAAGGATTTTCTTTGACTGTTAGAAGCAATGAGCTCACCGAGGAACTGAGAGACTATAGATACGGGGTAGGGAAGCAGATTCCAATATTTTTAGCATCGAAGCAGGGCAGAAAAATATCGACAAAGAAGAAGACTTCAACAAGATCCTACATGTCCCCTCCAATGCACCAACAAATAATTGTACTCCAGTCCACAATAATAGTGAGTCATCAGTGAAATAGGGACACCAAACAAGATGAAGACATAAAAGATACAATGAAGCAAATAAGTGAAAACAACAGCCTCCCCAACCCTGAGTAGCATGCAACATATATATGACAAACTTCAGCTCCCAAACCACCTAAACTATAGTAAGAATATATTGAAATATTTTCATTTTCTCATGTTACAGTTAGGTGATCTAATTTTGCAAATTTGGATTGAGCAGCCCAAGAATTGCCACTATGGCAGGTTTTATTCTGATTTGTGCTATGGCATTCTGCCTTGGTAATCCCACATAATCAGATAAGCTTAATATTCACAGAAATCATAATAGAGTATTTGAATTCAGTGAAGAACCAGAAACCAAAGTCCTTGAACAGAGCGACTCCATTTACTAAACGAGTATGGCTAAGGCTATGGTGAGATAAGAAATAAGATAATGTTATTATTTTTGTAAATCCATAGGATTCCATTTATGTTGTTGTTCAAAATAAATGAATATAAAATCAATCTGCATTGCTCTACGAAATTTACAAATACAAGAATATGAGACTTCGACAACATCTAAAAATCAAGCACAAAGGTGAAGAAAAAGACTAGTACATAGAAAGAGAAAAGAAAGACTCACATCTTGGTATACTTTGGCCTCATCTGTGTCATCCATAATTTTTTGAACATCATCCAAGTTGATCTCACTTTGGAGAGCCTCAATAGCAATGCTTCCTGTCTTTAAACTCTCAAATACAGCCTTTTGCTTGCTTGTTAGTTCTATGTCTGCCAGCTGCAACCATATTCATATTGGACAGAGGTGTTTAGCTTTTCAACTAGATTTATCAAACACAATATTTCAACTCAGTGCATGTAGTCCTTCACTTTTAATATAGAAGGAAGGCAAGAAAAGCATATTTCCTTTCTTGAACAAGCATGCAGATGACCACCATAAAGTAGTTCAATGCTTGGAAGGAACAACTGCTTCTTCCAAGAAAGATGAAATTCATAAGACAACATACATATTTCTATGTTCCACTTAATGAATTTTCTACATTCCAACATAAAGCAACTAATTGGGTAAGTAATCTACCAAGTAGTTCAACAGTGCAAACACCTAATAGAAAATTTCACTCTGCTAAGTTTATCTGTATATGCAAACCTGTTGCTAAACATTAATAAGCCATGCATCAACTTGCTTTACGAGCTCTTCTTGCATCTTTTTCTTCTTCAACGCAAGCAATTCCCTGTCTTTATTTTTCACTTGAAGCAAATCTCGAGCAACTTGCTTTTCAGTTTCAATTACTTTCTCAAGCTGAAAAACATTTCAAGCCAGAAGACAAATTACAACTATGATCCTTGTTTATTTCTGCAGATTACACTTTCATAAGTCCGAACCAAACCTTCTCATATAACTTAAAGATAAGTAAGCAGAAGCCAATATGTTATGAAAAAAGGTCCAAAAGTTGGAGATTTAAATTGAGGCAGATCCCAAAGGTTCTCCATATTTCTTAACTTTCCATAAATTTCAAGTATGTGAGTGATACAAGCAAAAAAAATAGAAAGTAGATATGTACAGAAAAGTAAGGCAAGAAAAAACAGAAAGGAAATAATCAATGAGAGGTAATCGCACCATAGGTAGAACAATTTGTACCTAGTACCTACATTGTTGTGTATGGTGATTATTTCCAAAACCAGTTCATATGTCAACAAATTTTAACCTAACACAATTATGTTGGATCTGTTTGGTGGATTAAGACATCAAAGTTGTTCACATTCAACCAATTTACAATTCCATAGTATCAAACAATAAGCAAGCTGCCAAGCAAGCAGGTCATGCCTTCCACTGCCCAACAAGGAGACTGTCATAGGTCAAGGGGTGAGACAAGATCAATCATTAGCTATCAAGATGTGGCCATCACAGTGATAAATAGATAATTCATCAAAGCTATAACCAAACCTAGAAGTCCACCAATTCAAACAGACTTTATCACCCATGGGGTGTAGAACAGTCCGTGAAGGGGTGCACTGTTAAGGAACTCCTTGTGTAATGGCCACTAGTTAGAAAACCTGTGGGTGCCCCCCACATCCCCCTTTTGGAGAAACTCAGGAAAACACATCACCCCAAATTTTGAAAATCCCCTCCGATTTTTTGTCCAACAACCCTTTAACACAAAACAGAGATAAGAGATCGAGCTTTGAGGAGTTTGTGACCCTGGTAAATAATTTTAAAAGTTGACATTCTCCTTGTTATTTATTTATATTACCTTCTCTACCCAGTGGGAATTCTCCTTTATCTTTCTTTATCTTACCTTTACTATCATTTTACTTATATTTTTAACATTACCATTAATTATTTCAGCATGTTTGAGTGGTTCCAAACTCATCAAACTTCATATGAATAAGTAGAATTTCATATCCCATTCAGAATTCAACAGACTTAACAGTTGTCAGGATTTTAGGATTGGCAAGATTATAGTGTTTCCATTGGACTGCATAATAATGAATTTGCAAGAGATAAATTGTTGTTGTAAGGATTTTATCATTCTTATTTTTATTTTTATAATTTTAAAGATGGAGACCTGACGTCCCCCCATCCCCCGTGAATTTCTCCAAATTTTGGGGGTGCTCAAATACATCTCCCATGTGCATCTCGATTCTCCCCACCCCCATGCTCCCCCATCCTTGAAACTCGGTGGAACCTTACTATTTTATAGGGAAGAGTTAGGGTTTTAGGAACACACAAAATGCCCTTTTTATTCTTTATTTTATGTTTTTCAATGTGTTTTTAACAAAACAGTTTTTCTTTTGAAGGATCCACCGGCTTGACATTTTTGGCAAGCCAAAAACAGATCTTAAGCAGATCCTCTAGTGCTTCCAAATGGAAATGTACCCCAATCAAATCCTGGTCCCAGGTCCTCCATAAGTGGATACAGTGACAGTATAGGACTAAAAGAAAAAAAAGCCACAATTAGGGAGTCAAGTACTAGTAAGTAGTACCCTGAGGATTATGGAATTTTCTTTTAAAAATGATAAATGTATCCTCAGGGTACTTCTTACTGCTGCTTGACTCCCTAATCTAGTGGTGGGCTAGCTTAATCAATTAAAACTCTCTCTCTCTTTCTCTCTCTTATATATATATATATATATATATATATATATATATATATATCCTGGTTAACTTGGTTAATCAGTTATAAGTTATAATTTACTATTTCAAGGTAGAGCTCATCATTAGGTCTCTAACTCTAGTCTGGCTGGCTCCTGTTGAGTTACCAGCTGCTATTGTCTTAGCAATGGAATCCCCCTCCCTCTACATATTATGGGGAAGAGGAAGGAGATCCCATGATGTTTACAGCAGTCAGTAGTACCCTGAGAATGAAAACATGCACAGACATTTATTATACCATATCAGGGTCGTTGTGCCTCAAATAAGAAATGTATGTAAAATGTATGCTAAGAGACCATTGATGGAGCTGCACTCACAGAGAGATGAATGACACTTTACTAGGTTATGCACCGACGAAGACAGGAATGACACTTTGGTAGGTTAGGAAGTTAACTTTATCCCTTTTTTAATTTGAATCACATTAGGATAGTTTTATAATTTGCTTCAGATACATATTTTATAATAATACTAACATATTCAAATGAAGATAAGATATTCAAATTTAAAGAGATAAAATTTAATTAAATTTTATCTCTTTTAATTTGAATATCTTATCTCATTAAAATAGTTTTATAAATTATTTATTTCATATATATTATAAATTAATATATTAATATTATAATATGTTATATATTAAATTTTATGTTATATATATATATATATATAAAAAGAGGGGAAATTTTCATTTGTATTATAGACATTGAAAATTTCATATATGGATATTATATTGCGTTATATCTTAAATTTGAGAAAATTTTATATTAAGATATATATATTCGAATTTAATGGTGACCCTCATCCAAACCTTATCAGAAAATTCAAATTCAAATCAAACTTAGTCGTTCTCGAACTCGAACCCGAGCCATGTGTCATTGATGTGAGTCACAAAGGAGGCAATCATAGAATGCTCAAACATGACCTTGGCAACTAGGCATTCATCAATAGGTTGAACCACATCTTCAAGGGCCATATTCCTTGCAAGCTAGCAAAAAACCAACATACAATGACACTGATGGTGGTTTGTTTATTTCTTCTATTAGGTAGGATATCCTTAGCACTTCAAAGTTAAAATTTCAACAGGTTTCAAGAAGTTATGGGTTTGGAAAGGAGTATATCCTCCTTAGTGTGACTCATTAGAGTCTAGGAGTCTTTTGCAAGATTCGAATAAAGGGCAACAACAAATTGGCTTTCATTGAAGAGTCCTGGAAACATAGAGATTCAATTATTAATGGTGAACCTCATCCAAACCTTATCAGAAAATTCAAATTCGAATCGAACTTAATCGTTCTTGAACTTGAACCCGAGCCATGTGTCATTGATGCGAGTCACAAAGGTGGCAATCATAGAATGCCCAAACATGACCTTGGCAACTAGGCATTCATCAATATTTTGAACCACATCTTCAAGGGCCATATTCCTTGCAAGGCAGTAGAAAACCAACATACAGTGACACTGATGGTGGTTTGTTTATTTCTTCTATTAGGTAGGATATCCTTAGCACTTTAAAGTTCAAATTTCAGCAGGTTTCAAGAAGTTATGGGTTTGGAAAGGAGTATAGCCTCCTTAGTGTGACTCAATAGAGTCTAGGATTCTTTTGCAGGATTCGAATAAAGGGAAACAACAAATTGGCTTTCATTGAAGAGTCATGGAAACATAGAGATTCAATTATTATAAGAAATGGTTGTCTGATACATATCAAAAACCACTTATAATATGTGATTTTATTGTCCTTGGGGCATATTGTTAGTGATTCGTAACAGAAAAAACAAGAACAATTTAGAGTATATTTACAAAATCTAAGAAGAGAAAAATATTTGAGATCAGAAAAGAGAATGCTCTATGAGTTCTTAAAATGTTCTTTGAAGAGTAGGCATGTAGGCAAGCTGATAATGCACAGGCTAAAAACAATCTGGATTCTGGACACCTCATGCTACCTACAACACAGATCTCTTGCCCAAAGACAATTATGATCGGATTAGTTAGAAGATAATTTTCCCAGTATAAGAAAAATATTAATTCCTGTGATATGTATTGTGCAATACATAGACCATTTGCAAAGGCCAAAAAAATGAAAGAAACAAGAAAAACACATAGAATTTTGAAAATGGAAATGGAAAGGAAAATGAATGATGGATGAGAAATGAATTAAAGATTGGGAAACCATACAGATAGAAGGAAAAGTGTAAACAACTGAATGAGCACATTTGGTGCAGAAAAATACCCTGATTTCAATTGCTTCTATAGAAACATTGGCATCAGAGCCTCGAAGATCCTGTAATGAATCTACAAAATTTTTATTACTAATATTTGCCTGCATGTACATGGCGATAAAGAATGAGACTTTACCGATAATGGATGATAGTAAATAAGTAACAGGGACACCTAAAGAAAATTTCATATCACTTC
Source organism: Pinus albicaulis (assembly GCA_034641835.2). Taxonomy (NCBI): domain Eukaryota; kingdom Viridiplantae; phylum Streptophyta; class Pinopsida; order Pinales; family Pinaceae; genus Pinus; species Pinus albicaulis. Next base: position 680,917,537 of record CM076584.1, on the reverse strand, counting down.
AATGTATATGCTTGAATGTGCTACTAACTCACCAGCCATCTTGGTGATTCTAGGATAAAGAAGAGTCCAAGCACCAAAAGGGCACAAGGAATTATGCCTGCCTAGTTAAAGATGTAATTATATTCCTATTATTTGGAAAATGATAAAGGATCTCCATAAGCTATCCCTAACAAAAATGAATTCAAGGTACCTATAATTGCAAGAGGCCTCCAAGAAACGAATAGTCCAAACATGTATGCCCGCATAATACCAACTGTCACTGAGAGCTATTAAAAAAATCAATAGTTATGCTTAATATTGATATTATAGTCAAACATCCAGGCCACTAAAGAAAAGGACAATGGAGGAGAAAGAAAGCACTATAGAGGGGAACATAGAGGAGGAAATTGTTTCTATGCTAGTAGGCTTAAGTACCCCAACCAAACATCAAGGAAGGAAATAAAATAAATCCCTCACATACTTTAAGACCATAAAGAGTAACAAGATCAGATAAGGGAAGCCTCAACCTCCTTCTCCAACACCCATCACTATTGAGGAATTAGTCAGTTGTCAAAATGAGGAATATAAGAAAGAAAATAGACAATAAGTGCAAATAACCTCCAATAAAATCAAGTGAAAAAAACCACATATCTAACAAAGAAGGCTACATATCAAGGAAACCAATATTTCAGGAAAATCCATTAAGCTATAGGAAGGACCTATAGAGCCAGAGAAAAAAACTGTGCAGCTAAAGGAAGAGACAAAAAACCTACAAAATGGGACTGTGGGGCTACAGGAATAGGATCCAAAATTATAGGACCTAGACTACTAGCCATATCATGGATTTTACTATGCCTATATTGAGGCACGAAAGATACTCCCTACTTACTTTGTAGTCCAACTATTCTTTGAATTAGAAAAGGAAAGGGTTAGGACTCATAGATGGATTCAAATTTCCAAGTAAAAAAGGGTTAAAGATGTCGGTATTATAGAGGAGAAAATGAAGGATATGGGGTAAGAGATGGTTGAACTTATGTTCAAGGAAACCAATATGTTCATGCCTTCAATTTGCTAAGAGAACTTAACAAGAGTACAGACCATACAGCTGACCAAGCCTCACCCTTTGGAGTCGTGAGTTTTGAATTTAAAACACATGATTTCAAGAGAAGTTAGGGTAATTTTCAACTGTTATAGTGGGACCTTACAATATTCACAGACTCTTGAAGTATCATTTCAGAAATCACATCCCTAGAAGTCTCCATGGGAAATCTACACCCCTGGTTATCACCGGAACGCATTTCTGAAATTGGGATCCTTGAAATTGGTCACTCTTTTCAGCCTTTCCCCTATCTTCAAAATGAAATTACTTTATCTGTAGAATTTATCTCCTACATGCATCCAATTCTTGCTTAATTGGATTTAATCTCCCCTGTGATCGCAGGAATCTCTCTTATTTTAAATTTCCAACTGATAATACCTATCAAGAAAGCGCTTTTACAAAACGCTCTAACTGAAATAAAAAAAAATGCCCACCATAGCCATTGAGGAAGATGCATGTAGTGAATGCATAGTTGAATTTGTGCTTTCCTATGTGCTTTTCTCCTATAATAGGATTTATATCCATAAAGGGTTTTTCAAACCAGAGCTTGAAAACCCAATATCCTTGATGCCATCTGGACCCTCTCTGGCATGCGATCATTATCCATGTGATCTCTGTAGTTGCAACTTATTACTATGGTGGTAGGCCCCTTGTTTACCCTTTGTGCTACAAGGCTTTATCAAAGAGATTATAAAATTTAGATTCTTTTGCACCTGTCAAGCAGGCAATAGTGTAGAGATTTTATGTTCCCACACATAAATTTGCTTTCTATTTCCAGTGGAATGCTAGGTATCTAATTGAAATAGTTTTCTAGAAACCTCAATATTATCTCTCCTGGGTATCAACTACTGGCATGAAATTGTTATCTAAGCACTTACTCATCTGAAGGCTCTAGTAAGACAACTCAGAATTCTCTCACACTTTTCATGCAGGTTGGTCCAAGTAATGCCCTCAATCAACAAAGTTAGGAGAACCACTTCAGATGTGATTTAAAAGAATTTAAAATAAAGAGGTGAAATAACAATCTTGTACATAAATTTCATTCTACATCCAAACTGACAATGTGGACATTTGGTCAATGGTGGTCAATGGGCAATAAGTTGGTGATGGTAATAGTGTCGAGCCACTAGATGTGAAGTTTAGCGATGGCCATTTCCTTGTTACTGTAGCAACATATACTTCCCAATAATTAAAACATGGCTCCATTTCCTTACTACTATAGCAAGGCACACTGCCCAATAATTAAAACACAACCCCAGAGTCTTTGTTGTTGTAGCAAGGAAAACTTCCCAGTCATTAAAACACAGTCTTTCGACGTTTATTTTTTTTAAATTTTCAGAGTACTAACCAGAAAGAATAAACATTTTTAGAGTACTAATAAAGAAGGAGAAAACATTTCTTGTGCTTGCTGAAAGCCCTAGTTTGTGGGCCAAATTTGAAAGGAGAAAATATTCAAGTGTCTTATCAGCATAAGGATAATACTAGGAGACATTCATCACAATTAATGTAAAAGAGTGTCAACTTCTTGATTCTTGAATAGGTCCTTGAACTACTTTGAAATTTCACTCATGTGAAAGTTGAATTCTCAAAAGGAAATATCAGTCCACCAGTGAAAATGGGAAGCCCTAGCCAGAGGGATGGATACCTATGCAATTTTGGCATGAAAACATATGTGTAGGTAGATCAATATTGGAATCATCATATATTCATGCATATAGTTATCATAAGAAGAAGTATTGAAATGACACTCTTCTAGTTCGAGGAAGTTGTGACATTTTGGAAAATTTATTGATGATAGTATCCTTTATAAAATCTAATGATGGGACTTGTTCTCAATCAAAGTTGTGAAAAAGTCAGGACCATTGATAATATGATGAAATTTGTATCTATATGTCGATATACTGAGGTATTATGGTGCCATTGTTAGATCTAACTCTTGTTTCTCACCTCAAGTTTGATCTACCTACAATAGCACCCTACTCAGCAATAACATAAGGATCCAGGATTTATGCATGCATGAATAAGACCAGTCCTTATACTTATTTTTCAACCCAAGGTCAAGTGTTGGATCTTGGGATATGATGTCACTTGTAACATACCCCCATGTGTAATTGTGATTTTTTTTGTTCCCGTTTATGTTTGGGTGATCCACTATTCCTCGAATGGCTTATTTTTTACCATTCTTATGTTATTTTTCCAACACCATTTTGCTGAGGTTGGGCCTAACATCATTATTCTATTAGATGTGTTCTATAGGTTTGAAACCCATTGGTTGCATTTACAATACTGGAAGGCTATGCTTGAAATTACTCCAAGGGAGTCAACACAAGAGGATTGTAAAGAGGGAAATGAAACCTACAACTATCATTTCATACTACTACCTCTAAAGAAGTCCTATTTTTTTCCTCAAAGGGAGGCCTCTATACGTTGCTATACCTACATTCATTTAATACACGGTGCATGTGGGAAGGGTCATCAAATGTATACCCAATTATAAACCATTAAATAGGGTGATTACTCTTGTAGTACATACAAGAGAGGTATTATGATAAGAACAAAACCAATAAAATGAAAATCTTAATCTCGTATCCGAGTGTACACATAATTGACATTCCTATTATGATCTACCATCCATGAAGCTTTCCTTGTGAAATAAACATCAAAAGCACCATGGAAATGCCAAGTCACAAAGGAATTAAGATGTCCAAGAATCTTACCATATCAAGAATGGAATGTATTTGTACTAGTGCTTAGCATGGTTACACACTCAAGTGATGGAAATATCTCATATAAAGACCAAATATATATGAAAATCACACAAATTATACCAATTAGTCTTATGCTACCATTACAGTGTAAAATACTCCATGACTCAACTATCTTTTGCAAAATTTTAAAGGAAAAATGCACAACTAATTTCAATTGGTTAACAAAAACACCATGATTGGATAAGTCCACTAGTTTGGTGGTCAATGGGAAACAAGTTAGTGATGGTAATAGTGTTGAGCCACTAGATGTGAAGTTTAGCGATGGCCATTTCGTTGTTACTATAGCACGAAATACTTCCCAGTAATTAAAACATGGCCCCATTTCCTTGCTACTGTAGCAAGACACACTGCCCAATAATTAAAACACAACCCCATGTATTTGATGTTGTAGCAAGGAAAAATTCTGAGTCATTAAAACACAAGTCTATTTGCTTTATGTTGTAGCAAGACAAACTTCCCAACAATAAAACATGACTAAAAATATTTGATAACATCACCTTGTACCCTTTACTAAGGTAAATAACAATATTAGGTATATCCATAAAGGATACCTCTGGAAATAATACGTGTCTATTATTTATAATATTATGTCCATTAAAAAATACACCGTGTTTAATCTTAAATTTAGACTAATACTTGACATCATGCCCAACTGAGATAGCTTATTTTCATTTATTATCAGTTTGTATAAATGCTTCTAACAACGTAAGGCATAACAATATCACACAATGGCTACATAATTAGGAAGCTATAAGTATTTCATACTGTCTTAGGTTTATTTCATCACCACATCACCAATGAGCCATGTCATGATGATACACCATCTACCACATAGGTGTGCCACATCATTCTACTTCAGTTCCACAACATCATGAACCAAATAACAATGCCATGTTATCTTCCATGTGGGTGTTCCACATACCAATGAATATATTAATGTTCTTCACTGCACATTGAGATTTTGATCTTCAAATAGTCTACAAACAGAGATTTTCAGACATCTTCTCTGATATTTTCAGTGACCTATCTCTGATATTTTTCGGTGACAAGAAATAAGTAGTAGGCCTTGACCCATAGGAGGGAACCTAGAGGTAGACATGACAACCTTCGCCATCAATAACATAACATGCTCCCATTTCCTTGCTTAGAAAAATGAGAAAAAAAGAGCACGTGGAAATGTGTTTTTTTGGAAAAATGTGGAAGAATTACGTGAAAAAGTTGACATAATTATATTTCATGGATTTTACACATTGAGACTTGTTCATGAGAAGGATATATGCATGCATTGTTGTGTCAATAATGCCCATGTGCGCTTATATTTAAAAAAAAAAACCTTTGAGATTCATCTTTGACGGGTCAACGTTTTATCTGTGTGCGAACCAACACACATACACACACAGACATAAATGTAATTATTATAAATATTGATGTAATTCAAATAGAAAATATGCAACACTATGGACCTATAACCAATACCAAGAAACTCCAGAAATAAGCACCAATCCAAATAAAGGGAAACTCCAAAAAGAAGCACCAATCCAAATTAATTAAGGTCCTCTTCTGGGCATACGATTGATCCCTGTCAAGAATTATAAACTTGTCAAAAGTCTGAAGCATAGATATTTATATATTTGTGATAGAATACATCTCTTATTCAAATATGTGTCCTTGTGACACTGGTACTGTCCTCTTCTTACAAAGTTAAAATCCTGTGGTGCCCAAGTACATGTGGTAGTCACCAATCTCATATATATTTGATCACTGTCATGAAGTTTGAAAGATCCAAGGAAAACAAACCTGAAGCAATATAGTCATCAATCAAATTTTGAAGCTAGAAAGAAACAATGACATGCTTATAGCTATCATTTTTTCAGAAGGACCTGTGAAGTTATAAGGACATCAATCCAAGGTCAGTGGCAATCATATACTTGAAAGAATCATCAGAAAATATAGTGTCACCACATGTAAAACCTTGATAAGCCACGTCAAATAAGGGATAGTGATTTTTCACCTGTCCACATTTAACATAGATACATTGATAATAAAGCCAAAGAAGTGGAATATGGTCAGTTCTAAGAAAAACAAATAAAGTGGCACCCATCTATACCTTAAATTGATAATAAATTTCCTTCCATTTCTCCTTTATTGGATGTACACCTATGGGATTGTGAGCACGATGAACCATTGGGAGAATTATGTACACAAACAACAAATGACAAGAAGGGAAAAACCTAGTGAACTATAAATTGGCATGCTCGTCCAAATGTATGTCATTTGTGATGAATGGAATAGGTGAATAGAAGGAGGGAAAAAAAATAATATCCTAGTTTGAATAATGTGAAGGCTTATATAGTGAATAATTTTAAGAACTATTTGAGGGAAGATATCTCAAATATTCCTATTCTAGAAGTTCATATTGGAAGCCTTCAAGTCCTTGTCTCTAGTCACTACGTTGAGCCCTATTCAAAGGTTCAAGGTTGAGATGGATCTACTTCAGAAGTTAAAAAATGGAAGAAGAAGTCCTACAAAGTATGACATCTCTAAGAGGGCTTCAAATATCTAAAGAAATAGGCTTCGAACATGTTGATTTGAGAAGAAGGAAATTTTGAAGCTAATAGCTAGAAACATTGTAGCGGCATCTAAATTCATATTCAAAACAAGCTACAGTTAGTCACCTTGAGAATCTCTCTTGAATCATTCTACACTTGAAGCATTCTTGGGAACCTCGCTCCTTCGTCATATCAAGAAGAAGAGATTAGGATAATTTTATTGGGTTGTAATTCCTCCCATTTAAGAAGAATTTAGGGTATCCACCAAAGATTTATCTCCATTAAAAAATACACCATGTTTAATGTTAAATTTAGACTAATACTTGACATCATGCCCAAGCATGAATACAACATGGCAACACCTTGACATCATGCCCAACTGGGACATCCTATTTTCATTTATTATCAATTTGTATAAATTCTTCTAACAAAATAATGCATAACAATATCACATGATGGCTACATAATTAGGAAGCTACAAGTATTTCATAATGTCTTAGGTTTCTTTTAGATTTGTAGCTACAATTAATATAACTGGAAAAGTTTAGGTTCTATTAGTATTGGGAGATAGGCAAAATTTTTGGATTCCAAATTTCTTGGAATCAATTCCTTGACATGCGCTCCACATCAACTTCCACTTCCTCTCCATGTTAGTTCCACATTAGTGCAATGTTTTCACCATGTCATCACCACATCACCAATGACCCATGTCATGATGATACACCATCTACCACATAGGTGTGCCACATCATTCTAATTCAGTCCCACAACATCATGAACCAAATAACAATGACATGTTATCTTCCATGTGGGTGTTCCACATACCTATGAATATATTATTGTTCTTCACTGAAAATTGAGATCGTGATCTTCAAACAGTCTACAAACAGAGATTTTCTGACATCTTCTCTAAGATTTGCAGTGACCTATCTCTGAGGTTTTTCGGTGACAAGATAGAATTAGTAGGCCTTAACCCATAGAAGGGCACCTACAGGTAGACACAACAACCTTCGCCATCAATAGAATAACATGCTCCCATTTCCTTGCTTAGAAAAATGAGAAAACAAGAGCACAAGGCAATGTGTTTTTTTGGAAAAATGTGGAATAATTACGTGAAAAAGTTGACATAATTATATTTCATGGATAATCCACATTGAAACTTGTTCATGAGAAGGATATATGCAAGCATTTTTGGCTCAATAATTCCCATGTGCACTTATATTTTGAAAAACACCTTTGAGATTCATGTTTGACGGCTCAACGTTGTGTCTGTGTGTGAGCCAACACACATACACACACAGACATAAACGTAATTATTATAAATATTGATGTAATTCAAATAGAAAATATGTAACACTATGGACCTATAACCAATACCAAGAAACTACAAAAAGAAGCACCAATTCAAATAAAGGGAAACTCCAAAAAGAAGCACCAATCCAAATTAATTAAGGTCCTCTTCTGGGCATACGGTTGATCCCTGTCAAGAATTCTAAACTTGTCAAAATTTTGAAGCAAAGATATTTTTATCTTTGTGATAGAATACATCTCTTCTTCAAATATGTGTCCTTGTGACATTGGTACTGTACTCTTCTTAAAAACTTAAAATCCTGTGGTGACCGTGTACATGTGGTAGTCACCAATCTCATATATATTTTATCACTATCATGAAGTTTGAAAGATCCAAGGAAAACAGACATGAAGCAATATAGTCATCAATTAAATGTTGATGCTAGAAAGAAAAAGTGACATGCTTATAGCTATCAGTTTTGCATAAGGACCTGTAAAGCTATAAGGACATCAATCTAAGGTCGATGGAAATCATATACTTGAAAGAATCAGTAGAAAATATAGTGTCACCACATTCAAAACCTTGATAAGCCATGTCAAATAAGGGATAGTTATTTTTCACGTGTCCACATTTAACATAGATACATTGATAAGAAAGCCAAAGTAGTGGAATATGGTCATTTTTAAGAAAAACAAATAAAGTGGCACCCATCTATACCTTAAATTGATAATAAATTTCCTTCCATTTCTCCTTTTTTGGATGTACACTTGTGGGATTGTGAGCACAAGGAACCATTGGGAGAATTATGTACACAAAGAACAAATGACAAGAAGGGAAAATGCTAGTGAACTATAAATTGGCATGCTACTCTCTTCACCCAAATTTCTGTCATTTGTGATGAAAGGAACAGGTGAACAGAAGGAGGGAAAAAAAACACTATCCTAGTTTGAATAATGTGAAGGCTTATACAGTGAATAATGTGAAGGACTAGTTTGAGGGAAGATATCTCAAATATGCCTATTCCAGAAGTTCATATTGGAAGCCTTCAAGTCCTTGTCTCTAGTGACTACGTTAAGCCCTATTCAAAGGTTCAAGGTTGAGTTGGATCTACTTCAGAAGTTAACAAATGGAAGAAGAAGTCCTACAAAGTATGACATCTCTAAGAGGGCTTCAAATATCTAAAGAAATAGGCTCCAGACCTGTTGATTTGAGAAGAAAGAAATTTTGAAGCTAATAGCTTGAAACATTGTAGTGGCATCTAAATTCATATTCAAAACAAGCTACAGTTAGTCACCTTGAGAATCTCTCTTGAATCATTTTACACTTGAAGCATTATTGGGAACCTCGCTCCTTCATCATATCAAGAATAAGAGATCGGGATTAATTTTTTGGGTTGTAATTCCTCTCATTCAAGAAGAATCTAGGGTATCCACCAAAGATTTATGTCCATTAAAAAATACACCGTGTTTAATGTTAAATTTAGATTAATACTTGACATCATGCCCAAGGAAGAATACACCATGGCAACACCTTAACATCATTCCCAACTGGGATAGCCTATTTTCATTTATTATTAGTTTGTATAAATGCTTCTGACAACGTAATGCATAACAATATCACACGATGGCTGCATAATTAGGAAGCTACAAGCATTTCATACAGTCTTAGGTTTCTTTTGGATTTGTAGCTACAATTAATATAACTGAAAAAGTTTAGCTTCTATTAGTATTGGGACATAGGCCAAATTTTTGGATTCCAAATTTCTCGGAATCAATTCCTCGACATGTGCTCCACATCACCTTCCACTTCCTCTCCATGTTAGTGCCACGTTAGTGCAATGTTTTCAACATGTCATCACCACATCACTAATGAGCCATGTCATGATGATACACCATCTACCACATAGGTGTGCCACATCATTCTACTTCTATGCCACAACATCATGAACCAAATAACAATGAAATGTTATCTTCCATGTGGGTGTTCCACATACCAATTAATATATTACTCTTCTTCACTGCAAATTGAGATTGTGATCTTCAAACAATCTACAAACAGAGATTTTCGGACATCTTCTATGAGATATTCAGTGACCTATCTCTAAGGTTTTTCAGTGACAAGACAGAAGTAGTAGGCCTTGACCCATAGGAGGGCACCTATAGGTAGACACAACAACCTTCACCATCAATATCATAACATGCTCCCATTTCCTTGCTTAGAAAAATGAGAAAATAAGAACATGTGGAAATGTGTTTTTTTGGAAAAATGTGGAAGAATTACATGAAAAAGTTGACATAATTATATTTCATGGATTTTCCACGTTGAGACTTGTTCATGAGAAGGAAATATGCAGGCATTGTTGGCTCAATAATGCCCATGTGCACTTATATTTTTAAAAACACCTTTGAGATTCATCTTTGATGGCTCAATGTTGTGTCTATGTGTGAGCCAACACACATACACACATAGAGATTACACACACAGACATAAACGCAATTATTATAATATTGATGTAATTCAAATATAAAATATGCAACACTATGGACCTATAACCAATAACAAATTTTTAATGTTATAAATTGTATCCTAACTCGAAAAAAAATAACAATTATTTTGTTTCGTGTAGTAAATTCTTGACATTAAAATGAACACTTTAGATACCTTGTGTAGAATAAATATTTAGTGATGATAGATTGATTTTTGTAGGAAAAATCCAGGCCAATTTTCCATCATAAATCCATCCTTATTTTTGGGGTTTGTCCCCTAGCCTTCATTGTCATCCCCCCTAGTTGGGGGTGACAAGTGTCCTATCCATCATTATATTGGTCGGTGGCTTATCCCCTTCTAGGATGATGAGCATGAGGAGATAATATAAGATGCAATAAGATAATTTTATTAGTGTCTAAGTGACCACAAAACTAGGTCAACCTAGCTAAAATTGAGATTGTAATCTTCAAGAAAATTTCTCATCATCTGAATGAGGAGGAGGTTATCTGTAGATCTCATTGTGTTCACTTAGTGTTAGTATGAATCTTAATTCCAAGCGTGCAAAAAAATACCACTTTAGCTGCGCATAAAAAACAGCCCTAACAGCAGAAATGACTGCTAATGTCTTCAGATCTGCAGTTAGGTGATCAAGATAAATGCTACAAAAATCTAGATCTATGCATTAGAATACATTAAAAAGTAGAAAAAACAAGATTTACTCCATGCATCCAATAGACAAGACAAGAATATATCGAATGAATTTTGTATTAATGGCCCCTGGGAGGAAAACACCGTTGGGTTGTCATTGATGGCAAAAGGGATGGCAAAGGAGGAGTACCTGAACCAGCAAAATTTGAAGCAGAGAGGCAACAGAGGAATCGAGGACAGACCTATACAGACCTACTCAGACTGAATAAAAATCCGTGGTTGGATTATGTGTATATAGTCCGTTTGAACACTCTCTGTGGGATTACGGGTTCATAATTCAGGACTCGTGAGCAAATTGTTATTTAATTGTGGATAATGCCTTGTGTCTTTGAGAAATCATATGAGATTTGGAATTTGACTTCTGTATGGAAATTGAAACGCGTATATCCTGTAATTGGTTTAATGATGTACTGTGCATAATTGGGAAGACTCTCTGTATAGACAGAGTAAGGTTGAATTCATGTTCGGGCACTGTGTTTATAATATAGGAATACAGTAAAATGGTCCTATTCCTCGACTGAGTATGGGAGGAGAAGCGAGACTATAACTTGGTGTAGCATTGGTTCGAAACTGACTGAACCAACTGGGCTGAGGAAATGGTAAATACACGAATGACGACGGAACGAGGAGCTGGATGGAACCTGGATTAAAGCAACGGAACCACGAGGAGGAACGGAGAACAGTAACGGCGGTTTCTGGTATTTTCTGCACCACCCTTATACGGAAAGTGGTATTGAAGGAATGGGCAGCGATTCCATAGACTATTTGACACGTGGCCAGGCTACTGTTCCAATACCACCACTTAAAGTGTGCCTTCACGCATTAAAAACCGATGTTGGATGCCGAGAGAAATGCACACGGGTCATTGATCTGGAGAAGGGACATCGGACGGTGGTCGCTTGCAGTAGATGCTCGGACGATAACGGAGATGCGCGAGGGATAAACAAGGTACGACGCGTGCAATTGATTGGTCCATTGAGTTATAGGTGGGCCCGGATCCACGGGTTATTACAAAGTTAAATCTTTATAAAGTGTTGAACCATTAATATAAGGTCGGAGATATAATTGAATTTCCAAAGGTTATTGTAAATGTTTATTTAAAAAGGCGTGGAGTATTAATATAAATTTATAAAGGGTTGAACAGTTATATAAATTTCGGAGACGATTATATAAGCCAGGAAATACAATATGACATTCAAAAGCTGCTAATTGTATTTATTTATCAATTTCTCCAAAATTGATAAATAAAATTGCCAAGAAAATAAAGAACCATGGGAGTGAAGCATTGAAACTGCCAGCGTAGAACAAAGCAAAGATTGTGAGATTGTCCAGACTTGGGAAATGATTGGGCATGAAACTTGAATTCAATTATGGAAAAGGAAAAGAAGAGGAAAGCATGCAGAGATGAAAGTTCGGTGAACAGGAATATGTATAGGAATGAGTTGGACAGGTGAATAAGCACAGAAAATAAGGAATATGCAGATGACAGTGAAAAAAGTATATGCAAAACAGATTCTTAACAACAGCAGAAAAAGACAAATCCAGTAAAGCCAAAATCCAGAAAATGAGCTGAGTGAAATTGAAATGTGTAATTAAAAATGTGAATGTAAATGTTGTAATTATTTTTATTGTGTGTGATGCAAAGGCAAGTATCCTAAGGAAAAGACAAAATCCCACTGTAGCATGGAAATTTGTACATATTGTAGTAATTCTAAAAATGAGTTGGAAAAAGGAATAAGAAGACAGAAGCCAAAGAGTCATGACTGTTCACTCCAAATTCCTTGTGAAATACAAATAGTCATGTGAGAATTTCTATATATAATATCAATTTAATAAGCTCAAAAAAGAAAAAAGAAAAAAAGGTGAGAGAGAGAAAATATAGAGAATGTAGAATAGAGAAGAATAAAGCAGAGAATATTAAGAGAAGAAGAGCAGATACATAACAGAGCTGATATCTGGAGTAAATCAGCAAACATTCAGTTTGATAAATTGAGGAAGTTGGAGCTTCCCTATCAAGTTGCAGCTTGATAGCTGTCAGTTGTAGCTGACTGAGGTTGGAGCCTCCTGTAGGTTGGTGCCTATAGAAAATTGAAGGGAGTTGGTGCTTCCTTGCAAGTTGTAGCTTGCAGAATTGAGGTAGGAGCCTCCTGTAGGTTGGTGCCTGCAGAAAAACAGTGGTGAGAGGGAGTTGGAGCTTGCCTTTCCATCACAACAATAATAAGATGTGGTTTTCTCCCTTTATGGGTTTCCACTTATATCTGGTGTCTCTGTGCATGATGTTTATGTGTTGATCTGATTTATATCATCTGCTTAATCCTGCTGCTCTCATATTAACTCTGTTGTTCTATTATATTAATACTTGCTGCTCACATTCTAAGATTACTCACATATTAAGCTGGACATGAAATGAAGGTGTAAATAAGGTTTAATGAAATTTTTTAAAAGATTATGAATGTGTTAAACTGATTCATCCCCCCCTCTCAGTTTAACTAAGAGTTCAACAATTGGTATCAGAGCGGGTTCCTTTGTTCAAGTCTAACAACTGAAAGGAGATCCTAGGTTCCCAAGATGGCTAGTAAAGAAGGATGCTCAACCAATAAAGCCCCTTTCTTCACCGGTGAAAATTATGCTTTCTGGAAAATCAGAATGAAGACATACATAATGTCTCTAGGAATAGAAGTCTGGGCTACTGTGAAATTAGGATATGCCCCGAAGGCAACTGACTCAGAAAAGGACTCAAAACAAGATTTTGTGGCTAATGCAAAAGCCATGAATGCCATCCTGAATGGATTATGTGAAGCAGAGTTTATTAAAGTAATGCTATTAACAATATGAAAGTTCTTGGAGAAAAAATGCCAGAAAGTATAATTGTTCAAAAGATTCTAACATCTCTTCCATCCAGGTTTAATCCAAAGGTTTCTGCAATAGAAGAAACAGTTGATTGGGAGACCTTGACCATGAACCAGCTACTTGGAAATCTAACAGCCTATGAATTGAGGCTCCCACAGAAGCAGACAAGTACGAGGGAGGTAGCTTTTAAATCAGAAAAGAAGAAAGAAGAAGAGGGAGACATATGCTCTTGCTCAGATGAAGAAGAGGCAAAATTTGTCAAGAAATTGGATAGAGGATCAGGTAAATACAAAGGTGAACTTCCTTTTAAATGCTTCAAATGTGGAAAAGTTGGACACTATGCTGCTAAGTGTCCTCACAAGAAAGTAAGGAATCAGCCTCAAGAGTCAGAGAGAAATAAATCAAAGAACTGGCAAAAAGGAAAGAAGTTCAGCAGAAAATCCTTCTACACTCAACAAGACAGCAATACATCTAAAGATTCAGATGAACCCTCAAGTGAAGAAGGAACCTCTGAATTCTTGTTGATGGCCATAGAAGAACTTGAAGGACTCCTGCTAGAAGATGAAGAAGAAGAAGGGGAAGTCGACCTTGAGGGGGAGCTAAGAAGTTCTCTGGAAGAGATTGACAGACTCAAACTGAAATGCAGAAAACAAAAGGACATTCTCCTCAAGTATGTACGAGAAGAACAGAATTCATAAATCTTAAAGCAGCTAAAGATAAATCTTGAAGAAGCCAAAAAGATAGAGGACATGTTACTTAAGAAAATCAAGGAGAAATCTCAAGAAAAAGAGAAGTTGGAAGAAGAAGTAGTATGTCTCGGGAAGAAATTAGAAAATGCTCAAAGGAAAGTGGTCATAAATTCTTCTCAAACAATAAGCTCTAGTAAGTTGAATGAAATTCTGGGTGCTCAAAGATCTCCCATGATAAAAACTGGAATAGGCTATGAAGGAGAATCAAGTAAAGGCAAAGAAAAGGTTGACAGAGAGATTATTTTTGTAAAAGCAAAGAAGAATGATGAAGCAGCTCAAACAATTCCTACAAAAGAATAAATCTGCAATAAGGAAGACACAGATCAGAAGAAACCGCTAGTAGCAAAGAATGTAATAAATACTAAGACCCCTGAATATGTAAAATTTGGAAACCATCAAAGGAAATTCTTCCCTCCTATAAAGAATGCCACCTGTTATGTCTACCACAAGCTGGGACACATTGTTGCATATTGTCATGCAAGAAGGAGTAATTCAAACCAGTAAAAGATGCAAACATTGAAGGGACTGCCTCAAGCAAACAAATGGAAGAGACAACCTTACATCAGGTATGCAAATAGCTTATATGGTTAATGCTTTTATTGTAAGGAATTTGGTCATAAAATCATTGAGTGTAGAAAGTATGGACAAATATTGATGTTTAACACCTCAAGAAGGCTTATGAATCAAAGAAATTCTGTTCATACTCACAATTCTACAAAAATTATGATCAAATGTTGTGTATGCAATCAAGTTGGACATATACCATCCAAATGTCCTCTAAGAAGATGGAGGTCATCACCTCACAAAAGATACAAAACAAAAGGGTGCCTCCAGTGGGTAAAGAAGGTGAATAAGTGTGACCTGGCTCTAACTGCTCAAGATCTGAAAAGTCAATGGTATTTGGACAGTGGCTGCTCTAAACACATGACAGGAGACAAAAGTAAGTTTATTACTCTTGATGAAAAGAAATCTGGTAATGTTACTTTTGGCAATGATAAGTCAGGAAAGATCAAAGGAAAGGGTTCAGTCAGCATAGATAATGGCAGAGGAAAGGCCCAAGATGTAATATTTGTAGATGGGCTGAAAGAAAATTTACTGAGTGTCAATGAGATGTGTGACAAAGGCTGTGAAGTTCTCTTTAGAGCACAAGATTGTGAAGTCAGGTCAAGCACAACAGGAAAGACTATGCTCAAAGGTGTTTGAACAGAGAGTAATGTTTACATAGTAAAAGAGGAGGATGAAGCCTGCCATCTTAGCAAACTTGAGGAGTCATGGTTATGGCATAGGAGATTGGGACATCTTAGCTTCGACCATATCATCAAACTGAGCAAGAAGAAAGCTGTCAGAGATATGCCAGAAATAAAAAGGCCTTCAAATACCATATAAAAATCTTGTCAATTGGGGAAACAGACTCGCACATCCTTTAGATCTAAAGATGAGCTATCAACAAGAAGACCACTCCAGCTTGTGCACATGGACCTGTGTGGACCTGCTAGAACTAAGACACCAAGTGGAGAATCCTACTTCATGCTGATAATAGATGATTTCTCCAGAATGACATGGGTTTCTTTTCTCAAGAACAAATCAGAAGCACTGGAAAAGTTTAAGACATTCAAAGAATTAGCAGAAAATCAAACTGGATGCAAGCTAAAATGTATCAGATCAGACAAAGGAGGTGAATTCACTGATTATGACTTTGCAGACCTATGCAATGAATATGGCATAAAACAAAAATTTACTATTGTAGGGACACCTCAGTAGAATGGAGTAGCAGAGAGACAAAATAGATCTGTTCAACAAATAGCCAGAGCCATGATGCAGGAGAATAATATTCCACAAACCTTCTGGGCAGAAGCAGTACACACAGCAGTACATATTCTAAACAAAGCTCATTTAAGACCTAACAGTGATAATACACCTTATGAGCTATGGCATGGTAAACCTGCATCAATCAAGCACTTTAGAGTCTTTGGTAGCAAGTGCTACATAAATAATAATGATGAAAATCTGGGGAAGTTTGATGCAAGAGCAGATGAAGGAATACTCTTAGGATATGCATCCAAGAGTAAAGGATACAGATGCTACAACAAGACTCTTCGAAAAATTGTAGAAAGTATTGATGTAAGATTTGATGAAGAACTTCCAAACAAGACAAGAGATATAGATTGTAGTAGCCATCCTGAAAATCATGAAGAAGAGGACCAAGATGATGAAGAAACAAGAAAAACATCAGAAAATGTTGAAGTGAACTCAAAAACCCCCTCAAGATACACTCAAAAGAACCATCTAGAAGATCAAATCATAGGAGACAAGAGTGTAGGAGTGAAAACAAGAAGGGAGATAACTGAATAGATAGAAGAAGTATACATAGCAATGTTATCACAAATAGAGCCAAAGAAGTTTGAAGAAGTCAGCAAGGACAAGTATTGGGTAAAAGCAATGAATGAAGAATTGGACCGAATTGAGAAGAACAATACCTGGGAACTAGTTCCTAGACCAATTGAGAAGAATATCATTGGTTCAAAATGGGTATTCAAAAACAAAATGAATGAGCAAGGAAAAGTAATCAGGAATAAAGCCAGGATGGTCTGCAAATGATACTCACAAATTGAAGGACTTGATTATGAAGAAACATTTGCCCCTGTAGCCAGAATGGAAGCTATCAGAATGTTCCTGGCATTTGCATGCTACCAAGACTTCAAGGTATATCAAATGGATGTAAAGTCTGTTTTTCTTAATGGAGATCTAGAAGAAGAAGTATACATGGAACAACCAGAAGGCTTCTCATTGACAGACAAAGAAGACTATGTATGCAGACTGAAGAAGGCCCTATATGGACTGAAACAGGCTCCTCGTGCTTGGTACTCAAGACTGGATAAATATTTTCAAAAACATGGTTTTAAGAGAGGTGGAGTAGACAACAATCTATACATAAAATCCCATGAAAATGAACTTCAGATTGTTGTAGTGTATGTTGATGACATTATTTTTGGAAGCAACAAAGATGAACTAGCAAAAGGGTTTGCTGATGAGATGAAAATAGAGTTTGAAATGTCTATGATTGGAGAGCTCAGTTTCTACTTGGGACTGCAAATTCAACAAAAGAACACAGGCACCTTCATCTCTCAGGAAAAATACTTAAAAGAAATGCTGAAAAAATTCAAAATGGAGGACTACAAACCTGTGACAACACCCATGATCACGGGATGCAAGCTGTGTGCTGATGATGGGACTGCAGATGTAGATCAAAAACTCTACAGATCCATGATAGGAAGCCTGCTGTATTTGACAGCATCAATACTAGACATCATGCTAGAAGTAGGACTAGTGGCAAGATATCAAGCATCACCTAAACAAAACCATCTTCTAGCAGTCAAAAGAATATTAAGATATCTACAAGAAACAACACAGTATGGACTTTAGTATCCTAAAAGCGAAAACTTCACTTTATTAGCATACACAGATGCAGATTGGGCCAGCTGTGTGGATGACAGGAAGAGTACAAGTGGAGGTGCATTCTATCTAGGAGAAAGTCTGGTGGCATGGTTAAGCAAGAAACAAACATCTATCTCCCTATTTACAGCAGAAGCAGAATATATTGCAGCAGCAGCATGTTGTACACAAGTCATGTGGATGAAGAAAACTCTACAAGACATGAAGGTGAGCATTGATGAACCTATCTCAATTAAATGTGATAATACAAGTGCTATAAGTATATCTAAAAATCATGTGCTTCACTCAAAAACTAAGCATATCCCAATCAAGTATCATTTTCTCCGAGAACAAGTGGCTCAGAAGATAGTAAAACTGGAATATGTACCGACAAAAGAACAGACAGCTGATATATTTACCAAACCTCTTGCTGGAGAACCATTCCAATATTTGAGGGATAAACTAGGGGTAGTATCTGTAGATGCTACTCTCTGATATAAAGGGAAAGCACAATTTCAGGGGGAGAATAGAAATGAAAATATCATTCCAGGGGGAGATCAGCCAAGCAAGAAAAACTTAAAATAGGTCCTCAGGATCAAAGGATTATGGAAAGAATAAAAGTTCAAACATTATCAAAAGTGTTCTCTCAACAAATCTTTTACGCCAGAGAGATAAATGCTAAGACAGAATCTACACTAAGAAACGTGCAACCCTTTGCCATTGATGTCAAAGGGGGATGAAAAGCAGGTAATAGAAGACAGGGTCTTCTAAAAAGAAGCTAGACAGAGGAAGGCTTGGAGGAAGCATTGGATTATTAGTGGATGTGTTGCCATCAATGCCAAAGGGGGAGACTGTTGGAAATGTTGTCATTGATGGCAAAAGGGATGGCAAAGGAGGAGTACCTGAACCAGCAAACTTTGAAGCAGAGAGGCAGTAGAGGAATCGAGGACAGACCTGTACAGACTTTCTCAGACTGAATAAAAATCCGTGGTTGGATTATGTGTATATAGTCTGTTTGAACACTCTCTGTGGGAGTACGGGTTCATAATTCAGGACTCGTGAGCAAATTGTTATTTAATTATGGAGAATTCCTTGCGTCTTTGAGCAATCATATGAGATTTGGAATTTGGCTTCTGTATGGAAATTGAAACGCGTATACCCTGTAATTGGTTTAATGATGTACTGTGCATAATTGGGAAGACTCTCTGTATAGACGGAGTAAGGTTGAATTCATGTTCGGGCACTATGTTTATAATATAGGAATACAATAAAATGGTCCTATTCCTCGACTGAGTATGGGAGGAGAAGCGAGACTATAACTTGGTGCAGCATTGGTTCGAAACTGACTGAACCAACTGGGCTGAGGAAATGGTAAATACACGAATGACGATGGAACGAGGAGCTGGATGGAACCTGGAGTAAAGCAACAGAACCACGAGGAGGAACGGAGAACAGTAACGGCGGTTTCTGGTATTTTCCACACCACCCTTATACGGAAAGTGGTATTGA
The DNA here is from genome assembly GCA_034641835.2 of Pinus albicaulis. Lineage (NCBI taxonomy): Eukaryota > Viridiplantae > Streptophyta > Pinopsida > Pinales > Pinaceae > Pinus > Pinus albicaulis. The sequence continues at coordinate 680,898,116 of CM076584.1, read as the reverse complement.
AGGAATGGGCAGCGATTCCATAGACTATCTGACACGTGGCCAGGCTACTATTCCAATACCACCACTTAAAGTGTGCCTTCACGCGTTAAAAACTGATGTTGGATGCCGAGCGAAATGCACACGGGTCGTTGATTTGGAGAAGGGACATCGGACGGTGGTCGCTTGCAGTAGATGCTCGGACGATAACAGAGATGCACGAGGGATAAACAAGGTACGACGCGCGCATTTGATTGGTCCATTGAGTTATAGGTGGGCCTGGATCCACGGGTTATTACAAAGTTAAATCTTCATAAAGTGCTGAACCATTAATATAAGGTCGGAGATATAATTGAATTGCCAAAGTTTATTGTAAATGTTTATTTAAAAAGGCGTGGAGTATTAATATAAAATTATAAATGGTTGAACAGTTATATAAAGTTCGGAGACGATTATATAAGCCGGGAAATACAATATGACATTCAAAAGCTGCTAATTGTATTTATTTATCAATTTCTCCAAAATTGATAAATAAAATTGCCAAGAAAATAAAGAACCGTGGGAGTGAAGCATTGAAACTGCCAGCGTAGAACAAAGCAGAGATTGTGAGATTGTCCGGACTTGGGAAATGATTGGGCATGAAACTTGAATGCAATTATGGAAAAGGAAAAGAAGAGGAAAGCATGCAGAGATGAAAGTTTGGTGAACAGGAATATGTACAGGAATGAGTTGGACAGGTGAATAAGCACAGAAAACAGGGGATATGCAGATGATAGTGAACAAAGTGTATGCAGAACAGGTTCTTAACAGCAGCAGGAAAAGACAAATCCAGTAAAGCCAAAATCCAGAAAAGGAGCTGAGTGAAATTGAAATGTGTAATTAAAAATGTGAATGTAAATGTTGTAATTAATTTTATATTGTTTGTGATGCAAAGGCAAGTATCCTAAGGAAAAGAAAAAATCCCACTGTAGCATGAAATTTTGTACATATTATTATGATTTTAAATTAAGTTGGATAAAGAAATGAGGAGGCAGAAGACCAAGGGGTATGACCATCCATTTCGAATTCCTAGAGGAAAACAAACAGTCATCAAGAAATTTCTATAAGTAATATCAACTTGGTATGAAAAAAAGTGAGAGGTGTGAGAGAGAGAGAGAAAATATAGAGAAGGCAGAGTATAGAAGTATAAGGAAGAGAATATCAAGAAAATAAGAGCAGAAAAAGAAGCTACAGAGCTGATATCTGAGGTAAATCATCAAACATTCAGTTTGTTAAATTGAGGAAGTTGGAGCTTCCCTATCAAGTTGCAGCTTGATAGCTGTCAGTTGTAGCTGACTGAGGTTGGAGCCTCCTGTAGGTTGGTGCCTGCAGAAAATTGAAGGAAGTTGGTGCTTCCTTGTAAGTTGTAGCTTGCAGAATTGAGGTAGGAGCCTCCTGTAGGTTGGTGCCTGCAGAAAAACAGTGGTGAGAGGGAGTTGGAGCTTGCCTTTGCATCACAACAATAATATGATGTGGTTTTCTCCCTTTATGGGTTTCCACTTATATCTGGTGTCTCTGGGCATGATGTTTATGTGTTGATTTGATTTATATCATCTACTTAATACCTGCTACTCTCATATTAATTCTGTTGTTCTATTATATTAATACTTTACTTTGCTCACATTCTAAGATTACTCACATATTAAAGTGGACATAGAAATGAAGGTGTAAATAGGGTTTAATGAAAAGTTTTAAAGATTATGAATGTGTTAAATGATTCACCCCCCCTCTCATTTTAACTAAGAGTTCAACAAGTAGTTCCACCATTATCGGAACCCGGTGACTGCCATAATGCCACTCGTTCCTCCGGAGAATCATCTTTCGGCTCTTTACCTTACGACTCTTTAAAAAGCTGAAAAGATTCTTTGGGTAACTGTCATTTTAAGCTTGTTAAATTGGGTACATAGAAGTGATATCTGCAATATACATTTACCTTTTCGGTGGGATATATTGTTTACGAAAAGGGAATACCCTAGCCTATCATGCCGAGAGGTTTTCTCGGACACAATTTTCTACGTTTTCGGATACGAACTATTTACGAAAGGGCCTTGTTTGAGTTTTATTTTTAAGTTTCTTTTCAAACTCTCTAAACATGAAGAAAGATCTTTCGAGTTCTTCCTTTCAAACTCGTTAAAAACATTGACATCGGAATCCATCGAAATAATTACTCGGGTTTCTCCTTCACTAGGGCTCGTGAAATGTACTAGGGTGGATTTGTCAGAAGGGACAAACTTACATCACAAAGCACATGCTATCCCCTTCAAGCTTGTTTCCAAAAATAATTGGGGTGCTACTTCAAGAATGGTGGGGGAAAATGGAACCAAAATCATAGTCGTATCGGTGGTATGTCGCTCTTGAACATGGCACTTGTACGCATTCGTGTCGGGTTGGGGACATCTCATCTCCTTGTCTGATTGCCTTCATGGGTTTGGGTAATCTCTTTTGTTGCTCATCGTACGCTCTTTGCCACGTCACCATGACCTCGGATCCCTTGATGTCAAATAATTCCAAATTCGATTTCATGCGTCGTGCTTATTTGAAAGTTGGCCTCTACGGGTTCAACCTCACTACGATTCTCTATTGGTCTTCGATTCACAAACATCATGTTCCTACGTACGTGTTGATGATGTGGGAAACATTATGGCCACTTCCGATCAAGGTCACTTCCTATCAACTTCGGCTCATTATCCGGAAATTGAACTAAGGCTCATTAAGTACCCATGGAGCTTGCATGCCTCAATGGCGAGGTTCTTAGCATTCGACTCCAAAGGTTTTCATTATTGGCATTTGATCGGATGATTGCGGGTGTTCGACGCCGGATCCATGTTCACATTCCGTGGATTGTGCCTCTTGTACCTTGAGAGCCATTGTCATTATTGGTGGTTTCTCTCGCGTACATTAACAATTTTCATCATTGCTGGTATTAGGATGATGTTCTTGCATGTTCGAATTGATTCACATATTCGCATGCTCGAACTTGTACTTTGTTTGGGTCGAATGGAGCGCAAGACCTTGGATTTTGTACGATGAAATCTAAGTGCCCGGGTTCTTTGTGGATTGTGTGAATTATTACACCGGCTTTTTGATTGGATGGCTGCGACATACTGGGTCTCTTGTTGATCCTTATTTTTCTTTGGATGGCTGCGTCCATACCTTGGATCTCGGTTTTTGTACACTTTATTATGGATGCATTGCGCCCATACCACATATCATGTATCGGAAGATATCGGTTGTATTTGTGCTCGCAAGTCTTGAAAGCTGAGTGTTTTTGAGTTGAACGCGTTCTCATAAAAATTCCACCCTCCTCTCTCTCGAACTCATGCTTTGGGGGGCATACTGTTACGCAACATTTTGTCACCGTCCCTCAGTCGCTAGTCCCTTACATTTGGAGACTATTGCCGTGACTTGTGTCGAACGGTAAAAAATGTCTTGAAAACACCTTGATGGCATCCTTACGCATAAGGGCAAGAATTCTCACTTAACATTTCCTCGGAAAAGCCACAAGAAAACCCATGTTTTGGCATTGGCGCGGTATTTCTAGTTGTCCCTCGTGCCAATGGGGAAAAATATACACTGATGGGTGCGCCGGTGGTGCTGTGTCTTTGTGTTGTGCCGCTTAGCTTTGTTTTGGAATGTTTTTTAACGGGTGGGCGAGAAGTTTCCTTTAACCAACTGAGAATGAATCTGTAAAGAGGGTTGGGCTGTTTGGCTAGGATCTCCTTGTTTAGGAAGAGGTTTTCCACCTCTCCCATGGAACCTTCCTAAGGGTCTGGAATCTCCCACTATGGTCTCGGAAGCTAACCTCTCCTTCTCCCTCTATAAAAGCCTACCTTCTCTATTTGAAATATGCTGAACATTTGGGAAGAAAACTATGGTTGAGTGACTATTGAGAGCGAGCCAGAGAACCCGTAAGAGAGAGCCTTATCCAAATTCACGACAAGCTTTGTGAGACACACTACGCTAGATGCCCTTCTTTGAAGAGAAGAACGACGTTGGAACTCGGTTTTAATATTTCTTTCCTTATCTTAATATGTGCTCGACTATGTTATTGGTTCCATCATTGTATTGCTTGTTTATGTAATGCTATACGATTCAATATTTTCTGAATGATTGATAGTTACATGCTTGGGTTATTACGTTGTATTTAAGATTTGTTTTTCTCTTACATGTGTGTACGAGTGTATGGATGTGGTGAGCGAAAGGGATCGCGATACGCTCAAGCGAGGAATGGGAAGCAACACTTCTGATAAACAACGACGTAGGACTTGAGGTAGGCCATCTATCGCAATTTTGTCTTTTATAACTAGGAACCAATATCGTAGCGTGTTTTGTTTTTTGCTAGACCCACTCTAGGCTACTTGGATCACCTGCCCCGTGAGGGGATTTCTCTCATATATCTCTTAGGAAGAGTTCCATGGGGAGAGGTGGAAAACTTCTTCACTTAACAAGGAGATCTAGAGCAAAACAACCCAACCTCTTTTTGATGATTCATTCCCGAGTGGTTAAAAGAGGAAAATTCCGACTCAATTTGTTAAAAAACATGAAATTTCCAGCTTCGAGTTGGCGCGGGTACAACACGGGGACGGAGCGCCAGGCGGCATGCCCACTGGTGTATATTTTCCCCATTTGTGTGAGGGATGAACTAGCTACTTGCTTGATATGAAGCTTGTGTGTTTTTTGGGCTTTTAAGGAAATGTTCTCAAGGATAATTCTTGCCCTTGTACGAGAGATGCCATCAAGGTGTTTTCAAGACATTTTACTATTCACGAATCACGGGAATAGTCCTCCAATATATGGGACGAGGTATTGCGGGGACGGTGACAAAATGCTGTGTAACGGTGGCGGTGATTGAGGAGATGTTGGGCTGCTGCTGTGTTCGATGCTAGTAGTAGAGCTCGAGTTGAGGCTGCGGTATACATGCTACGGTGCGGCCGATTCGTGGACTCGGAAGCCAGAGAGGTTCGACCGGTGTCTTGGAATTAGGGTTTTTGATGACCTGAAGCGACATCTGGGCTGAAGGTGATGGCTTGATAGAGGGCACATCGCCCTAATTTACGCAGTTGGCACTTGCGATTGTGGGTGCTACACCTATCTTTGGTACCGAGTGCTTTAGTGGGTCCAAAGGACCCACCAAGTAAAGGCTCAACCTAGAGATTTTTGTAGTGTGAATTTGGGGAAAAAACCCATTATGAGGATGCTTCCTGTTTTGATGACATGTATGTTTTTGATTGAAATAGTGTTCTGAGCTGTTTTGTGCAGGACTCATATATTTTTTGATGTATATGTCTGAGATGTATATTTTTGTGTTTGTTATGATGTGTCTATGTTTATTGTTTGTGAGTTTATGTTTGTTTTTATGATGGATTTTATACCAATGATGGATATTTATGCTTATGCCTTTTCTTTTCATGGATGATGGTTTATACGAGATGCATTCTAGTCTAGGATATGGTTAGCTATGTGATCAGCTAACTGATTTTGATCTCTTGGTATGTGTGTAAATTTAATGTGATCAAAGTCACGGATTAACCGTCATGCATGCAAGTATTTCCTAAATAGGTGTGAATACCGTATTTGAAAATCTTGGTTTAACTGTGATACCACCAAATGGGAGTCAAGAAAGACATGTAGATGGCTAATGCCCTGGATGGAGGCATCACTCAACATCTTAATGACTGGATCATATTTTGCTTGATTATTTGTATCTGATCCAATACATACTCTGTTGGTGAGGAATGGTGACCAGTGAGGAGAGTATATGGCCCAAGCGGCTACTGCTAGATTGTGTGACCATCGAGAGGCTCCATCAGCAAATCCAAAGTAGTGGATGGGAGGACGATCCATCTGTGACACAAGAGAATTTTTTTAAGAACAAGTCCATGATGATTGTGATCATCATAAAAAATTATGTTACATTCACTTTATCTCTAGGGTTGAGACTTCCTGCCCTATGGGTAGAATTTCTTAAGGTAGTGCCCATTGAATTAGTTAGCTAGGCATGTACCATCGGTATTATACAAAATTTATGCTTCTTTGAAGAGACATTGTTTAATGATTTAAGGACCCTTCCATAATGTTTCGAGCTTCTTGGGTCCTAAGGCTTCTTTTGCAACATCGTATCGGAGGAATATCTCCCCCTTAGAAAATGAGCGAGGGCGATGTTGCGGTCGAATGATACTTTTACTCTTTTCTTGTGAGCCTTATTATATTGGAGAGACTCTCGTTGGAAAGATGTTTCCAACACATTGTTCTAGAGGTTGAGTATTAGTGAGCAGTTCGATGGTTGCGTGTAAGTTAGGGATTTCACGTTCAATGGGAAGCACAACCTCCACTCTGTATACCAACTAGAAAGGTGTGAACCTTATTGAGGATTTGACTGTTGTGCGGTATGCCCATAAGGCTGAAAACACCATATGGTGCCAGTTGGCTTTATCGTTGTTTACCATGCGCTGTAGGATTGTTTTGAGTACTTTGTTAACAACTTCTACTTGGTCATTGGACTGGGGGTAGTATGCTGATGCAAACTCGTTCATGAACCTAAGGTGATGGGATAGCTCCTGGAATATTTCATTCTTGAAATAATTTTCATGGTCAGAGACTAACTCCTTGGGCACACCGAATCGTGCGATGACATGGTAAAAGAGAAACTGAGCTGCAGTTTCTGCGGTGTTATCGTATGTGGGCATGGCTTCTGCCTATTTGGTGAAATATTTGACGACTACTATGATGTATTTGTGGTTGAAAGATGACATAGTGTTGCAAGTCATAAATTCTATATCCCATTTGCAAAAGGGGACTGCTGCAATGACCAGGTGCAGGGAGCATGAAGCACTCTTGCCTTGTGAGCGAAGCGTTGGCATCGTTCGCACCTTTTGATTTCTTGTATGCAATCGTGGAATAGGGTGGGCCAAAAATAACTAGCCCACAAGATTTTGGGTGGTGGCCATCATGGTAGGTGGTTTGTAAAGCCCCACTTTGGAAGTCATTGCTGGCTTTGATTATAATCGTGTGTGAAGCATTGACATAAAATAGTGTCAATGCCTCTTCGATAAAGTGTAATATTACGATATAGGAAAAACAAGAATATTGATCATGTGAAATTACAATAAATATCAATATCAAACATGAGAAAATCCTTAGATCCATTCATTATGTCATAAATGAGTACAATATCTTGAGGAAAAATACACTCAAGCTAGGAAAAACAAGCCTCCAATGACCTAATACACCCAAACATGAAACACTGCTACTACACAAAATGTTGGAAGGCCATGCCAGCGCAGTCCCAGTGAGAATAACTACTGCTGGAAAATATGAATACAAGGATCTGCTGATATAATTCTCAGAAAATGTCAGGATCAGAGATCTAGGCTCTCAAGCACAATTCCAAGACAACCCAAAAAGGGTTTCTGGAAATACACAATATGAAAAATGCAGTTCTAGGGTTGAATTACACTCTGCCACTAAATAACTGCTAGGAGATGGCTGATATGACAAGAAAATAGTCGATACTTCTCCCTACTATATTTCTGGAAGAAGGGAGGCTCCCCTCACTGGAAAACAAGCTCAAAAACTAGGTTTATCAACCCTCCACTGCAACTAACCTGCAAAGTAATGCAATTCCTGAAAGAGACTGTATTGTTGAAGATGGTTGAAGCTTGGCCTGATGCTAGATGGTGGAATGAATCTCAAAGGAACCTATCCTAAATGTGCACTCGAAGTCCCCAGAGGATGAGGGTGGGATTTGCGCCCAGAAACACCCTTGTGCTAAACATCACAACAGACTCTGCAAAACAGATAAAGTGTGTAGAAAGTCATAAAACAGAAAACATAAACAATATTTATAATTCCTTCTATGGTTTCCGTCCCCTTCCTTATATTCTTTGTGAGCTTCCTCACCCTTGGTCCCACTCATTAAATATGCTACTCTCATGCATACACTCCTCCATCATAATTGTGTTGTCCTCCACTATCTCCACTCCCTCCATGGTAGCGTTGTTGATTTGGTCAACCTTGACCCCATCCACATTCATTGACCCCATTCACACCAAGGGTTTCTTTATTTCAACTAGCTACATTGATCCACTTTCACACTAGTAGTGGTTTTATTCCTACTAAAGAGATTCAAGGGTCTTTCTACCCACTTATTCATCAATTTTATGAACAAAATCAAAATTTAATATTCCAACTAGCTAAAAGCTAATTAGGAATATTACAGTCCTCCCCTCCCAAATGTTGCTTGTCCTTAAGCAACTACAAATATTGATGTTGCAAAATATTCTCTCCTTCCCAAGTGGCATCTTCATCCGGTAGATTCCTCCATCAAATCAGATATTCTTTAATCACTATGTTTTGTAGTTGCCTCTCATGAGTATCCAAGATGGCTTCTGATTGTAAAACTAGATGGACCTCATCATAAATAGGTGGGAGATACATAGTGACAATTTCATTTTGTCCAATGGCCTTCTTCAGGCATGAAACATGAAAACTTTTGTGGATCTTACGTCCAATGGGGAGCTCCAACTCATATGCTACTTCCCCAACACAACATACCATCCTATATGGCCCATATAAATGGGGCTTAAGCTCCTCATCCCTCTTCTCCTTTAGTTTAGACTATTTGTATGGCTGAAGACGGAGATATACCAGATCATCCACCTCAAACTTCCTTTTCTATTAGACCATGGTCTGCATACAACTTCTGCTAATTCTGGGTTGTAGCAATGTTGTCTTTGAGAGCACGAAGTATATCCCGACTCTCTTGGATCCACTCCTTGGCTCCAGGAGCCTTTTTTGCTCCAAAAATCACATCAACAAATGATAAATCATCATACACATATAGAGCCCGAAATGGAGACATATCGATCGACATGTGAAATATCATGTTGTAGCGATACTCTCCCAAGTGGAGCCAGCGTAGACATGCTCTTTGCTCCCTAAAACATAGTTTCCCAAGCAGCCTTCCAGCCACTTGTTTACTATCTCTGTCTACCCATCAGTCTAGGGGTGATAACTGGTACTCGGTGTCAACTCGGTACCCACCAACTGAAAATGCTCCTGCCAAAATCCACCCATGAAGAGGCTATCTCTATCATTGACTATGGTCATAGGAAGACAATGAAGTCTAAAAACATATCTAACAAAGATCTCATCCACCTGTGAAGTACTATATCGTGCAGAAATAGAAAATAAATGTGAATACTTTTTTAGTCGATCAACAACTAAAAAAATACAATCCTTACCCTGCACTGCTAGTAAAACGGTAATGAAATCCATGGAAATACTCTCCCATTTTCCTTCCGAAATAGGGAGTGGTTGTAACAACCCTGCAGGATGGTTGTTCTCTCCTTTGTTCTGTTGGAAAATTACGCACTCCTTGATGTACTGGAACACATCCTCATTGAGATCGTTCCATGAGAATCTCTCCTAAATAGCTCGATGTGTCTTGGTGAATCCTTGACGGCCTGAAAGTGGGGAATCATGTGCTGCATGCAAAATCTTCTCCTTGAGCCTAGAATCTTTAGTCAAGAAGATCTGGTCTCGGAAATATATGATCTCATCCATCACTCTATACCTCTCATCGGTCACTTTTCCATCTAGGATCTCACATGCAAAGCACTATTTGGAATACTCTACTGCTTATTTGGCCCTCGATATGTATCCACACTCATCGAATGATGTCTTTGTGGCCTCCTATGATAAAAGGCATCCCTCTACTACGTACTCTTCCCCTTGACATATTTAATTTCAAAATAATATGCACAGTTTTTGCTAATAGATTCTGCTTGCCTCTCTTGTATTTAGCCGATCGGCATCGAAACTATTATGTCAGTCTTCACTCAGAATACATTTCCCACCAAATATTATTGGAACTTGTCAATGCATGCATAATATGCTGTTACTTATCATATATAAAATACAACCTCTCATGAGGAAACACCTTAAAACTCTCAAAATCTATGGGGTGGCCCCCCTCTTGGAACAAGCTTGCTCCAATGCCCTCACGAAGCATCACATTCTAACCCCTGAGGGCGGGAATTAAAATCAAGCAATACCAACACCCGAAACACACGGCACCTCCTTGAAGACTATTGTTGTGAGCCTCAAAATTGTGCTTTCTTTCATTCCATTTTACCTCATTTTCCTTTGTCCATTGCTATCCTAGACCCAATTGATCAATGAATATAGTTAAAATTACTTTTAGAATGATTTACATGACTGACTTGCTAAGTTTTGTGATTTTTTCCATTGTAAAGCATTTTGACCGGAACTAGCTGCAGAATGCAGACATTCCGTAGCTAACCGGCGATTCTGCAGTTGTCTTCACATTTGAGTATGTTCCAGGTGGCCTCTCAAGAAAAACCGCATATGGGCATATTCCACGTCATGTCTACATGGTTCGTTGCTCACCATGAAGGAAGAAACGAATTCTGGGTATGGTTTGGGAACGTGGGAACACATTTAGGAAGGTAGACTTCTATTAGGACTGTCTCAGTCCAGATGTCTCTTTCCTTTTTACGCAGTCACTTCAAGAGTCCTAATGTGATTCCGATAAGGAAAGACAATGTTCCTGAAATTGTTGCAAGTCTTGTTATTTACATTTGTTATATAAACACTTGGGAAACCGAGAGCTAGGCTAGATTTTTATTCTAGATTTTGCTTAGATTCTGTGCTACATTTCTGAAGACGCAGAGTGCTCTGTTCAAGTTATTTCACTTTTAATGAAGCAGACAGTGTTGTTTTGAAAGTGTTGATTTGATTTGGAGTTAGATTCCGTCAGGTGGTAGAGGGCCCCTGCCTCTTGCACGGATTTATTTGCGTAATTTAGATAAGTATTCTAGCTGCCTTTACGTTTTTGAATTTGAATTAGTAGTTGTTTTCATTAGCTACTGTGGTTATACTCATTCTAACTCTTCCAAAAGATTATAATGATGAATGGGAAATGGCTATAGTATTGTAGGGTTTAATTGTAGTCTCTTTTATTCACCATCACAGTTATACTTATGATAAGCACTCTTCCACAAGAAGAAACTCTTCCAAGAAATCTTCATACTGTCTTAAGCATGATTGTGATCTTGAACATTTTAGTTGTGTGTTTTCACTAAGTACCATAATTGTTCTTGCTCTTAAACGCTTGTCAAAAATATCATAATGATGGGTAGGAGATGGCTATGATATCTTAGTTTTTCATTGCTTTCAGTCTTTACATTTGCATTTGCACTCAATTACACAGTCAGGATTGTTCTAAAAACTCTTCCACAAGAAGGAACTCTTCCAAAATATCAATCATGATGGACAAACAGACTGTATAATTCCATAGAATAATGCATGATAGTTTAGTTAGGATGCTCCGGAGTTTAATTGCACTTAACTCATGTTCAGTTGTTTTGCTTTAAGTTTGATAATGACTTGTAGTTTAACACTGTTTTAGGCTAGTGACATCTTAGGTTTGGTTGTAGCTCAACTCATTGCATTTTCACTCCATATTCAGTTGTCATTCACTGCATACTAGATTACTTCAGTTGTTAAGATTAACAAAACAACCTTCATTATTTACAAACCTCTTCTTGTTCTAAAATCCATAATTGATTCATCACCATATGAACAGAAGACAACATCATTTTAAGGCCTGAAGTACCTCTGCAATTTCCTTATCATTTCATAAACAAAGCCCTCCCTCAAAAGACTACTTTGAAAAGAAATCAATAACTCTTGAGTAAGGTTTTGTGACATTCAATTAAATTGCAGAATAGAGTTAGGAATTAGCTTTAGAGTAGAAAATCTTATGATGATATCAATGTTTTACTCCAAACATACTTCAACAAATCTCTAATCAAGGACAAGATGTTGCATCATTATGAGTTAGTTGTTTAAACTGTTTAGTTAGGAAGATTTGCATACTTAGTTGACCATGTTTCAAGCTCTCTCTCAAATGCCTTTGATGAAAGAATTTGACAAGTTTAGTTTGTGTTTTGAATCATTTGCTTAAAAGTCATTATCAAGCTTTGTTTCTGATTGGTCATAGTTTAGATTTGATTATGTTTTAAGTATTGCATTTGTATCAGTCATTTTTCATCAACCAATTAGGTTTCACTTTGTTTTTAATCATTAGCTTCCTTCCATCAGCTTTCTAGTCATCTTTCTTGTGAACATAAAACCACCAAAAGACCAAAAACATCATAAATCATCACAAAAGACCAAAAACATCACAAAACACTACACACAACGCATTAAGAAACAAGCACCTAGGTACATACAGTACACTTCACTTCAGCAGTTTACAAATCCTGGTTGACAATTAAATGAGCTCAGTTTAGGAGACTAGATTGAGACCAAACACTATCAAAGGCCCTCTGCATAGTGTGTTTCCAATCCAAGGCCTCCATCTTGGTCAAATCTGTGAGTGGTGCTGCTAGTTGGGAGAACCCTTTGACAAACTTCCAGTAGTAGGTACAAATGCCTACAAACCCCCAAAATTCTATTACATTCTTTGGCTCAGGCCAATCCCAAATAGCACGGATCTTCTCCTCATGAACTCTCACTCCATCTACTCCAATGATGTGGCCCAAATAAAGCATTTATGTGAGCCCAAATTCACACTTGGAGAGCTTAACATAAAATTGTTTCTCCTCAAGAATGTGTAATACTGCCTCAATATGGTGTAGATGCTCCTCCCATGTGTGGTTGTAAATAATAATTTCATCAAGGAAAATCAACACAAATTTCCTCAATTGACCACAGAAGATGTGGTTCATGCAAGACTAAAAAGTAGCCAGAGCATTGGTTAACCCAAAGGGCATCACCAAGAACTCAAAGTGGCCATAATGACATAAAAATGCAGTCTTAGGGATATCTTGATCCCTCACCCTCATCTGATGGTCTCCCGAACTCAAATCAATCTTTGAGAAGTACATTGATCCCCTTAGCTCATTCATCAGCTCATCGATCCTCGGAATCGAGTATTTGTTCTTCATTTTCTTCTTATTCAAGGCTTTATAGTCAATGCACATCCCCAATGTACCACCCTTCTTCTTCATCAGGACCATATAAGAAGAAAAAGGACTGGTGCAGGGTCAGATATGTCCTAAAGCCAAGAGCTCGTGAATGTATTTTTCAACCTCATCATTATAGGCTTTGGGATGCCTATAGGGTGTGGTGATCACTGCTTGGATCCCCTGCTCCAACTTAATAGTATGCTCAAACCCCCAGTTTGGTGGCCTTACCGGTGGTATGTCCCCAAATACAGTAGAATAGCTGTCTAGAATAGACTGTACATCCAGGTGGACTGGTGCACCCTTGCCTCCTACCTCTGACATACGTAGTTCAACTGACCATTCTATGTCCCCTCTATGCAATTCAGCCTCCATCCTATGTGCTGAGACTATCTGGGGTGGATAAGTGTGCATGCCCCTGATCTTTTGGTGCTCGCCTCTCTTCTTATCTGTCCATTACATCTCCAAGGTATCCCAATTTGTGGTGACCTTCCCCAATATGATTAACCACTGAAAACCCAATATAACATTTGTGTCTGGAATATAAACCACAAAGAAGTGGTCTATCAATGTGTAATTGCCCATAGTGATGATTAATGATGGAACATGCTTGACGCACTACATTGTTCTAGATCCTGGAACCAAAACTAAGAATCCCTCGAAATCATCTATGGGAATGCCTCTCCTCTGCACTAACTAAGTATCAATAAAGTTGTGGGTAGCCCCACTATTTATCAATACTGACACCCGCTGCCCCTGAACAGTGGCTCTAACTCTCAATGTTAGATACTTGGGAACTCCCCACAAAGCTGCAATGGCTCCTCCTGTTGGAGAAAATTATCCCTTCCCACCTCCTAGTGGTGGTGGATCTCCTCCTGATGCTACAACGCTGGTATCCCCCTCGAATTCTTGTTCTCCCTCTTCTTCATCATCAGAGAATACCTCAATATAATGTGCCTTCCCAAAAACACACCATGCCCTGGTGCCCATGGCTCTTGGCAAGTGAAGCAAAGTTTTTCTCCCCAGACATCATCACTAAGAGATAATTTTTCTTGTTTCTAATTTGAGGGAGGAACCTTCACCTCTTTCCCCTTTTCCCAAGAGGAGATATTTTGTTGAAATGGGGCTCTTGCCCTTGTCAAAGCATGCTGCAAATATCTAGCCCTCTCAATAGCCTCCTGGAGCATAGTTGGTCTAGTGGATTTTACCAACCCATGCAAAGGCTCCGCTAGTCCATCAATAAACATATATACTCTCCTAGTCGCGGATAGATATAGCACCATGACTGAAAGTTTCATAAATTCAAAAATATAAGACTCTGGATCTCATTTTTTCTTGAGCTTAGCTAACTCAACAAAATGTGCTTTTAGATCTCTGCAGTCAAATATTTTCACCAAACTTCAGATAAATTTTTCATAAGCAGTGACACTAGCATGCCCTAGTGTAGATAGACCATGAAACCACCATTCATGTGCTTCACCTTCAAGGTGCAACGCTACTATATTAATGGTCTCAATCTCTGAAACTCAGTTTAGCTGAAAATATATATCTAATTTCTCTACCCAAGCCTTGGTTGTGCACTTGGGTGTAGAAATTTCTGAATTTTATACTTTATGCATAAATTATTACTGTTAATTCGGTTAATCTCCTCCTACTTAGATAAGCTACGAGCTGAATAAATTCAAGTTAACATCGAAGAAAAACACATAACATATCTCTACAAATTCATATCTAGAATAAGCACATGCACAAATTGACAAAGTGACAGTTATTTCTAGACAAATAGTCCTCGGAAAAATCCAAGGTGGGAAAAGCGGTCTCTGGCTACTGGAGGGTTTTATTATTAAGAATATTTCTGAATACATAAATCTGGGTTCCAGATCTAGAAAACCTGATAGAGAAAACACTAGATCTACATATCACTGGCTGATCTAGGGCCAAAACAATGACTGATCCACACCCTCCAATGGGATTTACAGGACTCGGCCAAATCTACGCCTAAAAACCCCAGCGCTGCCCCTGAAAGGCACTATGTCAACCTTTGAAGCCCTTGAAAGCCTATGCGTCAGCCTTGGATGGCCTCTAAACCCGCAGTGCTACTCCGAAAGGGATTGAGTTACCCCATAATGGGTAACGCAGTCACTACGCTGCCTTTAAGGGTATTCGCATAACCCCTGAAGGGTTTCCTGAAAATTAAGATGTCCTTGTTGTGCTATTGCTACTACTGCTGATGCCTTCCTCTGTGTTGTCCTTGAGCTGATCTCTTCTCTGCCTCTTATGTATTCTAGACCCTAGGATCAGATCATCCCCTCGGTCTAAATTCCCCTCTCTGCAGTTGAAACACTTTTGAGTATTATTAGCAAACCTTGCCCTAGAATCTCAACTTAGCTTCAGTGCTCTACCTCTGTGTGTCTTTTCAAGTGACCCCAAGCCTTTGCTTTATACTTTTCTCGTTGAAAAATCAATAACCATGATCAGATCTTGAATCAATGGCTAAGATTAAAATAAAGCTTGATCTGTGTGACTTAAGAAAATTTCATCACATGTTTAATTAAATTAACTTTAATTATTTTATTTTCCTAAGTTTTAACTTGGGAAATACATTAAAATAAATAAATAATTTAATATCTCCTAAACTAGATAAAATTTCCCAAATCCATTTTTGGGTCTTGTAGATCAGGTGAAATCTAGCCCTTCCTCAAAATTTGGGAACTAGAGCACAACTGATGCTACCCCAATACACAAAATCTCAAAATTTGGTGACCCATCAAAAGTGGGCAGAAAGAATCTACCCATAGTACGCTACAGATCATTGTTTAGCATGTACCATCCACCTCTATTGTGATTACTGGGTCTTCTATTATCCTTGATTCGACATAACTCTTGGAAGCTTAGACTCTCCTTGAACCTCTGAGATTGAGATTCATATTCTAGGAAATAGTCACCATGAGCCTCCTCCTCCTATGGTCCCCCTAACTCATTTCCTATTGCTAGGAATGTAGGCATGGTGGAGCGTTGTGAAACTAACTATAATGTTGGTTTCTCACACCAATAATGTGAGGTGCCAGAAGTCTCTCCATGTTGAAACCATCTAGGGGATTCCTTCTGCCTTTCTACCCTCATCTCCTTGATTTCTTTGGGAATATCTTACATAGTATAGAGAATAAGTTTTGGAAACTCCCTTTCATCCATTGCTCTGGATGTTATAAATGTAATTCCCTACGGGTTGAGCCAAGATTATGCTCTGATACTACTGTAATATTCCAAAACAGGAAAAATAGGAATATTGAACATAAAACTGGAAATTGCAGTAAATATCAATACATCAAAACATGAGAAAATCATAGTTCCATTTCATTATGTGTAATAGCAGAAATTCCAATACAATATCTTGAGGAAAAAGACACTCAAGCTAGGCAAAACAAGCCTCCAATGACCCAATACACCCAAACATGAAATAATGCTGCTACAAAAAATGCCAGAAGGCCATGATAGTGGAATCCCAGTGAGAATAAATGCTGCTAGAAAAGAGGAATATAGGGATATGCTGATATACTGCTCATAAAATGTTGGGATCAGAGATTTAAGCTCTCAAGCACAATTCCAAGATAACCCAAAAAGGGTTTCTGGAAATACACAATATGAAAAATGCATCCCTAGGGATGAATTACACTCTACCACTGAATAACTACTAGGATATAGCTGTTATAACAAGAAAATAGCTGAAACGTATCCCTACTATCTTTCTGGATGAAGAGCTACTCCTCTCAGTAGAAAACAAGCTCATAAACTGGGTTTATCAACCCTCCACTGCAACTACCCTGCAAAATAATGCAACTCCTGAAGGAGACTGCACTGCTGAAGATGGATGAAGGTTGGCCTGATGTCGGATGGCAGAATGAAGCTCAAATGAACCTCTCCTGAGTGGACACTTGGAGCCCCCCGAGGTTTAGGGTGGGATTTCGCTCGAAAACACCCTTGTGCTAAACAACACAACAAACTCCACTAAATAGCGGAAGCGTGCAAAGATTCATAAAAGACCAAGACATAAAAAATATTCAGAATTCCTTCTATGACTGCCATCCCCTTCCTTATATGCTTTGTGAGCTTCCTCACCCTTGGTCCCACTCATTAAATATGCTACTATCATGCATACACTCCTCCATCATAACTACGTTGTCCTCCACTATCTCCACTACCTCCATGACAGCGCTGTTGATTTGGTCAACCTTAACCCCCTCCACATGCATTGACCCTATTCACACCAAGGGTTGCTTTATTTCAACTAGAAACATTGATCCACTTTCACACTAGAAGTGGTTTTATTCCTACTAAAGAGATTTAAGTGTCTCTCTACCCACTTATTCATCTAATTTATGAATAAAAGAAAATTTAAATATTCCAACTAGCTAAAAGATAATTAGGAATATTACATAAAGGACGTCCCCCATGAGAAGGTATATGGGGGTCTGGTGATGTCTGGGCCTTCAAGCATCATGAGTGAGCTACGGTTTGAACTTTTGGGTTCACAAAAATAGAAGGATGTCGTTGTACCAAGGGTCCTCGGTCATCACTAAGAACAAATTTTCATCTAGTAGTGAGTCATTAACTGGGGATCCTTGAGTTGTACTTGGGGGATCAGTGATGAATTCAACTAGGATTAAGGATTTCTTGCTCTCAGGGGAGCTGAACTGTAGGTCGAATTCTTGTAGTATAACTATACATCGAGCATACTTATGGTTCATCATACGCTGAGTTAGTAGATAACACATAGGGTTGATAGTTGTTGTGACTATTGTAGTCCTTAGGATGATGTAATGTCGAAGTTTTTGTACTACGTGTACTAGGGCTAGGGTATTTTTTTCTTCTCACTTGTACCTTAAAGTAGGGCCAGCTAGGTTCTTTCTGACGTAATAAATTACATGCTCTTTTTTGTCAGGTATGTCTTGGACTAACACCCCAGCTATGGTTGTGTTTGATGCAGATAGATATAAATTATAGTCTTTTTCGTAACTGGGTGGGCTGATCAAGGGGGATGAAGACAAGGTGTCCTTTAGTGCCTCAAATGAATTTTGAGCCTGATCATCCCATTTGAATGGAATGTCCTGATGAAGTAGGCGTAAGAAGCCCTGCACACAAGTGGCATAGTCGAGGAAAAAGCGTCGTAAGAAGTTGGATTTCCCCTGCAGGATTTCTTTAGAGTTTTGGGTGGTGGTACTTATTTTATTTCCTAGAACTTGAGGGGGTAAACTCTGATTCCTTATTGGGATACTATGAATCCTAACAGTATGCCTGCATTAAAGCAGAAGACACACTTGAGGGGGTTCAATCATAAATTTTAGTGTCGACACCATCAGAATACCAACCGTAAATCCTCCAGATGGTCACCTCGTTTCTTGGATCATACTGTGAGGTCATCCAAGTAAGCTAATATGAGATGATATAGGTCGTGGAAGATATAATTCGTGGCTTTCTGAAAGGTGGCTGCAACATTTTTAAGACCGAATGGCATAACTTGATATGCGAATGTGCCCTAGGGGGGTGGTAAATGCAGTCTTATACTGATCCTTATGTCGGATTTGAATTTGATTGTACCCTGAAAATACATCCATGAAGGAAAATGCCTCGTGACTGGTGTAAGGATCAATGACTTGGTCGATGAAAGTAGTAGGGTAGTTTTCTTTGGGATAATATTTGTTTAAATATCGAATCGGTGCAAAATCGAATGGTACCATGTTTTTTCATGACGGGTCATAGGGTTGGAAACCCAAGATGTGTAAGTGGTTTGGTAGATGAATCCAACTTTATGAAGCATTTTTATCTCTTGTTTGATCGTTTCTACTTTGAATAAGTGTAATTGAAGCTGGTTTTGGCAGACTGGTGATACATCAGGCCAAGTGTCAATGTGGTGTTCTACGATGGTGGGTCTTAACCCTGACATTTCTGAATAATTCCATGCGAAGATATCCCTATACCCTTGTAATAAGTCTTTATACATTACTACCTCATTTGGGAAGAATGCTACCCCTAGCAATTTTTCTTTGATTCTGCGTGGTTTTTTAGAGATATTTACCTTAATGGTTGGAAAAATATTCAACACATTTCTTTCTGCAAACGCATCTAGCACTGGGATAGGGTTTTTGAACCAATCTACCTTTCCCTATGGAAGTAAGTCTTTGGATTCAATGGGGTAAATACCTTGGGTTTTTGTGCTACTAGGAATGAACTTTTTTTCTGGAAGAAAAACCGAGTGGTGATGCATTGTGTCCCACGAACAATCTAATTCCATCATGGCCTCTAATATATACTCATCAGAGCGAAAAAATATGTCTAAGGGGGATTTGGATTATGCGAGGCCGTGAGGAATTGGTTTAAGCCTAATAGTGTTGGTCAACAGATATCAATATGATTCTATGGTTGATGTTGTGGAACCAGATGAGGTTGAAAGGGTGTAGACAGGTTGGGTTTGCACTATCAAAGGTAGTACTACCGTTGCGGTAGTTGCAGTAGTGTCGACACCAAGGAAAGATGAGAAAACAACACAATTCATGGTTCCCATGCATGATGAGATTAATCATATATGGTTTCGTGTGTCATCAGTGTTACATGGTGGAAGAATTTTCATGATGGTTGTTTGTTTCTTAGTGAGAGAAAATTCATGCTCTTTTGGTGGTTTACGAAGGGTACATGTGTCTTCTTTTATGTGAATATTTTGATGGATGCAGAGGTGCTAAAATGTTCACAACATAGGGCATTTATCTTTATCATGATCATGTCTCGTGCTAATGTTGCATGGAGTAAATTTACTCACCAAGTATATTGTATGGGATCTAGTACTACTCATCATATTAGAGGATGATGATGGGAGATAATTACGAGAACACATGTTTCTTTATTTCTATCGTCTCCTATTCTTATACTTAGTGTGATTTGGCTCCTGTGGGATTTTTTCTTCTAACGCTACTCTAACTACTCTTAACCTTGGAAGTAAATGACAATTCATCGCGTGGTGAAATTGCGAGAAAATTCGGCAATAAGAACGTGCAATTTTCTCTTGATTAGAGAGATGAATGTAAGGTATGGGTGTGACCATGCGAAGACTACCAATGAAATTGTAAATCTCTCAACATTGAATTATCATGTGGTTTATTTTAGAACATAAGGCACATGATACGTTTGAATTTCTCCTTACCTCGCTGGGGCGAAGGGATGTCTTCGCAGTTTTAGGTGGTTGTTGACAATGGGGTGTAGGGCTTGTTGTTGTTGACTCCCTAGTTTGTGGTAATTCGAAACCCACTATATCTGGATTATTGGCGACGAATGAGCGCATGATGTCTAGACTAAGCCGAAATTGGGGGACATATGGGCATTGTCAAGCGTGGTGGTTGTCTTGGCATATTAGACAAGACTGATGCTCTTTTTCTCCCAATCCCTCTGGGCTGTGAGGGTGATTGGGTACCATTTTCGGAATGATACTAAATCTGGGCACTGAGTGATTAGATGGTCACGTTCGTCACACAATACACAGGCTGGGGCTAGCTGTGTGGGGGGTTTTGGGGTGCTAAGCCATCCTTTTGGTGGATTCATTTATTCAGATACACAGAGAATGGACCTAGTTTCTTCATTATCCTGGGTTGTGGAAATTTCGACGGACTCAAATCTCGAGTTATCTAAGTTGGTAAGGTTGGTTATGGCCAAGCGTAATGACTCTAATGCTAAAAGGAATTGGGGAATGTAGGGACAATGGTGAATATGGTGGTTATCCTGGCATATATAGAAAGAATATTGATTACACTAGTACAAAATGGCTAATTAGTTACTAAAAAAATGACTAAAATTTGAATATAAATGACTATTTTTCCATCGGTGACCAATAGTAGCTATTTTACAGTATCTTATAACACGACCAAATTTTATTCGTTTTTAGCTTAGTCATTAATTTTTTGTCTCAATTTTGTTGTCTAATAGTATATTTGGTCATTAATTTAGTCATTGGTTTATTCATTGATTTGATTATTGATTTAGTCATTGATTTGATCATTAATTTGGTCATTGATTTAGTCATTAATTCCCACAATCAATGACCAAATATACAACAAAATATATTACTAAAAAATCACCCGATAAAACCAATTAATGACCAATGATATATGACCAAAATGTGGTCATGTTATAAGATACTGTAAATTAGCTACTAATAGTCATATATATGCAAATTTTAGTCGTCGTTTGAAACCAACTAATGACCAAAAAAATATGACTAAATTTTGGTTGTGCTATAAGATATTGTAAATTCGCTACTAATAGTCATATATATGCAAAACTTGGTCCTCATTTGTAATCACAAATTTATCTTTTGCGATAGTGATTTATATTCTTTTGGTAGTTTCATATTCAATATATAAATTACTACTTTAATAGTTTATATTCATCTCATTTACTTTTATTTACTATCATTATAAACAACTAATTTAGTCGTATATTCATTTTATTTGTGTTCATCATTAATAAACAAAAACTACCAATTTAGTAGTTTTATATTGATTTTATGTGTTCATTATTATTCAACATAAATTGATTAGTATGATTTTGCAACTAAATTTTAAATAAAATGTCATATACACGTTCATCTAATATGAAAACGCAAAGTTACATATGTTAATTACAATACTAAGTAATATCAAGTGAGACTATAAATAATTCCAACCACAAATTATATTATATAACATGTCAAGTATCACAATATAAATTTCCAACTTAATATTGGTTGGAATACAATTTACACATGAAATATTGTTTCATCACTTCAAAAATTTATCAGTGTACTGCCAAGACATTGCAAGTGAATTCACCAACTTTGAAGACTTGAACATCAGTCTCTATGTGTGTGTCTTATGCGGGATATTGGCTCTACGGGTACCACTAGACCGATACTCTTCTCTTTCTTTAATTTGAATTTTTTCACTCTAGTGTTATTGTTCTCCTCTTTCTTCAACCTTTACTTCTTACCATCAATGTTGATATCCTTTTCCGGGGAAAAATAAAATGCAAAGTATAAGACATGAAAGTCGATGAACACTGTAATATAAACTAAAGTATATTTTATAAAGAATTTATACGATATATACCTCAACATCAACAATATTTTTTATGTCATTTTCCCCATAAAAGCAAGAAACTCAAAAAAAATTTCTTCAGTTGAGAAATTGCGGCCACTATGTGGCCAGATGACCTGTATAAACAAAGGAAATAAAATGTCATAAATAAACACAAAAAAGCTAGCAATTTCTACTTAGACTGTCTTATGCTACACTTTTGTAGTTTTATCGTTTCCTCTAGTTATATCTAAGAAGCAGTGACACTTCAACAATAAAATTGGTTAGTAGAAATCTAATGGGTGGAGAAAAGTATTGCTGAAACAAGATTACAACAAGAAACTAAAACAATAAGACAAGACTTTGTAAATTGTGATACTAACCGGGAATATAACTTCAATATAGTAATATTCAATTATCAACATACTATTCCAGGGGAAAAGGAATCCAATTCCCATTAGCCAACAAATTATGTATGGCCCTTGTTTTCCCTATAATTAATTGAGCAATATTAGCACATGTAATTTCCATTTAGAATCTCTGAAATGATTCTATAAATATTCAAAGAAAAACTTAATGTTATTCATTCATTTTTCTCTGTGATCAGGAGCTCAAGTCTGAGCTATTGAAAAAGCTCAATATTGAAAGTGTTCAAAATCACTTTCAACCTGCATGATCAGATAGGCCTCAGTGATACGATCCTAACGCCATGAACGACACTTAAATCCGATACTGTATGTGAAAGTTATTCAAGTTTGAAAATTCACAATTTCAAGCAAAAGTCCAGTTTGACCAAGTTTGACTTCCAAATTTGAAAAATTAAAAAAGGAATATTCCAAGGAATATTCCTCAAAATATTCCACCTTGTCCAATCTGGTAATGACAAGTGGCATTCAAATATTCGTTGTTGGTTTGACTTGTTAATTTTTGGGCCAATCATGGGCTGCCACATGGTAGGCCCGGAGGGCACCACGTGGCCCCCTGGCCGGTAGAAATTTTGGAGGCTCAAAATTATTGGTCTCAGCAGGATTTGAACCCGAGACCTCCGGGTTATAACACAACGTCTTACCACTGCACCACAATAGTGTTTCTTAATTCATATGTGAAATGCTTTATATTTGCAGTTTTAAAAAAGTTATGGTTGGCGGCCAAAGGGGGCTAGCCCCCTATACATTCAACTCCATGCGACCGCACTGCTGGAAACCAGGGGTTCCAAAACTGGCGGTCACGACAAGAGTTAATGGTTAAGACCAACCGTTGTATGTGACCGCCACTCTAAATATTAAATGCGGTCGTATGTTGCGCAGTTAACCCGACAGTTTCCAAGGAGACATGTGACCAGCGCACCAGTAAAACATTTAATTCCAAACTAACTGCCCGAATATTTTGGAGTGTGCCTCCAAATTCGGTGGTCTTTGCCAGAATTGTCGGGCCTAACTCAAGTTAGCCAAGTCTGGTGGAGTTTGTTTAGGGGTTGGAACACCTAATCCTACATGGGTAGGTGTGGAATGCAAAAAGTCACAATGGAGTCCAAGTGACCTTGGAATATGAAACCAAGAGTCACACCATTGTACTATAAATGTACATCTTTGTATAATGGAAAATAAGAAAGTCTCACGCTTATCCTTCATTGTGTTGAGTCTCTTGTGTGTGTGTGCTCATCTTCCTCATACACCATGTGTGTGCCTTCAACATGGTGTTTAACATGGTATTAAAGCGGGCGATTGCTGGCCCTGCTCCAAATTGAGTGAGCCATTTGTGTTTATGGCCTGTGCATATCTGCATTTTTGCAGCATTTAGAGAGTTTTTGCAGCAATGATTTTGACATTTTGCCACATTCAGAATTGGTTTTGAAGAGGAGCAACATTCAAAATCTGTGGCAGCATTCAGAAATTTCATCTTGGAGAAGAGCAGCGTTGTCCATCTAAAGGTTTTCATTCTCATTTTTCCTGCAATTTCTATTAATTTCTGCATTGAAGAGTTGCTGGAAAACACTGTTTAAAGAGGGTTTCTAAGAGAAAAAAATTCCTGAGTCTTTCATTGAAAATATCTGCAAGTTTCTGGAATTTTACTGCTAAAATGTTTTGGAAAATTCTGCATTTTTAAATTCCATTTTCCTGTCGTTGGGCTACTGGAAAAATTTCGAAGTTTTATTGGCAATCTCTGCAAATTTTTCTGTGGTGTATTACTTCTTGAAATCCCGCATTTCTGACGAAATTTCCTGCTGCTACTTCAAAGTCTGGAGTCTCAGTTTTGCTCATCTACTGCTGAAAGAAAATATACATTTTCTGTTCTTCTCTGCTGTTTAAAATTAAAAAAAATTAAAAAATAAAAATAAAAACAAAAAAAATAAAAATAAAAATAAAAACAAAAAAATATATATTTTACTGTTATTGGCCTTTCGGCCTTCCCCTTCTCATCCTACGCCCTCACTACCCAAACCGCATGCGCCTTACCTACCTACGCTCTCACCAAACCTTTCGGGCTCTCAACTCCCTTATGCCCCTCTCAATACACTGCCCTCCGTCACAAAACCTGCAACTCACCCCCAACTCTCACACATAGCGCCCGTCCCTTACTCCACAGCCACCCTCCACTCAACCCCTCTACGCTCTATGCGGCACCCGAGCTCTCAAACCAACACATTACGCTATCACTCCACACAACGTTCACCCTCCCTCTGCCTTACGGCTCGCTCTACGCTCACGCACTCCCCTCCCTCTCAACTTCACATCCCCAACCTGCATACGCCTTCACTAAATTCCACTTTTCCATTTTAATTTTTTTTTAACAGCCCTTTTCCCTTTTTAATTAATCCCATACGCTCGACCTCCCTCGTTCCAGATTTTTATTCCATTTTTAACTCTAAAATTTTTTAAATTCCTCCCCTCATTTTATAATACAGCTCCTCCATTTTTAATATCATCCCTTTCTCATATTTTAAAATTAATTTCCTTCCTTTTCTTTAATCCCTTTCCCATTTAATTCGTTCCCACTCCTTTTTAAATCAATCCCCTGTTTTTAAATAAATCCCATTCCTCTCATTTGTAATTAATTCTCATTAATTTAATTCCCCTCTCCATTTTTAATAATTCCCTTTCCCATATAAATATCCCTCCCATGTTAATTCCTTCCCATTTTTAATAACCCTTTTTTAACATTTCCCTTAGTTTTCCCACTCCCCATCCCTTTTTAATTTATTAAATTCCCTCCCTATTTAATTTTTTTTTTTAATTAATTTTTAATTAAAAAAAAAACAGCAGAGAGAGAGAGGAAAGAGAGTTATGAATAGCAGAAAATGGAAAATGGCATATGAGGAGCACATGGACTGAAATTTGCAGATTTACATTCTATGATTTGTGGCATTGACAAGAGCGTGATTTTTTGAAGAATTTCACATTTGAAGACAAGTTTGCCATCATTGCAAAACAACTATTTGGAGGAAAATTTAGCTGCCTTAAAGACATCTTACATGTTTTTTTTTCTGCACATTCATACAAATATTTTGCAGAGATTTTGTATTGAGCTCACATTGTGAGTGAATATTTGCCTCTTCATTCATAGTTGGAATCAGTGAATTTGAGTTGTTGATGTAAGTCATTGTTAATTTCCCTCCATCATTTGAGGAGCAAACTTTGTACTTGAGATTTCCATAGTTGGAAATTCTTTAGAGTCATTTGTATTTGTTGTTGCATCACATTGTAAACGGGTACATTTTCGGTTGAAGCTGACACCCTTTCATTTTTGAGCCTAAGTTGTTGAAAATGGCCAAAATCAATGAGGCATTAGTGTTGTTGAATAACCTCATTCATTCAAATGTTGATGACATGATAAAAATGAGAAAGGATGCTCTTTGTAAAATTCACAGTTGTTTGCAAGATGCACATGAAAAGATTGAGTTTTTGCAGTTGGAAACTCAGCTTCAGCAAGACGAACTTCAGCAAAAGAGTCACCATTCTGAACCTGTTTCTATTCATAACATTGTGAAGGACTCTCATCAGAAGAAAGAAGATAAAGTTCCAGTTGATTCCCATTCAGTTCCTTGTACTAGAGCAGATGAAGATGTGGATACCATCACCGTACTTAAGCCCATCATCGGGATTTTGGAAGAGCTTGTCCACAACAAGCACGCAACCGGTCTTGGATATGACAAGGATGTGACCTTTCATATTCCAGACTACACAAAGCCCATCAAATTTTCTGAGCTTTCCATTCCTTTATATTTACTCACCCGCAAATTTGTTCCGGCATCTTCGTTCGCTTCCACAACAACAACAGATCGAGAAATGCCAACACTGTGATCGAGTTGGCCATATGAAAGATCATTGTTTTGATCTTCATCCATGCAAGCACTGTGGTCGGCACACCCATTCTTCAGACAGATGCTTCAAACACAAGCCTCCTACAAGAACCAAGATTCATCTTGGATGGATCGCTTCTTGGCAATGGGCATCAGTAGCCAAGAAGATGTTTACGACACATGTTAGAACTTGTTCACGCATATTGAACAAACTTGCAGTTGATTTTTCGCCATCATCTCACCTTGTCCCTGACAGGGGGGAAAATGGTGGTCATGTACAAGCTATGATGACAGATCAAGCGAGCCTGAGCCACAATCTCTCATTCCATGTTCAGAGTTGTAGCCAGAAGTTCAAGCAAGCCTGAGCCACAATTCTTCATTCCAGATTCAGAGATGTAGCCAGAGACACGGATTCCCATGAGAATGCATTTGGTTGGTGGACAACCTTAAACCATCATCTTTGGCTGGTGGACAACCTAAAACCACCACAGGTAGTAGACCTCCCTTATTTTAGGTCGAAGGTCTCCCTTTCATATATGAGGAACACTTCCTCTAGCAGAAGCCTGCCAGAAATGCTCAACTTCGCGCCGTTGAGTTCCAGAAATGCTTCTGCCATCTGCAGTTTTCAGTAATCCGAAACCAGTCACGTAGTAGATCTCCTCTTTAGGTCGAAGGTCTCCCTTTTTTATGAGGGACACTCTTCTGGGTGCAGTTTCCTCTGCCTTTCTGCCAGGGCCACAGAAGAGTTTCTGAACTGCAGAATGTTTATCCTTTAGTGTTTGTAGTCATCCTAAACCATTCTTTCAACATTTCAGAGTTGATTCAAATGGCGGCCATGTATAGTTTTGGTATATTTGTATTACAACTCTTTTCTTGGACTCACACATACCCCTTCGGATTAAGGGGGGATGTTGGAACACCTAATCCTACATGGGTAGGTGTGAAATGCGAAAAGTCACAATGGAGTCCAAGTGACCTTGGAATATGAAACCAAGAGTCACACCATTGTACTATAAATGTACATCTTTGTATAATGGAAAATAAGAAAGCCTCACGCTTATCCTTCATTGTGTTGAGTCTCTTGTGTGTGTGTGCGCATCTTCCTCATACACCATGTGTGTGCCTTCAACATGGTGTTTAACAAGGGGATATTGGGAAAATACAGTTTTGGGTCATAAATTCTGATAGGCTGAACCTTTTGGAATGAAATTTTTTTTGATTTTAGGTACTGAGAGCATTCTGAATCCATTGGAACAGGTTGCGGAGCCATTGGAGTTGATCTTCAGTCCCTTTTGCTTCAGGGAAGCAATGAGAGCCATGAGGGCCAAGAGGGAGTTGGAGCTGTGTTGAGCTATGGTTAACCATTTGAGGTCATTTTCGACTATTTTCAGCATTCCAAAGCCATTGGGATACGTTATAGAGGTAGTAGAGGTGTTCTACAACCATTTTAGATTCAGGGAAGCTTTTTGAGCCATCAGGGCCATTTTGGTAATAGAGTTGTATTGGGTTGTACCTTTCTGTTTAAGGTGAACTAAAGACCATGTTCAGCTATTTTCTACCTTCTGAAACCAATGGAAGAGGTTTCAGAACTGTTTGAAGACTTTCAAAGGCTGAAAACCTTCAGGAGAGTTTTTAGGGCCACAAGGGCCATTTGGGGGTTGGAGCTGTTTTGAGTTGTACCTCACCGTTTAAGGTGATCCAAAAACTATTTTCAGCTAATTTCGACCTTATGAACCTAATGGAAGAGGTTTCAGACCTGTTTTAGGACTTATATAGCCCAAAAATCTTCAAAGGAGTTAAAAGAGACGTTAGGGCCTTATTGTAGAAATCACTATTTATGGTAATTCTTCACTGTTTAGTGAATTTGGAAAGGCATTCTTATTTTTTTCATGCCTTTTGAATCAAAATTTTCTTTCATATTTTTCTATTGAGACAATTTTTAACTTTTATTAGCATTTTGAATCATTTCAATACAAGAGGACAAGTTCATTTTGGGAGGCTTGATCCAGCAGACGTAGCCCAGGAGTGGTGAACTGCTCATCAAACATCTGTGTCATGTTATGCTGAAGTTATCTTGCTGAAAATTTCCGATTTAATATGTTAAAAAACAAATTATATTAAATTTCCTTCACACATAAACTCTTATATAGTTTCCATAAACACTTTGTTTTAATTTCAAGACAAGAATAAAAGTTTTCACATATAATTTGATGGGAATTGTGAGTGTTAACTTCTACAAGTTCTAAAGACAGAGTCTGTAAAGGGCCAGGTAGCCTCTGGATCTCATCCTTTTATCAAAGGTGACATATCCAGTAAATGCCCCTGTAGTCAATCTCTGGAATATATCTAAGTAGTTGTTTAATCAGCTAGACTTGGAAAATTTTGCACACATTTAATTAATGGAAATGGATACCTTGCACACATTTTCAAGTACTTCCATTTTTAGATCACTCTGATGCAAACAAAATTTAATATGCTAACATGTTTTTGAGCTAGAGATTTTTGTAATTCATTATGTTCAAAATCATTACTTATTGACATGACTGTTTTTTTAATGATCAGGAAACAGGCCTATATTTGATTAGAAAACATATTTTTCAGAATATATTCCATTTTCTAATTCAAAGTAAATGTCCTTCTAGTTTATGACATTCAAACAAACTAAAGTCATTTTCCTTTAAAAATTCATTGTTGTATTATACTACTAAATAAACAACTATGCAATGAAGTTATTAGTGGTGGAGTACTAATAAATCACAAATACAAGCAAGAAATAACACCACTGTGTCCTAGGCATGCCAAGTATTTTTCCTCTTGGTTGGAAATATTACTTCATGAAAACAACATATTTGACAAAGAGAACTTTTCTAAAACTAACCAATGCCAATGTATCCAACAACATTGACATTTCTATTGGCATGCCATCAAAATGTGTCGAAGTATCAAACAAGTGTAGTGAATTTCCCTGTAAGGTTAAAGTTTGGCAATGGAATATGTTATCCCTTAGTCTAATCAGGTTTTAACTTTCCTTTGATAACTTAGAGAGAATGGGAATCCAATGTAGAACAATGACAAAAAAAATTTATTCACTCACACTTACCTAGATACTAAACAAGCATTGAAGCGCTATACAAATCCAAGCATGTCTCACATTCCACCAGGAAACATAATTTCCAAATTCTGACCTAGAAACATTTTTCTGAGGAGACTTGCCCTTGGAACCTAATTGTGATTCTCCATTCTACTTCATTTCTCCTCAAAATGGCAGAATTCAAACCTGCTATGGTGTTGTCCAAGGCTCATAAACCCCTAAAGGAGGTTGCAACAAGATTACTATAGTCCTTAAAAGCCTCAAGAACATGCACAATTGTTGTTACCAAGTGTATATGTTGTGGATCCAAATATTTGCGAAGAGGGATAAAAGTTGGAATTAAACCCACATCCCATAAAGAAATGCAGCCAAAAGAAGAAGAAACTAGAATTATTACAAGAGAAAGTAGTGCTTCTACTAAAGATATCAAGTAATAGGATGATTCACTAGAAACTTGCTTCCATTGAGCTTTGGGGGATTATGGCTTTATGGTCTTGTTATCTCAAATAGTGTCTGCAATACTTCAATGTGAGGCTTAGTTTGGTGATTTTCATCCTCCTGGTCAGGTTGGTGGTTTTGATTTCTCTGCTCAAATAGGTAAGTTGTCACTGTTACCTTCTTCGTCTCTTCCTCGTAGTGTGGTAGGTATTGGGTTAGCTTCTCATCTCAATTTTGGGGAGCTTAAACCATGTTTTTCAATGGTGATTTTATCTTTCAATCCAATAATTTTTAGTTCATTAATGGTAATAGTGTGGTTTTGGGCTACTTTGTTCTAAGTCCTGGCTATTATAAACCTCAAGTGTGATAAACTCAGAACAAGTCTGAATCTAATTAGAATTATGACATGCTATTTATTTATTGTTACTCGTTTGGGTGTACATAAGGTTTACCTTGGACCTTTTGTTGCTTTCTTGGATTCACCAGTTTGTTATGTCCATGTAAAACTTATTGAGACAATCTTGATCTATTTTTTCTCTTCCTATAGTGAAAGTGACCCAATTATTGTGATAAGGTTCAACAATTAAGACTCCTACAAAATTCCTTATTGGCTTTGTGATTTGGCTTATTTCTCTATTGAGATGGATTACAAAGAACTCCAAGAGTTTCAAAAAGCTCTGTGGATATATGAGGAAGAAATAATGAGCAAGAAATGCTCAATTTTTACAAGTTTTGAGAAAATATGTGAGCAATACAAAGTCACAAACATGTCACCTCCCTAATTGCAACTACAATGGGTAACCTGGTGGAGTAGAAACATTATATAAATGCAGTGGAGGTAGCAAGTAATACACTCTCGAATATGGTAGACAGTTCCTCCAAGGGTAAGCAGTTTGGAGCCTTTAACAATATGCAAAAAAATAATTCAAATTGTGGAAGACAAACGGAACAAGATACAGTCCATCTACTTCCCAAATAATTTTGAATTAGTCAAGCAAGATTTGGATTCAGCCAAGGAAGCAAAAAATGAAGGCTTTGGATTCGACATGTCTTCCGTTAAGTTTGAAGGTATTTCAAAATTCTTAGGTTTTTAGGTCCATTATGTAGAATGTATATTACTAGGTTTTTTGGACTGTGATGTATCTGGAACTACTTATGTTGAAAAAATTTATGCTGGTAGTTAGCCCCATTTTGGACTTTGTTGGCACTATTATGAAACAAACTATGACGTACTCTTGATGTGAGCATTGTTGCAACCTTTTATTAATATAGAATCTTCCATTTATATATATATATATATATATATATATATATATATATATATATATATATATATTAGACTAGATTAGAGTATCTTCAGAATGTGGCTGAGAAATATGATGTTATCTAATGATTATGTAAATATTTTGAATGAAAATCCTTAATGGAATCTCTCTATATGGATGAATGTACAAATATAACTGGTAGTTTTTTCTATTTTTTTATGCTCATAATGAGAAATACATGAGTTCTCCAAGGCACATACCTATGCATATTTTGCATTTCTGCTTGAAATAGTAAATATACAGTTTTTTGGTGGGGAAGATACCAATCAGATGACAACATTTTTCCATTTGATTGAATATAAAAAATCTGAGATTCAAAATATATGAATGTAACAAATTGTAGGTTTTCACAATGATTAATATATAAAATTTTGGAAGAAATTTGTTTGAAGATTAGTTTTTCCAATGTTTCGGGTGGACACTCAACTCATCACCAGGAACTAGAAAGCTTGATGATGATTAGTGAGTGTTGAGAAGCCTTAAATAGATAAGGACACAAAGTAGTTGGATAATTAATGGGTCAATGGTCAACAAAGAGAAATTTTAATTAAAATTTAAAGGTACAAAAGTAGACATTAGAGGGAATCTAATAAAGTTAAAAAAAAAAGGAAATTGGAATGAAACATAATAATAATTTTTTATTATATCGAAATTATAGATAATGAATACAAAGAAGACAATGGACTAGAAAACATTAATTGAAATGAGGAAATATTATTTCAACATAGAAGTAAAATATTAAAAATAAATATGAAACTAAGGGGTGTGTGTGCATATACACGAGGAATGAAATATGAAAATAAGGTAAAATGAATAGGAAGAAAGAGAAAGGGAAAGGGTGGCTATACCAATTTTGGGGAAACCAAATTAAGAATAATTACATAATTATGAAGGAAAATTTTTAAATAAGGATATAAAAACATAAAAAAGGAGATAAAAATAATTCAATTAAGGGGTTATACTTGAGGTCAGGAAAAAAGGAGGATAAAAGGATAAAACAAAGAGGAAGGGCAAAGAGCCAAGGAGAAGAATAAAGTGAGGGCATAAAGGAGAAAGGAGGGAAGAGGGGGAACAAACTTAATGAGTGAGTTGATGGATGGCAGGTTTCCAATTTAGGAGGTATGCTTGGGAGGTACTACAAGCCCTGGGGATCGAGGGTTGGCAGTCAAAGCGTCAGAAATGGGCTCGTGGGATTGAGATCCAAGCTTGGTGGTTTTTCACCCATCGATGTTTAGGCCAAAACCATGTTGGAGGTATGATGTGATATGGATAAGGATGATAGTGCTCGGCGATACGATTCCAACGCATTGAGAATCGTCTGAATTTGAGTTGTCAATAGAAATTTATGAATTTTCTAAGGTTGCGGGCTAATTGTCCCAAGGAAACAAGTCGGCTTCACTTGTAGAAGACCCATTTGAAGGGTTGGATGTTAGCCTAAGGAACCTATATAAGGGAATTAGGAGGAGCCTCATTTCTCACCTATCCAAGTGAGCAACGCATCAAGGAGCCTCTTATTTAGAGCAGATTTGGGGTAGACTAGCAAGGAGGCAAGGAGGGCAACTTTGGAGGATCATTTTACTATTTTTTGTGTGAAATTCCTATGGAAACAGGCCACAGATTGTTAAGGTATGAAGAAAGATAGGAAGCAGGCTTAAAGGACAAGACAGGATTGGATGTGGGTTCCATTACTGAGCTAGGTCACAAGAACAAGGGAGGTAAGGGTCTTTTGTGCATATTTTATTATGTGTTTAGTACCTATTCTGAGCTGCGGAGGGAGCTTTATTTACATCGCATTGTGGAGAGTTGTTTGTGTGGGCTAAGAGGTTTGGGAAGACTCCTCTTCCCTAGCCATAGCCTCTCCAAGCCTTACACATGAAGAATAGGGATAGTAACCCTTTTAGGAAACAGATTCCAAGGTTGTAATGAATCTGTGAGATGAAGGACTTGTTGAGGTGCCCAAGGTCCATGAAAATTAAAGAAATGGATTGGTAAGAACAATGAAGGAAGGAAGAAGTATAGAAGGGAAACAAGGTGTTTGGATAGAGGGTTGGAATTTCTATTGTGTGCCCTAACCAGTCCTACACATGCATAGACCCCAAGGATAAGAGAAGACCAACAGTTTGTTGGAGGATGTGTTCTCTTGTTGATGAGAGTTGTTAGAAGGATAGGGTCCTCGGAGAGGACGAGATTTGTTGGACTATAGCAGCCAAGAGATTGCACTGACATGGACTGTCAGATGCCCTAATCAGTGAGAAGATGTTGCAGCAGTTGCAGGTGCCCTAGACTTGCTGTCATAAAAGACCTTGTACAACAGAAGGTGGGCACACGTGGCATTCCATGATTGGATCATTAGTTGGATCAGATGATGGGAAGTATGAAGAAACCTTAGGATTGTTTGGAGGTTTTCAGGTGGAATTTTGGGAAGCTTGCCAAGCAGCTAAGGTGACAACGAGCACATCATATTGGAAGGTAACAGGACAGAAACAAGGAGTGTTGCAGATGTTCACTTGATGATCAACAGATTGATGGTGTCTTAGGTGAGGACATATTATGGTGCCTAGATTTGTGCAATAGCTCCTCTATTGTAGGGAGAAGGGAGTATTGGTGAAGTCTGTGGGTAGCCATGTGTAAGGGTCTCTCAAGTGTGGCGATGCCCTAACTAGGAGCAGATGCTACATCATGGACTAGGTCTCTCATGGATTGTTGGAGGGAAGCGTGAGAGAGGACCAAGTGTGGACGAGATTGGGCACCTATGGTCTGTTGGAGGACAACATGATAGTGTCCATGTTGGAGCTGAAGTGCAACACCTTGATGGAAAAAGGTGACTGTTAGCCTGGAAGTTGTTGGAGCTCAAGGGTCTAATCAACTAGGAGTAGGTTCATGGAGCCCAAGACTTGTATGTGGAGGACTTATACAATATATAATGGGCAGTCCTCCTAGCCCATTTTCATTGTGGTAGATGGACATCTCACAGTGATAGGTGGCAGCCCTTTATGCCCTATCTTGGTCTTCATCATTGCAGCAGAAGAAGACCATGGTGGGCTGAAGTCCCTGAGTAGCTGAGGAGCAGTGGTGGAAAGATTGAGAGTTATTCACAAGTGGAGTTGTGAAAAAATTGACAGGAGTCTTGATGTGTTGTGCCCTTGATGGACGAAGGTACAACTGGAGAGAAAATTGTACAATCGATATTCAGTGGCCAGATGGACTTGGAGCATTGGTAGAGGCAGGAGCTGAAAATCGGGAGCTGAATGACTGGGCAGGTACAGGGTATGACCGAGAGGAGTTGTTAGATGACATAGCCAAATGGTCAAAGTATATTTTCTAGTACTAGTGGATGTATGAGGGCCATTATCGTTGGTACAGGATCCCTAGACTATTTTATTATATTTTGTTAATATAACAAAGTTGGGTTGAAAAATTAAAAAATTGTGTATATTTGTGCATATATGATTTACTGCCTTATGTTTCCTCTTTGCAAAGTAGTTTAGTGGTTGAGATTTGTGGTTTGGTAGCGTCAGTGATTTAATACTCTAGCCTAGACCCAAGTTCATGGAAATCCAGCATGGTTTTAGAGCATATTTGAGCTACTTTGGAATAAAGTGAATCAGAGTGTGAACAATGAAAAAACTTAGAGGGAGTTGTCGGTGTCTGGATCATGGAACAAAGACTGCAGCTAAAGACATGGAGATGTGGTCTTGATAAGTTAAATGGCGAGATGGGCTAGGATTTCTTGTGGATTGGTGGTGAGCTTGGTGAACAACAGTTTGTTCTAGGGAAGATTTTTGATTGTGTACTTTCGTTGATGTGTCATGGATGGTTGAGACAACTCAAAGGGTTCTTTTGCATGAATGAGATCAACTTGATCGAGATAGCTTCATGTGATAGACTAGATATTTGCGTGCTAGAGTCTTCATCGAATCATAGTGTTGCATATCCTAGATTGGCGCGATTTGCACGAGTGGTATTTGATCTAGGAGGATGAGTGCTTGCAAGGATGAGCCAGTGGAGATTGTGTAGGCTCATAGGGAGTCTAGCCTCATAGGGAGAAGCACTATGGAGGTTCGAGGTCTTCAGGTTCAGATGTGATGAGGTAGAGGTACTACTGAGATTCTCAGATTCATCTACAAGGTATGCTGCAATGATGGATGTCAAATGGGCTAGTGTCATCGCCGAAGATGATGATTTATTCCTATGTTTGGAAGTACTTCCCTTGCTAAGAGGGAGTGTTGATTTTTTTGTGTAGATTGGGAGGTACTCCAAGCCTTGGTGATCAAGGGTTGGAGGTCAAAGTGCAACAAATGGGCTTGTGGGCTTGATATCGAAGATTGGGGGTTTTTCACCCCTCGTTTTTTGGTCCAAAACCATGATGGAGGTACAACGTGTTATGGATGAGGATGATAGTTCTCGATGATATGATTCCAACACATCGAGAATCATGTGAATTCGAGTTTTCATTAGAAATTTATGAATTTTCTAAGGTTATGTGGGCTAATTGTCCTAAGGAAACAAGTTAGCTTCACTTGTAGAAGACCCCTTTGAACGGCTTGGTGTTAGCCTAAGGAACCTATATAAGGGAATTAGGAGGAGCGTCATTTCTCACCTATCCAGGTGAGAAACGCATCAAGAAAACTCTGATTTAGAGCAGATTTGGGACAAACTAGCGAGGAGGAAAGGAGGGAAACTTTGGAGGATCCTTTCACTATTTTTGATGCAGAATTCCTTTGCAAACAGGCCGCAAATGGTTTAGGTGAACCATGATTAAAGGACAAGGACAAGACAGGATTGGATGCGGATTCCATTGTTGAGCTAGGCCACAAGAACAAGGGAGGTAAGGGTTGTTCTGTGCATATTTTATTATGTATTTAATACCTGTTATGGGCCGCAGAGGGAGCTATATTAACAACGAGTTGTGGAGGGTTGTTTGTGTGGGCTAAGAGGGTTGGGAAGGCTCCTCTTCCCTAGCCCCAACCTCTCCAAGCCTTACGTAGCATGAACATGGGTACTAACCCTTTTAGAGATAGATTCCAAGGTTGTAATGAATCTAGGAGCTGAAGAAGGGGTTGTGGAGGTGCCCAAGGTCCATGAAAATGCAAGAAAGGGATTGATAAGGATAGTAAATGAAGGTAGTAGTCTAGAAGGGAACCAAAGTGTTTGGACAGAGGTTTGGGGATGTTGGTGTGTTCCCTAACTAGTCCTACGCATGCACAGACCCCAAGGACAACAACAGACCAACAATTTGTTGGAGGATGTGTTCTCTTGTTAATGAGAGTTGTTAGAAGGATAGGATTTGTGCATCACATATTTTGTTTCTTCACAACACCCACAAACTATGCTTCATTTGAAGTCACATGGGAGTCTCCTGCCCACAAACTATGCTGCATTTTAAGTCATATCAAGTCTCCAATCCCCATCTTGAACATGCTATTCCTCTGAACCCTAGCAACCTTAATCTACCCATGTCATAGATGTGTGTTTTTCAATATCCATAATAATTTCCACTTTGACATGGTACTACTAAATCAATGGCTTTATGCCAATTATACATACATGATTTTGTAGTACTCCGAATCAATGTATAAAAGCATACACTAATTCTTGACTGCAATTTTATTAAATGAAAACCTTTGCACATGAAGCTACATTTTTCAGATGTGGTCCTTGAAAACTTAATTATCCTAGCGTGGAAGTAACACAAACAAGGCAACATTTTTAATCCATGCTCAATTTAGTCTTATGTAAAGGAAGAACTACTCATCTGATTAATAGAATATGAATAGAATAGAAAAATAATAGTTATAGTTTAATACAATTAGATACCCATCAATCAACTATTTCATTCTATATCATACGTCAAAAAAATGAACACTTATAGATGGGTCAGAGGGCTACAATAATTTTTTTTTCCAATTGACTGCACATCCCATGGAAACCCATCCAAGAATTCTGATTATTTTGAGGATGGTACCTAGGGTAAACTGTCCAGTTACATTTTTGGAAACCCAAATTGGCGGGGACATGAGTAAGACCCATAATATTCACAGAGGCAGCCGCCCAAGGGAATTTACCTCACAAGCTACTGCAAATTCACAACACCGAACCACTCAAGCTAAACCACCAGACTCAGATACCTTAGATAATCAGCAAAAATTTTCAGGAATAAATTATCTGGATTTTAAATGTAGCCAACATCAATTATTTTTAGTCAAACTTAGCATAAAGAAAAACATTAAAGGATATTGGAAGTAGTTCATAGTATGCACTCACTAAACATGATGAATAATAAATATACCTTAGGTGGCTTGAATGGATAATTAGGTGGAAAATTAATTGTCACCAGAAACACACCCCCAAGATATGGACTGTTAGGAGGTCCCATAATTTTCGCTTGCCAATGGAAAATATCATCTTCCACCAGTCCTATACAAGCATGGAAGTAAATAAATAAATTTTGACCTAATTCATCGCAGTATAAAATATAACGAGAGAAAGTACAGAAGATTGTTCTCTTTAAAATCCAATCCTTATATTTAATTAGAACCAAGTCAAATAATAGGTAAACCCTTTTCCTATTATTTAATTAACCAATTTACTAAGACCAACTTGCATGGGTGACAAACATGTCAAACTATCATTCAAATGTGAAACTAACATTCACAAAACCATAACCACAGCAGTCGGGAACTCAATGATGCTGAGAGATCATATTTTCAAGATAGTACTCAAGGGTACCATTTTATTTACCTCAATAGTAGCTATACTACATAATTTATACAACAAATGTGCCCCCCTTGATTTTAGGAGATTAAATTTTTAAGAAGATACATGAAAAACTATATAACCAAAACATTCTGGGATCAATGGTTATAATTCCATGTACCTCAGTCAAATAATTGTTTGATGCTAAGGACTGGGATTCCTAGTAAGATAAATGGAATATTAAGCCATATATTGACGTTCCATTCTCATTGTGGTCTTCCCAGTGCAATTTTTTTGTCCTATAACGTCGACCTTAATTCATGCTGCAACGTACCTGCTTTTCCTTCATAACTTCTCTAGGAAGATGTGGGGTCACTTTTTTATAAGAAATCTCATGCTTTCACTGAATTAAGATGTTTAAGGCAACAATATATCAGGAAGAAGGTACAAAGTATAAAGGTCTTTCCATCAAATAGTGGACTTAGAGTTCCACTATAATCAACTAGCTCATTTTTATAAGAATTCAGCTAGACTCTAGAGAGAATTTTTTGTGCACACACACCCAAGCAGCATGACATACAAATGGTTGTCAGGGTTGTTTTACAATCAAGTGAGAAGAAATATATTGGTGTTGACAGTGAACTGAAGGATCCATGTTCATATAAGGTAGTTCAAGAAAAGCCCAGAAACTAGCTTAGAGAGATAAAGGACTAAGTTTTAATTTTTTGCAGCGAAATGAATTTAAAGTTTTGGAGTTTGCATCTTTTACATCTCTCATTCAAAGAGAAAATTTGATGGATTTTTGTTGAAGTGGAGCATGAAAATTCTTCCAACATATGACACTATATCTTAGATATCTATACCCATATTTCAGGAGCTCAGTCAACAGTCAACCTCCTCGTGGCAAGATGGTGAGCAAGTAGTTTCTCCACATGGCAAAGGTTTCTAGATCAGGGATCAGTTCAAGAGTTCAAAGTTTCAAGATGAAAGTTCCAAGTCTTCTGGGTTGTTGTGCAAGATTGCAATCTAGGAAGTCCTATTTCAAAAAATATTGTTCCACCTCCTCTATTTTTTCGAATGTTTCTGTTTGGATGAAGACTATCATAGCCAATTTTACACTTTTTGACAAATCCTGAGCCCAAGTGGAAAATTTTTATGTAACAGTTTGTCTTAATTAGAATAATGGCTCTTCGAGAATGTATGGTATATATTAATACTTTATGATAGAAATTAGGTTCGAATTGGGAGAAAAAGGTCCTATGTATGTGCTTTATTTTCTAAACATAATTAAAATGATGTGCACAACATTCAACACTTTACCAGAGATTCATGTGGTGTTATTTTCAAATTTTTTGTTTCCCTTCTTATGTGTATGTTTGTTCTCTGTCTTTTCCATTTAAATTTTAAATCTTCACCTATGAATTGGATATAAGTAGTTCAAAATTCATCTTCATTGGTGCTCTGAATTCTTTTGTTTCCTTTCTAAAAATATGCTGGAATTCACCCTCAATTAGGTGCTCCTTTATGGTGAACTGTTATTCTTCTTGATATTTGACCAAAGATATATGTTTCAGAATTCATGTTTAGTGATGCTCCATTTCATGTGAATAAATATATTTTTTGTGTACTTCCAAGTTATATTCAAAACTCATCCACAATTAGGTGCTTGGAATGTAATGAAAGGTTCTTTCTACCACTATATAATGACAAATGTAATAACTTGAATTCATGCCTACCTTGCCTCTGTTTCCATGAGTGCTTCATTAAGCTCTAATAATTGCTCGTAAGATCTGAATTATGAATCCATGCACAATGGCTCTTTATCCTAAGTTTTTTAACCACCATCATTGAGTCCTATCTTTATTTTACAAATCTAGCCTCTGTTATATGTCCTTAAGACTTATTGTTTTCACATTTTGATATTATTTTGAGTGAGGGAGCCCACTCTGGTTGGAAATGGCTAGTTTCCAACCCAAAGAAGGTTTGAAAAGGTTACCTCTAGCATCAACTATCTCAACTCAGTTGAATTTACGGAGAGTTAACACGTTGAAATGGGTATTTGTTGTACAAATAATACATTAGGATGTGAGGTTGTGGAAAAGTGTTTCCAGAATATATAGCAGGAGCCCCTCGAGCGACATTTCTAGAAAACTGTTGTGAAATGGTGCTCTAGGGGCTCCTGCTTGACACTCTAGTAAGACTATTCCACAACCTCACATCCTAATGTATTTGTTGTACATCAAATACCCACTTTAACCATACAACAAAATCAGCATTTGAATCTATCACAATTTGTGATAAATTTGACTGCATCAACTATATCAAATATGGTTGATGCAAAGCATCAAGTCACCAACCACCATGCCAACCATTGACATGTTCAATAGGTTAGAGTTGTCACCAACAAAGAATTCATCCCACCCATCAGTTATGTAGAAGCTAATTTTAACTCTAATAAATTCTCTAGTATTATTCTAGTGAACCCATGGATAAATGAGAATTGTAACAAGGAAAGAGCACCACATGGAAAAGACCAAAACATTGAGAAATTTTCAATGTTGTTAGTAAATCCAAAAGAGAGTGAATTTGTGAAAAATGAAAAGTAAAAGTTGCCAATGAAATTAAAATATATCCTTAGGGATTTTTGGAAAGAACTAAAAGTTTGGAAGCAATTGAAATGAAACAACACAATTTCACACTATCATATAAAGTTATCAAAGCATCATATGGAACCGAGTTCTTCAAAATGTAAGGATCAAATGATATTTCACAAAATCAAGAAATCTTCAGTTTGGTCATCTTCTTAGTGTATTAACCCAACTTCATAGGGTTGGTAGGAGTTGTAACCTTAACCTCCATAGATCAAACTCCTCTAAAATCATCTGTAGAATGCACTTCCAAGGTGTAAATTTGGATTGACCCACTAGACAGCCACACTCTCAGACCAAGACTAGTGACTAGTCATATATGTAACTCATGGAACACACCTCAACCAAACAAATCCACGAAGTGGGGGAAAATAATACTAGCAACCTATCATGGGTGTAAATCAACTCTATTATTCATAATCAAATTTTCATTCACTCGGATATCACAAGCATCTCACCCACAACCCTCTCACGGGCACCAACACCTATCTCAAGTATACTTTAGCTTCAATTGCTGAAGTTGGGGAATTAGAGACACTAAGAACCTCCAAAAATCCCTCTCACAGGTAGTATTCCATTCCATATATACATTGTAAAATCTCAGAAAATACACTCAGATATCCTCTTAAATTTTTAGAACATGGTATGCATATCTGCACTCCTAAAATGAAACCCTAGCTGCTAGGAAACTGAGAACTTAACCTCCTATCCACACAACAGAAAACATAGTCCTAGTTATATAAACACATAAGTATTAAAAACAAAAATAACAAGATACAAAATAACTCATAATAGCACACTGTAATGTACTAAATTTGAATAATCAGAGCTCTGTATATTAAAAACGGCATATAGATTTAGTTTCACACAATTTCTCATATCCTAATTGATGGGAGGAAGAAAAAGATTGCAAATCGATAGCTCAAAACTAAATAAAAAACAGCCCTACCCTATCTTTCTTTTATAAAAGAATAAAATGCTAAGGAATTACAAAAAAAACCCATCCTTGTGGTGCACCCAGATTACGAACAGAAATCCTTACAATTGGCTACCTAAAAAGGTGTGCCGACACATACATGACAACTTTGCCTAGGAACCAACACCTAGCTAAATTTGGAACATCCTATAGTTGTGCCACCTCAACCTCACAACAACCCAAGGCTACACAGAATTTGAGGCTACTATAGATCTGTTGGTGCAAATTTTCTCATCACAGCTGCACCTCTTCTCTGGGAGAACACATATGCAGCAACATGTAAAACTAACACTTTCAACCTCCCCACTTATATAGAGAACTCTAACCATAATACTTTCTATTAGCTTATAGTCATTGAATGCATGTTTTTATGAGGTTTTGATGTATAATATTGCATAGCCCTTTGAAATTGAATTTTGTTAAGTGTTTTTTCCGTGCAAATAAGCATCCTCCCCAACCCCTCCAAACTCCATTTTTGGGTAAATTCAATGTGGCCATGTGGAGAGGGTTATTAAACTCATCACTCCTATTCTATATAATGAACTCATTTTGTTCAAAGAAAATTAGTGTAGAGCCTCTCCAATGAACAATGACAACTAATTTTCCTTAGCATACCATCAACAACAACATAAATTTGAAATTTTATGAATCATTTCCACTATAGGCATTGTGAACTCAACATTTTATTTGAGTTGTACCCACTAGCCACAATTCAAGATCACTTACTTCACAATTTTCCTGTAATAGT
The DNA here is from genome assembly GCA_034641835.2 of Pinus albicaulis. Classification (NCBI taxonomy): domain Eukaryota; kingdom Viridiplantae; phylum Streptophyta; class Pinopsida; order Pinales; family Pinaceae; genus Pinus; species Pinus albicaulis. The sequence continues at coordinate 680,855,792 of CM076584.1, read as the reverse complement.
TCAAAACTGAGATAGGATTGAAACTGTCCACTGTAAACTTTGGAACTCTATTTCTAGGATCACTGAAAACTTATGTGGAGTCCAAGATTCCATTATGCAATGGTACCGCAACTTATCTCTGAGTTTTCACCGAAAATTCCTCTCTATGATCACCGAAATCTTATCTTTGAAATTGCAAGTTCTAAGATGATAAAATGTGAAGGTCCTAGGCTGGTATAAAATACGAAGAGCTGGAATGTATTATGAAGAGGTGTGTCCTTTAATTGAGCCGACATGTGTTCTCTCGATAATAATCATGTTGAGGTTGTCTTTGATGAGTGGATGACTTGATGGAGGATTCAAACAATAAATTGACTTTGAATTAATCCTAAAGCCTTCAATAGAGGCTTGCCATATAACCATTGACCCAAGCATGAAACCCATGCTTTAACAAGTCAATTCAACAGTAGTAAAATTATTTTCTTTTGACAAAAATATTACAATTTTTACTTCAATTACAATGAATACTTAACCTAGTTACATTTTCGAACGCCATAGTGGAAACCTGCCTAATGATGCATAAATATCATAAATATCATCTTTAAGGTAGTAAAAAAATGGGAATAAAAGGTAAAATATCTTAAGCATTCAACTATACTATTCTAAACAAACCAAAATGTCCAATAATTATTAATTTGATAATCATTCTACATGCAGCAGGGTATTGAGATGTAGTTTTCTTAACTAGGTAAGATGAAAGAGAGGCCCTTTAATTTACTAGTATTTTATTACAAGATTTTTCCGTTGGCTTTCATGAGTATATCTAAGTTCTTAAACTAGGTGTGGTAAAAAATTGTTATTCTTAATTCACCTCATGATTTTTAAGAGCTTAATGGCATTTTTAATTCCAGGAAGTAGAAACTCCTGAGGTAATTAGTGCCAAAAGTTTGAAAACCAATGAAAAGAGTGACATAGATGAGAAAGTACATAATTCTGTAGATTTTAAATATTTTGTTATCACTAAATTGGACCTGATAGGATTCCAATCAAATCAATCTTATGTAACTGTTTCAAACCAATATTTTGATTGAGTCTTAGCCTCCTCAACCTGAGAGGGCTCTATCAAGGGTTAATTATTTTTTATAGAAATATAGATGGCTAACTCTATGTGGGGTAATAAGCATATAAATAATATAAATTGGTTTTAAATCACATTAGAAAGTGCAAATTGGGCTTATGGAGTCAAAATAGATTCAACAAAACAAAGCAATCTACTCAGCATGGAAGTCCAGGCATATCAGATTTCTAGTCCTAAGAAACACATGTGAAACTATAAAACACACATTCAATTTGTCTATGAAGGAAGTCATAGCATCAATGATGAATTATGAGTAACATAAAAAAACACCACTGCAATAGGATAGTAAAAATATGCCATTAGAACGAAAACACACTAGAACTCTTTATGAATATTAAGTTGGCTAAGTAGAAAACCCTGTATTAAGCTGAAAACCAGTCACTTACAATAAACACAATCTTTTTGCTAAAAAATGTCCAACCCTTATCATTTCGACTTCTTCATCTTTATAGATCATTTACAACATAGTATAACCTTATTCCAAGCTAGATACATCTAATTCCTACTTTTTGACACCTTGCCTAACCATGTGACATGGTATTTATTACAAAATGATAGCTGCAAACTAATGAACATTCCTATTACAAATAGGACTCAAACTCCTTAACTCTACTCATAAAAACCTTATCTAAACTAGATTACATCATTTTCCAACTATATTCCCATAATTTCGAATCCAAATGATAAGCTCCAACACTTCATGATCTTAATGTTGATCTCCTACAAACTAGGAAACTGTCCCCTGTTTTCTAGGCTTAGGATTCTTTGTGTTCTTCAGACACTCTGACCACTATGAACGCATGAATTCGAAGTTATTTTTTGTCAGGAACTGAAATAAAATATTCCTAAAATCATCATTAAGTGCCAGTTATAGAAAATCACCATCAAACTGTCCAAAATAGCAGAAACAGACCTGCGCTACGAAAACAACACAATTTCGTAGCACTTTTCGTAGCGCAGTATTTTAACCCATTGCCTTCAAAATTTTGGTTTCATTCCTCCAGGTTTATCTTCATATTCAATTAACATAACTTCCCTAGCAATTTTAGGTCATAATACACACATTTTCCCTCCGAAAAATTATGAGAAAGGGTGAAAAAAGATGCTACAGCAGTTTCGTAGGGATTTTCACCCTTTTTGCATTGTTTGCGCTACGAAACTACTGAGTGAGCAGTTTTGTCCAGATTTCTTCAAAATTCAAACCAAAAATGTTCCAAAAATTCAAAATACCACTGGTTTAATCAAAACAAACAGTCATATGAACTAAAAACCCAAATTTCATGAGATTTATTCTTCATTTTCCCTTTGATTTAGCCTTTGATTTTTCAATAATTTGTCATTCCGCACCCCTTTTTTTTAGCTCATCTTGAGTCAGTTTCAGCTGCAGCTCCAAATCCTCCACTTGGTCTCTTAGTCTTCTATTACTGTCTCTCAAGTGAGTATTGATCACTTTGACAAATTTTGCTTCATTGATGGCTGGAATTGTCCATGTAAAAAATTGTTCTGCACTGCTTGGAATCTTAGACCTAGAACCAGATTGGCCTTCCCATACTGCTTTGATTCTTTTGAACTCTGTTTTCTCAAAACTATGCTTTCTGTCCCTCTTTTTCATCATTGCAATCTCTTGGTTTGCTAGCTTCAATCTCTCCTCAAGATGTTAACACTCTGTCATGTGTTCTTTTCCCTTCATTGTCTTATTGGCTGCATGCTGCACTATTGGTGATGAGTGATCAACCACCTATTCAGGGACTCTAGATTTTTCAACAGTTTCTTGGACCTCCTTGCTTCCTTCCTTGAGCTTCTTATCATGCCTAGTTAAATAATTCCTTGCTTGAAAGATAAAGGCTGCATTTTCACCCTCAAATTCAATTTTCTTAGCTGACCTAGCCTTTTTCTGTTTGTGTTCATCTAGTCCAATGAAATAAGCTTGCACAATGGGTGTCTCTTCTATATCAATTGCATGAAGAATTCCATCTAAATTTCCTTTAATTACTGGGCTGTCCTCTATACCTGAAACAACTGTTTTTCCCTTTGATGCCACTTCTTGGCTTCTTGTCATTCTCTTGATTTCCTGCTTGCTGGAAACTTGTTTTTGTTTTGCCTCTTTAACACTTTTTGACCTCTATTTTGCAGGTGATGGAGTTGCTACAACAAGATCTTGTGTCTTCTCTATCCTTTCCTCAACTTGCTTCCTTGGTTTCAACTTTACAAACCTCTTTGACTTTACAACCCCAGGCTGACTAGACTCTGCTACTGGTATTGAAGGATTTCCTTTAGGTTTAGGGTTTCTAGCTGGGGTTAGGTTTTTCAATTGAAAACCATTCATAAAAAAAAACAAGACCAATCCCTCCTTATTTTCTGAAGCTCATTCAACACTAATAAATTTATCAAACCATGATGAAACAAATATGTTTCACAACCATCAGATTTGGCTTGTACTTTATCAGACATTTTGGCAAGGCTCCTATGCAAGTAGAAGGGAAAATCTAGTGATATCATACCTGTGAAATGCAGAATTAGCTTGAGATGATAAGTATAAACTTTATGGTGCTTGCATTCACATGTAAAGTATATTTGTATGTTGAACAACAGCTTGGCATAAGTGTATTTGATATAGCTTCTAAGTATTTCATTATTCAGGTCCATATCTACATACTCAGGTTTCATGAACTCCTTGCATGGTTCCATGTCAAACTTAAAACCTTTAAACTAAGTCTCTTGCCCCCTTGGTATTTCTGTCACAAAAGAAATTATCTCAGGAGTAACTAGCTCATTCAACATCCCAATCTTAGTAGTGGTTCCACTGAAGTGTAAGGTAAATTCTTTAGACACTTGAGTATGGAAACCCTATAGCTTTACATAAAACTGGAGACAACCTGCTTTGCTAAAAGCCTCCATAACTATTTGATATTCAATTATAGCCTTCACATTTTTAGGCTCATATCTTAAAAAATGTCCCCCTCTGTGGACTTTCTTCTCCTTTGCCATGTTTCTTAAAAAAAATCTGTCAGCTTCTCTTGAATCTATAAAACAACCTCGCTTGAATATATGATCAGGCTTGCTTGATTATGGAATATCCTCGCTTGTGAATATGGAAGATAGCCTTTGTATAGAACACCCACAGGCTTAGCTTGACAGCTTCAAAGCTTAGACACTTGTATGGAAGCAAATGAAAATGAGAATGACCAAATTAGGAAAGAATTTAAATTTAAGGTGTCATATCGTAACTGAATGATGCTTCACTAATTCCCTATCATGAAAATGATGACTATGAGATAGGTAAGTACATTGAATCTAATCTCTAACTGACTCGTAATACCCCTGTCCTATCATTCCCCAATGGATTCTGACATATTTTGGATTAATTAACAAGACTGTTAAGAAACCGCGCTTTCGTAGTGCCCACAGTGTATTTTTCACAGTTTGCGCTATGAAAGTATCAGCTCTTTCGTAGCGCAAATCCTCTTTTTTGAACTAGTGGCACTACGAAACGGAGGATTCTTGTCTAATTGTAGAAATTTAGCCTGAAGCCTTATGGAATGATCCCTAAATGGAAAATGTGAGTATTTGATCATGGAATGGACCTCTAAAGACTTTATTTGAATTCAATGGTGACCTTTAAACTTACAAAAACTCTTACCTACCCTTAACAAAAACCTAAAATGACTTTCAAACCCATTTTGAGAACATGATCAAAAAAAGAGTTGACACAATGATGTTTTGAAATTTTTTGGGTGATAACATCTTCTAAAGAATATGCCACCTCAAAAGAGCTACAAATGAGTACACATCTAGGAAGCTTTCCAGATGATTATCATGATGTTATTGACAAGTTTGGAAAAAGTTTGACAGATTCCCATATTCTTAAATCAGAAACAAAAACTCTTCATGACTTTAAATCAACAGAGAATGATGTAATACCATTGAAATCCATATCATTTATAGAAAGAAAAACAATAAGTGAGAAGTCAATTATAGTAAGTACACATGAACCGCTGCATTCAGCTGTAGCTCCTTCAAATGAATCAATAGACCCTACCACTACCTTTGCTACTCGAGAACAATCACATGGATCTACAGCTACCTTTGCAGCACCTAAATAAGTTGGTAACCTTTCTACTATAGACACTACAGAAGAAAGAGAGATAGTAGGATCCATACAAGGACAAGCCAAAGTGTTAGAAATATCTCCAGCAATTAAGACAACAAAAAAGTTTTCCATAAGTTATTTTGAACAAAACCTAGTCTCTATTCCAAATTTGAGTGAAAAAGGTGTGAGAGCAGAAACATTTCCAGCTAAAATTCCAGCAACAGATATTGTTGCTAACCTTCCCACAAAAAATAGTAAAGAGATAACAAAGAAAATTGTAGAAATATAAAAATGTGACGAGGAATCTCACATAGATATGTACATAGTTCCAACAAAAGAGGAAGATGGAGCCAATGGAACAACGTTCAAGGGTGTAAGACTTATCATACTTGAATGCGATAATGAGAAGATGGATTTTCATAGAAAAAATAATACTCATGAACAAAGGGACTTATCATCTGATATAAAAGTATTTGGAGAACCATCCATGGCTTAAACCCCCTATGCAACACAAGAAGTTGTTGAGAATTTTCCAACAAATAATGATGCAATGCTGTAGAAAAAACTATACCATTGGAAGATCCAAAAAATAAGTAATTACAGCTCCTGCCACCGATGAAACAATGGAACCAAATGTTCTAAATACTTATCAAGTAAAACAAGATGCAAGAATTGGGGAACCTGAAAGCAGTTATGTTGAGTATGTTGTAATAACAAAGATCAGAATCATTGATGTCTTGTCTCTGGCTATGGAAGACTGACAATGTGGAGAACCAACCATCGCTCAAACTCCCAATGTAGCACAAGAAGTTGTTCATAATTTTCCAAAAAAGAGCGATGTGATGCTAGCAGATTAAACTATACCATTGGAAGAGTCATAAAAAAAATTCATTACAACTCCTACCACTGATGAAACAGTGGAACAAAATGTCCTAAATACTTTTCAAGTAAAATTGGATGCAAGAATTGGGGAAACTGAAAGCATTCATGTTGAAAATGTTGTAATGAAAACGATAAGAACTTAGAAGCATTGACCAATAAGAAACAATCATGTCTCTAGATATGGAAGACCGTCAGTACAATGATGAAGATGTGTATTCTTATGAACTTGGTATTTCATCGATATGGAGTAGTTTTGATTTCAACCAAGGAGGTGGTGCTACAAATCCAATTGGTTAATCGTTGGATTGTCATGTCAGATTTGTGAACATAAAAGTTACCTCTCGAGGCCAAGGTGAAGGACTTATCAACCACAATAGAAGTGAATTATGTGATGGTTCATCTCTCTTATTCTTTTATTTTTTTTCTATGTAAATGATTTACTGCATGTGATATCTCTAAGTTCTTACTTCGCTTATTTCCTGGTCAAGTAACACTTAAATAGTAACTTAAAAGTAGACATTTTTAGGCCCTTTCCTATTGCATATCTAGTAGGAATTTCCAGCCACATTATGGCTATCGTAGCAAGCTATTTCATGTCGTATAGACCATAAAAACGTGTTCAGTAGCCTCTTAGGATCCCACCTAACCCCATATAGGAGATTTGGAAAATAGACACCAATCATCTCCTTTCAACTACCCAAAAAGCATATAAAAACCATCTTTTATTTTCTCTTTTACAACCTAAAAGTTTATAGCATAAAAAAATTCATTTCAGGCCCCCATTTACCCATTTTTAATTGTACTTAAAATTTTGCTTGCAAATTTGTAATTTCCAACTCCATATTTGATCTCAAATTCTCTATTAGCTTTCAGTCCGCTGAAAGTTACATGTTTAGATTTGGAAAATAAATTGTAAAAATAATCCCTAGAAACATATTCATCTAAAATCCTCAAGCATCGTCTTCCATCATCATTTATTTGGACTTAGATTTCCTAAGGGTTTAGACTTATATTTCCTTAGGGATTCCCCCCTTGAGATAAAGGAGAGTTAATCTAAAGCTAAAAATAGAGCTGTTGAAGTGACAGTGGGTAGCCTATCTATGTCACTCACAGAGTCCATTATCTGGTTGGGTATTTTACATTTGATTGAGAACCTGGGAGGTAACAAGCTACATTATGGAAACAAAAAACTCATTTTGAAACCACCAAACCTAATCAAGAATGGCACCCCTAACCTACATTTATTTTTCAATGATGCTTTGTTTCCATGTTTGCCACTAGATATTAACAACCATGGAGGAAAAAGTATCCCTCATGTCTACTAACTACTTAATAAATATATAATGTGATGCAAATCTGGCTTCTCCAACCTTTATTTGTTGAAGTTTTGAAAATTCCTTATACCTAGCTTGTGCATTTTGGTGGTTAGTGATAAAAGCTAAAATTCTTTTGTTTCTTCACATACTTTTTTCATCCATTCAACTTCAACAACAATGGATTTAAAAACAAGAATTAAACTATGTGTTGGGTGCAAGATTTACACTTAAGAAAACTCCTCAACACTTAATTTGTCAACCCAGGGGATTCGTAAACTTAGAGACGAATCACAGGCAATGCCAAAGATGGTATGAATCTTCCTATTGTAAATCCCTACTTTCTTTAAAGGAAAGATTGCATAATCAAATCAAAAGAGAAAAAGGCAACTTAAACCATAAAAAATAATCTAAGACTAGAATGAGGAAGTATGCATTTGCAAGAGAGAATTAAAGATAAAAGGCAATCACTCCCACTAATGGTTGTTTAATCTACTAAGTGTGTGTTTTCTTTAGATATTTCCTTCTTGCATTAATCTATCCTGCACTAGTGCAGAATCAAAGATTTAAGTAGAAGGTATGAATAGTGTCTTTACTGAAGGATTTTTACTTCATGCAAGGGCTCAAACTTTTCAAGGTTCAGAGCACTCAGATCTTGTGGAAAGAAACTGGTTCTTGCACCGGATCAGAGCTTATTTCACTTAGCATTTAATCCTTACACTAAGTGTTCAATTATTGCAAGTGCTAGTTTACTATCGAATCAAATTGCACACATAAAAGTGAATGTTTCTGATCTTAAAAAAATGCAAAAATAAAGAAAAAATCATTTATCCTGTCATAAGCATTTAAAAAAAGAAATTAGATTGCGGAAAGTAGACTAAGAAATCTTGCTGCATCACACCAACGTGCACTGGTGCAGGTTCATTTCTCCTGCTTGGACCAGGAAAAAAATTGATTAAACAGAATTGCAGGAAAAAGAAGTATCACACCAACGTGCATTGGTGCAGGTTTGTTTCTCCTGCTTGTACCAGGCAGAGGAAAACCAATCCAAAGTCAAGTGCGGGGAAAGAAAATGTATCTACTTCACATAATGGATTCTTTTTCGACAGAAATACATGTGCTGAAAGTTAAATCACACTTGACGATATAAACACAAATTACAGGAAAGTAAAATAGGGTAAACGTGCTGGGTTGGCTGGGCCCTAGCCAACCAACGCGTTTCCCTTTTAAGTTCAAACGCTGCTAAGTAAACTAGTCAATTCATCAACTTAAAATATAGAAACACAATTTCTAAAACATGAGGTGGAAAAAACTTTTATTAATTCATTGAGGCGAATACATGAGTTAATACAATGTCTAGCCTAGATTCGGGAAATAACAGAACAACTAGTTACTGCCTATCAACTTTTCTCTAAAAAATCTGCTCCCCTAAGTCCTATTTACACTTTACATTATATAGATCTGTTGGCCGAAGGCCAAAACAGATCATTCAACTGATTCATAACAAAATGCAGAATTTAGCATTCAACCTTCAAAATTAGGCAGCTAACAAAATCGACCATAGCTAATCTCCAGTATTTTCGCCTTTCATGGATTTGGTCTTGGCTGCCTTTGGATCAATCGTGCTGTCGTGGCCAAATACAAGGTAGTGATCAAGGATGTTTGGATCCATTGTGAAGATTTGTTGTGATGGCACTGGTGCAGGATCCGATCCTGCACTAAGATCAACAGTCACGGTAAGCACTTTAACTATCAAATAACCATTGGAGATGTCGATCAGTTAAAAAATTGATTTAAAAGTAAGAAATCATGTAATAAATATTTAATTAATGCTAAATTGAATTAAAACATGAATAATAAAGGTTTATACGAAATGTGCCACCATGCTTGGATTGGTGCAAGAGGAGGGTGCATAAAAGAGGTGAAATAGAGGTAAATAGTTATGATTTAGGAAAGGGAAAATGGTAAAAAGAGAGAGAATTAGGGAGATAACATCCTCCCATCCCTAAGCTGTTGTGTGTCCTCACACAACTCTTTACCTCTAAAAAAACCTTCAAAAATTTGAACATTCTAGCTCACTCCTGCTCTGTCATACTAGCATCAACCTACAATGTTTCAGACTTCTTCTTTTGTTTTTCTTCAATTTCTTTGCCACTTTTATAAGTCGTTTGAAACACTGCGCAACTCGGTGTTGAGTCTCAAAAGTTTTTTCCATATTCATACATATTTCCATTATGTCATAACCATTTAGCTCTTATTTCATAGCCATCTGACCTAAAACCCTACATCAAGTAACCATTTTCATAAATATATGGGTTAGGATCCTTGTTTTCCAAAGTTATTTATTTTATGTATTTGAAGTGAATTTATGATTAGAAACTAGAAAATTAACATAGTTTCATATATCTATATATGCGTTATGAGTTTTGTGACATGTGTAGGTAAAAAAGGAGACTTTTAGAAAACCCTTATGTGGCACTCTAAGAACAAATTCGAATTTGGTTGGAGAAGATCATGGGATCAAGAGGATATGTGTCTCATCTCCTTGTTGTATTGAAACTCTAAGAGGATATGTGTCTCATTTCTTAGTTGTGTTGAAACTCTAGAAAGACATGTGTCTTATCATTTCCTATTTTGATTGTAACTCTAGAGATGGAGGGAGAGATTCATGGACTCCCATTAATGAGATAACTCCTCATATTTTGTATAAATAGGAGAAGCTTTCTCCTATCATGGGTAATGAAAAAGTAATGAAAAAGAAATGAAAAAGTAGTGAAAAATAGGAGAAGGAGAGAAAGGGATAGAGAGTCTTTTGTAACAAAGCTTAAAATGGAATGAGATGTAGATTTGTGAGGTTTTCAATAAAGAAATTCAGTTCTTTGATGTTGTTTTGATTACAACTTTAAGGAGCTGATGGATTTCACCAAATTGGTAGTAGAGGGCCCCTGCTATCCAAGGAGGCTTCTACATGCTTTCTAGATAAGTAGCTTTTAATTCATGTCTTCATTATTTGTTTAACTAACAGACCCTCACGATGTTATAGTTAGACTTTTCCTTAAAAGCTTTTCCAACATATCTCTATTCATGGAATGGATTTAATTGTGACATCTTGAGTTACCAGCACTTTAGTTTTTTTTTTGTTATTTAGATTAAAAGATCCTCATTATCTTACAACCATTCTTTTTCTTAAAACGCTCTTCCAACATATCAATATTAGATGAAAGAGATTTGGTTGTATCATGATGAGTTAATTAGCATTTTCTGTTTTTCAATTAGATTAAAATATCCTCATTATCTTACAATCATTCTTTTTCTTAAAACACTCTTCCAACATATCAATATTAGATGAAAGAGAATTGGTTGTATCATGTTGAGTTAATTAGCATTTTCTTTTTTGCAATTAGATTAAAAGATCCTCATTATCTTACAATCATTCTTTTTCTTAAAACGTTCTTCCAACATATCAATATTAGATGAAAGAGATTTAGTTGTATCATGTTGAGTTAATTAGCATTTTCTGTTTTGCAATTAGATTAAAAGATCCTCATTATCTTACAATCATTCTTTTTCTTAAAAATCTCTTCCAACATATCAATATTAGATGAAAGAGATTTGGTTGTATTATGTTGAGTTACATTTCATGTTCATTTGCAAGCGAGGATATCCATGGATTAGAATGTTCTGTTTTTTTCATCATTTTCCTAATTAGGGATAGAATTTACAATTACACTCTGCTTTGAGTCTAAGGTTTCCTTTTCTTTTCTTTTTGACATAGATTTGATTTCATCTTTTGAACATAAGTACTAAAAAGACAAAACCCCAAAACCATCAATAAAATACATACAACGAAGTAAGGAAGAGGTCAATTAAGCACATATAGTGCACCACACTTCATCAGTTTACTAGCCCTAGTTTATAATTTATGTTAGCAATTTAGGACACTAAATTGACTACACACTCAGTATTTACACACTCTTGTGGGGGTTCCCATGTTTTGGAAAGGTTGGAAATACCAAAAGATGAGAAAACATCAAACCACTTTCAGACCTCAAGATCTAGCCCTCCTGGGTCCAGAGAGGGATCTGTCTATGATGTATCAAAGGTGTCTGTCTTTGAAGCTTGAATGTTATGATGTTAGGCTAGTTATAAGGCTCAGGGTTTGTTTTTTTGGTTGTTGGTTATCAGGAAAGAAGGATTCAGTGTAAGACCAGGATGAGAAAAGAGGGATAAGGAAGAGGTGAAATGTTCCAGGAAATATTCAAAACCATTGGGAAATGGAGTTAGGAAAGGATTTTATTGCTACTCAATAGGCAGGCTTTCAATTGGGCTAGTCATCTAAAGCATAGGATCTTAAAGATGATCGTGTGATATGGAAAATTAGGAGGGGAGGAGATAACATAGTTTCAGAGCAAAAAGTTAAATACCAGCTGGTCGTACAAGGATCCTAGTGGACAGGGCTAACTCTAATCCCCAGTGTTCCCAAATATTCCAACTAAATCTATAACAAGAAACATCTAAGAACTGAATTCATTTAATTCATACATCAGAGAGCAGGAAATAACATCCACTACACTGGTTAAACCAACTGAAATCATTTCTTAGATAATACATTTAGAAGAGAAACATCAATGGCAAGGAGAGCAGAAACATAGGGTACCTAACAAGGGTAAATCCTATGCCAATATTTTGATGCAAGCCAGTAGAAACGAAATAAAATGAATGTAAACATAGAGATAAGAAAACATCACCGCTGCTTCAGATCAGGATCCAAAGAAATGTGCTTGTCATATTAAATAGCAATACCAATCAAGTACAACATTGCCAATAGCTAAATACTCAGTTTGAAAACATCTCCTTCAACCTATCTTACAACTTTACACAGAGACTGTGTCTCAAAAGAAACTACTTGCAGTTCTCTGATAACTGATCAACAACCTTTACAATGAGTTTCTTCATGAATTTATAGCTCCAGTGGAGCAGAGAAGTTAGGTGAGAAATTAAATGCAGTATTAGAACTTCTGAAAGAAAGAGGGCCAAAACCCATTCTGTTTAAATCCAATGCATTAATCTCTGATGTTCTTTGGGTGAACGAATGATCCTCTTCAGGCTTCAGATTACTTTGATATGACTCTAATGTACTCTGACTACAGTACTCTGTGGTGCTATTGGTGAATAAACAAAAGATCAATGAATGATTAAGAATTCTGCCATACTGATGAAATAAATGCTCTGATAGTACCGGAGTTGTTTCAGGGTAGAAAATATCTCCATAACATGGCATAGATTGAACACTGCATGGGCGCTTTGTCCTTTATGAAGGAAAAACATTCTGCTATTGTAGAAAACCCTGATATGCATTGATTTTTGCGTGTTGTACCTTCTGCGTGGTCCCTGGTTCTTCAATCTGGTACTTTGCCTATAAATCTTTGAAGCTAAAGCTTGTATGTCTTCATTTGCATGCCTTAAGCTCTTTGTTGCTCCATTCATATCTCTAACTGTGAAACTTGTGTGTTAATGGCGCCGGAAAGATTTGCAGAGTTTGAACTCTGCTCTTTAATGCAAGTTCTGTCAGCTACCTTCCTGGGCTATCTTTTATTATCTCGGCCTTTGGAAGTGGTCTTTTCCTGCGTTTATGTCACTGTGATAGAGATGATAAGCTATGGCGGTTTCTCGTCCACCTGCAACCCTGCAGAACACGAAAATGTTAAGAAAACAATGAATGGGGTGGTGGATGTAGTGTGGGTGATAGTGGAACTGCGGAAGAACGGCGGAAAAAATGTTGTGGAGTGGTAGAGAACAGATATGGCGAAAGGTTGGCGGAATGCAGAGCGAATTAACGTAAAAACCTTAAAATTGACCCTTTGAATGAATATATAAAACGGGAGGGGCGAATGTATGGTGAGACACGTGGAGGTCACATGGAGGGACCGAGCGACGACGGAAGAGTCAACAGTGGGGAGACAAAACTGGACCATCGGATCTGAGAGGAGATCAACGGTTGAACATGCGGTAGAGGACGATGAATGGTGGGCCAGGAGTACGGCGACCATGGATTAAACCTCGCGCAGCTTCGTTGAGCGATGACCGTTGGATGGGCAAGGGTAGATCTGACGGCTGATATGAATATCGATGTGCATCCTATACCGAAAGATAACGCGCGATGGGCAAGCGGTTTTGGGATCGTACAAGAGCCACGCGTCAAACAATGTATGGAATCGCTGGCCGATCAGAGAATACCACCCTCTGCCCAAAGGTGGTGCGATAGAAACCAGATGGTTTTGGTACAATGCACGGCGGGGACTACAGGGGCGGGTACACTCCGAACCATCGATCTGGCGAGCAAATGAACGGTGGATCAGCATATCGGGAGGTCAACAGGGAGGGCCACAAGCATGACGGAGTTAGAGAATGTTGTCCGATTTTCTTAGATCAACGGCTGTAACTGCCCTCGATAACCAAATGGGATAAGTGATTTTTCGTGCTAACGCCCAGTTCTAGCGTCGAGGTTCTGTGGGGGGAAATGTACAAGGGACTTGCGGGAAAGGAGCTTAGGCCTGTTATAAGGTCGGAAAGTGGGTTTTTAACCATTTTAATGCATTTTGAGGCCTAAGGAGGGCAATGAAAAGAGGACTAAAGGGAAATTTAGGGGGAACAAAGGGGATTTTGACAAAAGGAAAAAAGGGGTGAAAATGGAGTGTTTTGCAAGGGTATAAAGGGCAGAAATAAAGACTTTTTGGAGCATAATTCTTTATCAACAAGGCTTATTGACTTAGAACAGTAGAGGGAAACAGTCACAAGGCAGGGAACTTGAAAACGCTGCAAGGATGATGTGTTTTCAAGGGAAATGCATTCCTTGTAGGCTTATAGAACAAACTAGCCCCTTGCTTGCTTGTCAAGAAATTCATAAGGGGCTAACAACTCTGACTTCTCCTTTCTTTTTTTGGATCTCGACCATTAATTCTTCTTTATTCTACTATTTTTACTCTTGCACTTTAGCTAGAAGCTTCTCTAAGTTTTGTACTTGAAGCTCTAGCTCGACTATCCAGAGCAGCAGGAGCTACCGTGTCTTCTTCCTCTTCTGTCCTGACAGGGGTTGTATCTTCTTCAGGGACCTCAGTATCCCTTGGGGTTTCAGTAAAATCTTCTTCTTCTTCTTCTCCTTCTTGTTCTTCCGATTCTTCTTCTTCTTCTTCTGGCTCTTCTTATTCTTGCACTGGTGCAGGAGGGGATTCAACATTCTGTGGGGACTATAATTCTGCACCAGGTTCTTCATTATTTTTCTGGGCCGTTTTAATGAAATTGCCCAACAGGGTGTCATCCTTGACCTTTAAATATTTTTCTGCATCCACAAGGACTGACAGAAAATCATCTTCTTCAGGGGTATGTTCATGTACTGGTGGCGTTGGAGGATTTTCTTCAACAGGTGTACCCGTTGTCTTCTTTTTCTTTGGAGATGGGCCCTTTTCTTCTGTTGACTTCCCGGTTCATTTCCTTCTTTCACTGGTGCAAGAAGGACTTCCCTTCACACTCAAACCCTTGCTTGTGTCGGTGAGGGTCTCTATCTTCTTTGTAGTAGCTATCTTCTTATGCAGTTGTTTTAACAGTGCCTCCCAAGTCATACCTTTAGTTTGCAACTGCTTCTGAACCAAGATTTTGATGAGGCCGTGATGATATAATTTCTTGTCAGCATGATCCGCTCGTGCACCTTGCACACTCTTGGCCATCTTTTCCAAACTCTTAAGCAAAAAATAAGTGAAATCCATCCTCCACCGGATGTGCCGACTGGGTTCGAAATGTTGCAGCATCCTAAAATGATACACAAAGGTGAGGGATTACCTTCCCTCGCAAGTCACGATTTTATGGAGGATAAAAAGGGGGTCCCACCACTTTCCCAGTAGGGCACTGCATGGAACTCCCTTCTTCCAATCTACCTTCATATCCTTATCAACGAAAAAACGCTGCCAGTGCTTCCTCTCGAGCTTTTTATTTTTGAAGTACTGCACACCAATATTTTGCAAGCCCGTAGTTGCTGCTATCGATTCTTCCGTGACCTTAAATTTCAGGGGCCAAATATTTGCATGAACATTTTTAAAACTCTTTGGAAACTGTAGGGCCACTTCACTGTTGTTCCCATCAAATTTCTACAAAAACTGAAGAAAGCCTGAGTCTCGCAATAGTGCAAGACTATTGCGAAACTTAGCGGTCTGATCTACCTCACTGAGAGATGAAGGTTCACATCAAACAGGCAACATCGCTGCTTAACAGAACAGTTAAAAATTGCATGCAATACCAGAAAATTTGGCTCTTTATAAATATGGATCCAACCGTCCACCATCCCTTCTGTCTTATCACCGATCCATTACCCCAAAATAGCTGTGGATGCACGGCATGTTTGAAATCATGTGAGATTGGTACTTGTGGTGGTGTTTTTTAACGGCTAGGCGAGGTAATCATTATAAGTGAAGGATGTTTAGGATCATGGTGGAAAGGGTAATTATATGTAAGGAATGGTTAAACATTTTCTCATTCCTTCATAATTCAAAAAAAGAACTTTAGCATTTATTAAAAATGATCATGATTCTTAACTAAAAACACCTTGTACTTTAAATAATTTTCTCCTAGTTAATATGATAGCACAAGTAATCATCAAATAAGTGAAAAGGCTTCTTGTAAAATTTTATGATGACCACTTCCTATGAAATATGCTCATGAAAAGAACAAATTGTACTTTGTTTCTGTCAAGGTGCATGCTTGCACTGATCTATTTACACCGCTTACTATGCTGTTCTGCTGGTACCATTCTGCTTGTATTATTATATAGGACGATATGCTTGCACTAGTGCAAGCATATTGTAAAAAAAATAACAGGGAATTTAAGTAAAATATAGGCTGTACTTCTAACATGGCTTCCTTAACTGATATTGGAAATTTTCTTCGCCCTTTCTTGATGCTTCAGAGAATCTTTTTGCTCTTTGTGTATGAGATCCTACAATGAATTCATGAGGGAACAAAGAACTGGGAAAGGGGAAAATTTCAGAATGGGAAGGAATTTTTTTACAGGGATTCCAGGAATAGTACCACAAGAGGGGATAAATAGAAGTGGGATAGGGAAAAAAATTCAAGGGTAAAGTGGGATTTTTGCGAAGCGGGTAGGGTAAATTCAGAAGAATGTGGGAAGGTTAATCATTCTGGGATTTAAAGAAGAAAACTAAGGGAATGTTACAAAATGGGATATGAAGAAAGGCAGAAAATATTCTGGAAGGTCTGCCTACACTGGTGCAAGAAAAAATAACAGCAGTGAGAATTAAGTGTTACTTGAATAAAAATATCCATGCTAATTACCCCAATGTATAAAGGTTGGTCTTGTTGAACCTGCTTTTACTCGGTGGTCACTAGCATATCTAGAGATCAAGAAACATTCTCTTTTTATTAGAAATTTTTTATCGTCCTACCGGCAAGCTGGTTTTCAGGTTGACCCTTCTGCAATCATGTTAGCAAATTGATTTTCACAATTATAGGAAAATATTTTTTCTTTACTTTTTTTTAAATTAATTTTTTTTTGTACTTTTAATTTTTTTTTCAAGAGAAAGAAGGATTCATGTCTTCAAAAGGTTGGTATTACCATTCACCACTATCGTCCTGAATTGCTATTGGAATTGCTGTGTAAAATCTTTCTTGGCAAGTGGCTGAAAATACTTTTTTAACCTATGTCCATTTACCAAGAACACTGAATTTTGTCCATCAATATTTTTAAATCCTACTGCTCCATTATCGAATACTCAGATCACTTCATAAGGCCCCATCCAACGTGTATGGAACTTCCCTTTAAAAATTTTAAATCTAGAATCATAAAGGAGTACCCAATCACTTGGTTGGAATTTCTTTTTCTAAATAGATTTTTCATGCCACCTCTTGCGTTGTTGTTGAATTAGTATGTTCTGTTGAACAAAATCTCTACAAAATTCATCTAATTCATTTAATTGGAGAAGACATTGTTGTTGAGCCTCAGAGATATCTAGTCCTAACTGAACTGTAGTTCTGAAAGTTTTGATTTGGAACTCAATTGGTAGCAGAACCTGTTTTCCATATACCAGCTCATATGGTGTATGTCCCGTGCTATTTCTCCAAGTGGTTCTGTATGCCCACAAAGCTTTTGGTAATCTTTCAACCCAATATTTCTGATGCATATTGACTGTCTTTATAAGAATGGACTTGATCACTTTGTTTGTATATTCCACCTGGTCATTTTCTTGCGGGTGATACGACGTGGATTTTTTATGCAGGATCTTGTATTGATCCATCACACCCTGTACCAAATTAGAAATAAATTGCGGACCATTGTCAGAAACACTTTCCCTAAGCACACCAAATCTAGTAAAGATTTCAGTAAAAAGAAAAATGACAACGACTTTTTCTGTAGCAAAAGAAACAGCTTTAGCTTCTACCCATTTTGTAATGAAATTTGTACAAACCAAAATATGCTTTTTACTTAAGGATGCTAGATTTATTGGCCCTATAAAATCAATAGCCAATTTTTCAAATGGCTCAATCATAACTTGGGGGCATAAAGGCATTTCATTGGTTTGATTGGGCAGGCCCATTCGTTGACAACTATCACATCGCCTGACATATTGTTTGGCATCCTCAAACAAGAAAGGCCAAAAGTAGCTAGCACACAATACTTTATATGTAGTTCCCTTATCAGCGAAGTGGCCTCCACAAGGTTCATCATGAGCAGATTTCAATATGTCAAACACTTCTTCCTCTCTTACACATCTACGGATAATCATATCTGGACCAGTGTAAAAGAGATCTCCTTGAATCTAGGAATATGCAGCACTTTTCTAAATATTCCGCTTTTCGCGAGCGGACAAGTGAGGTGGTGTTTTTCCAGTGACCAAATAATTAGCAAAATCAGCAAACCACGTAGAATATGTAGACATAAAAAAAAGATGTTCATCTGGAAAATCATCATTAATAGGAGTTTCATCATCAGGATTATCTAATATAGAAAGAAAGTCTGCTACAACATTAGATTTCCTTGGTCTATCAACAATAGTAACATTAAACTCCTGCAAAAATAGCAACCACCTCGTCACTCTACCACTTGTCAATGGTTTTTTCATCAAATATTTAATCGCGGAATGATCAGTATGTACAAATACTTCATATCCTGTAATATAGTGCCTGAACTTATTAATTGAAAAAATTACAACTAAAAACTCTTTCTCTGTAACTGTATAATTCAATTCAGCGGAAGACAAATTATTACTAATATAATAAATAGCATAGGATTGCTTATTTTCCTCTTGTCCCAAAGTTGCGCCAATAACCAAATCTAAAGCATCAGAGGAAATGTGAAAAGGCAGGGACCAGTTAGTACCTTGAAAAACTGGTGCTTGTACCAACTTTTCCTTCAATGTTTCAAAAGACTGTTGGCAAGCTATGGACCAAGAAAATTCATTATCGTTAGCTAGAAGTCAGAAAAGAGGAGCAACTATCTTAAAAAAAAATTCAATGAATCTTATATAGTAACCAGCATGTCCTAAAAAACCTCTTACTTCCCTTTTATTTTTGGGTGCAGGAAGATGTAGAATGATTTCAATCTTTTCCAGATCAACCTGGATACCTTTATTAGAAATCAAATGGCCAAGTACCACTCCCGCTTTGCACATTAATCTACATTTCTTGTCACTCAAATCGATATGGGCTTCTTGACAACGAAGAAGAACTCTCTCCAAATTTTTGAGAGCTTCCTGAAAAGAATCACCAAAGACAAAAAATTCATCCATATAAATTTCTACAAATTCAAGATCAGCAAAAATGGCCAGGACTGCCCTTTGAAAGGTAGCCGAGGCATTACATAAACCAAGGGGAGAACTTTATAAGCAAAGTTACCCCATGGACATGTAAAAGTAGTTTTATCCTGATCTTCGGGTGCAATCTGTATCTGATTATAACCACTGAAGCCATCCAAAAAGGAAAAATATTTCTTTCCTACACGGGTATCAAGCACCTGATCAATAAAAGGGAGAGGGAAGTAATATTTAAGAGTGGCTTTATTCAATTCTCGATAATTAATACAAATATGCCATCTTTCATATTTCTTAGGTACAAGCACTAATGGGGAGATCCACTGACTCTCAGAAATATGATAGATAAATCCAGCATCCAAGAGTTTTTGCAAGATGATTCAACAAGATGATGAGCTTAGTGAAAAGAGTCGCCTTCACTAAGTGGGCCAACAAGCTATTTTTGGTGCAAAGTCTATTTTTAGACATGTTGATCATATTCTATGAGTTGCAGGATGCTATTTGTGAATGGTTGGTCAAGCTGGAAAAATAGATGGACTTCTATTTTTAAACATGTTGGGCAGAATCTATTTTTAGATTGCAAGTCTAAAAATAGATATGTCGAATATGATTAACTCTTAATAATATTTGGACTCTAAACATTATCTTATTCTCTTGGAGCACTTCAGTTAAGTGCACAGATGTAGAACAGCAGCTGACAGAAGGAATCACACTATTCCTGAGGGTTTACTAGAGCTAATGCATGAGGACTTCAGTTAGAACTCATGTGACAGAGTTTGGTGGAGTTGTATTTAGTTTAGCTCAGTTAGACTCAGTTGAGCTAGTTTTATCTAGTCTAACTGATTGATACACTAGTGTGAGTGGTGTGAATTAATTAGTTAATTAATTCACTAAATAATAACTCATTAATCAAAAGAAGAATACATCAGTTAACTACAGTGCATGGCAGTTCCAGTGGAGACCAGTGGAGAGGTAGGTGAAAGAGCAAGTGTGACTATCAGTTGTGACTATAGTGATGCATTGATTGCATCCAACACTCAGTGGAGATGCCAATGAGGATTGCACGGTGAAATATTGGTGAATTCAAGTTCATTCAGATCCATTATTCAGTAGGGATTGCACAGTAGAGGCAGGCTAGCAGGTGGCGAAGATCGATGCATGGATTTGCAAGATCGGGCCTGATTACTGTGTAACGATTGTATTGTACTGAGATCTTGATATGATCAGCTTTGTATGATGATTGTTACATGATCTTTATGACATATATTATATACAGATATTTGGAGTTTTCAGCTTCAGGCTTTCCCGTTAAACAACTTTGTTCATATGTCCAAATTTTTATTGTTTCATGTGTCCATTACTATCTTGATTTTATTTCCACAAATGATCAATGGTGGAATTGATTCTATATTTTGAATGAAGTTAAAATAGTGTGAGATCAGAAGAATATTGGATATATAACACATAAGTTATATAATTTCTACATGGTATCGGAGAAGTATTGATCATTGAAGATTGCAATTATTGAAGCAGTTGAGTTTTGTGCTGGTGGAATTCGAATTTGCTGCAGTGTTTTCTTGGTGTCGAAGTTGAGCATTCATTGAAATGTATTTCAACGGATTGCGATTGGAGTATTCCCTTGATGGCAGCTCGAATTATATTGCATGGAAGGACAGGATGGAGGTGGTTCTGGATGATAATGGGTTGAAGGAGTTCATAGATGCTAATATTCCAAAGCCTGGTTCTAGCGATGCATCCGCACTTGACGCATGGCAAAAGAAGGTAGAAAAATGTCAAAGAATTTTGTTGGAAGGTGTGAAGGACCACATTGTGTCCAGCCTTCATGGTAAAGCCACTCAATTCTTAATGTGGAAGGCTTTGACAGACTTGTTCCAAAGCAGAAGCGACTAGAGGAAGTTGGCGCTTAAAGTCAAGATCAGAAAAATAAAATTGGAGAAAGGCGACAGTATTCCAAAATACCTCACAAAGTTTGTCCACTGCAAGGATGAGTTGGGAAGTGTGGGGGTTACTATTGATGAAGAATACTTGGTGAGCTTGGCTCTCCTTGGGCTTCCGAATATTTGGCACAGCTATGAAGACTCTGTCAATGGACGGGAGAAACTGCTAGGATGGGAGCGACTTTGGTCGGATCTTGTGCAGGAGGAGATAAGGTAGGGTACTAGGGATGGATCTTCATTGAAGAATGAAGATGAATAAAATTTCACTTTGGCTACCAAAGCAAGGAAAGGGAAGGGAAAGAAAAATCCTACTCAATCTGGTGCGAAAGGCAAGAAGCAGGACTTGTCCAAGGTGAAGTGCTTTCATTGTCACCAGCACAGACATTACGCCACTAATTGTCCACACAAGAAGAAAAATAAGCAGGCTACTAGATCTGCAGCTAGAGAGGCCTTAGCCTCGCAGTTTGAGCTGTATTTTTCACTGATCGCATGCTTGGTTTCAAGTGTGATGGGATCAGTGTGGTTTCTTGACAGTGGTGCATCTTTCCATATGACCGGAGACAAAGATTTGTTTAGTGATTTGGATGAAAAGGATCTTGGAGTGCACATCGAGATGGGCGATGATGGTAGATATAGTGCGACTAGTATCAGGACCATTTCCTTTGAGAGGGAGTCTGGAAAACCTTTCATCTTGAAGGATGTCATGCATGTTCCAGGATTGAAGAAGAATCTGATCTCTGTGGCGATGTTGGAAGACAAGGGTTATGATGTTGTTTTTAGCGAGGGAAAATACTTCCTGCGCAGTAAAACAACTGGTCAAACTAGGAGGATAGGGATTCGAGTTAAGAATATTTATCAATTGCAGGTAGATTGCTGCGCAACAATGGCAGGCAAAGCAGAAGGAGTGGTGAGCCAGGATGAGGGAGAATTGTGGCACAAGAGATTGGGCCATCTTCACCATGGCGCTTTGAAAATTTTGCAGCAGATTTCTACCGAGCTTCCTAAGGGTACACTTGCGCAATCAGATCAGTGCAAGGGATGTACTTTGGGAAAATTTGTGAAGATCACTTTTCATGACAAGGATAGTTGCGCCACGACAATCCTTGAGAGAATTCACACAGACGTGTGTGGACCTTTATCGGTTGCTTCAACAACAAAGCACAGGTATTATGTGATATTTGTTGATGAATTTTCTCGTAAGTGTTGGATATTCTTCATGCAGAAGAAGAGCGAGACATGCTCAAAGTTCTGTAAGTTCAAGGCGCTGGTTGAGAAAGATTCGGGGAAGCAAGTGAAAGCTCTAAGGAGCGATAATGGTGGTGAATACATCTCTGGAAAATTCAAAGAATTATGTAGAAAAGAAGGAATTCGAAGAGAACTCATAGCACCTCATAACCCACAGCAGAATGGGGTCGCGGAGAGAAAGAACAGAATGATCGTGGGTACTACACGGGTGATGTTGCATGATCAGGGCATTCCCATAAACTTATGGGTTGATGCATGCAACACTGCGGTTTATGTGCAAAACCATTGTCCTCATAGAGTACTTGGCATGAGTACACCCGAAGAGGCGTTTTCTGGTAAGAAGCCTGATATTTCTCATTTGAAGATTTTTGGCTCACTTGTTTACATTCATGTGACGAAGAATTCCAGGAAGAATCTGGAGCTGACTGCAGAGGTTGGGATATTTGTGGGGTACACAGAAACACCCCACAATTATCGTGTGTATTTTTCAGACAGTCGAATGACTGTCGTGCGACGGGATATCAAATTTCATGAGGAGAAGGCCATGAAGTTGTCGCTTGAGAGGGAGCTACACTTGCATGCAGATGAGGAGCTACTTGTTCCTAAAGATGAGCCTTAGGAAGTGGATCAGCCACAAGAGGTGGTTCATGGAGTGGAAGAAATCACTCATGCAGCACCAAACATCAGAGGGCAGAAGCGCACTACAGAAGCTGAGCAACTAAATCTTGATGCAGCGTGGAATGTAGGAGCACCTACATCACAGCGTAGACAGAGACAGTCACCTGACCGATTTACTGGATACATGGCTCTGATGAGAAAGTGTATCACGACAGAACCATATTATTTCGAGGAAGTTGTGGAGGATCCCGCATGGGTAGATGCCATGGTGGAAGAGTATGATTTGATTGTCAGAAACAGTGCATGGGAGATTGTCCCAAGGCTGGAAGGGAAATCAGTGGTAGGTTCGAGATGGATCTACAAAGTGAAGAAAGCTATTGACGAGAGCGTCGATGAGTACAAGGCAAGATGTTTTGCCCGGGGCTTCTCACAGATCGAGGGGATTGACTATGAATAATCCTTTGCACCTGTCGCAAGGTATTCTTCCATACAGACCATCCTTTCTCTCTCAATGCAAATGGGTTGGCACATTCATCAGATGGATGTGAAGACTACGTTCCTCAATGGATTCATTAAGGAGGAGGTGTACATTGAGCAGCCTGAAGGATTTAAAATCTTCAGCAGCGAGTCGCATGTGTGCAGGCTCAAAAGAGTGTTGTATGGGCTGAAAAAAACACCTCGTGCTTGGTACACATGGATAGACAGTTATTTCACCAGGCTTGCTTTCGCCAAGAGTGAGGCGGATCTAAACCTATACCAGATTGTGGTGGAGGGTAAGTTGTTGATCATTGTAATTTATGTAGATGATTTAATACTAACAGGTGATGAACTATTGATACACTCATGCAAGGCAGATCTTGCAAAGTAGTTTGAGATGAAGGACTTGGGCATCCTTCATTAATTCCTGGGATTGTAAATTTGGCAGCGTAAGGGTGGACTGTTTGTGTCTCAAGGCAAGTATGCCCGGGAGATACTGGAGAAGTTTCACATGCAAGGCTACAAGCCTATCGACACTCCTCTTCCTAGTGGCTGGAGGAAAGAGGATGCTACATCAGCAGAGGTAGTGGATGCCACTATTTATCGACAGTTAGTTGGTTCACTCATGTATCTAGTCAATACACGACCGGACATATGCTATGTTGTGAACCAACTTTCACAAGCTATGGTTAAGCCTACCAAGCTCTTTTGGAAGGAAGGCAAGCATGTCATGAGGTATCTTAGGGGCACATCGGGATATGAATTGTGGTACAGACAGTCGGATGAGTTGAAGCTGCATGGCTTCACAGATACAGATTGGGCAGGGAGCCCAACGGATAGAAAGAGCACATCTGGAGGGATATTCAGTATCGGATCTACAATAGTTTCTTGGTATAGCAGGAAATAGAGATCCAAGGCTCTCAGTTTAGCGGAGGTTGAGTACATGGTAGCAATTTTGGTTGCATGCGAGGCTATATGGATGAGGAAGATCCTGGTCAGGTTTTTCGGTTCACACTTAGATCCTACTGTGATATATTTTGATAATCAGAGTTGCATTAAGATCTCAATTAATCTAATATTTCATGATATATCTAAACATATTGACATTCGATACCATCATATCAGACATTGTGTGTAGCGGAATATCATGTTGCTTTCTTACATTCCTACAGAGGATCAGGATGCAGATATTTTGACGAAGGCGCTCACCAGGAGCAAATTCGAATACCATAGAGACAGGATCGGGGTGGCAGATAATCCATATCTTGTTGAGAGGGAGTTTTGAGATTCAACAAGATGATGAGCTTAGTGAAAAGAGTCACCTTCACTAAGTGGGCCTGTAGGATATTTTTGGCACAAAGTCTATTTTTAGACATGTCGATAATATTCTATGAGTTGCAGGATGCTATTTGTGGATGGTTGGTCAAGTTTGAAAAATAGATGGACTTCTATTTTTATACATATTGGGTGGAATCTATTTTTAGATTGCCAGTCTAAAAATAGATATGTCGAATATTATTAGCTCTTAATAATATTTGGACTCTAAACATTATCTTATTCTCTTGGAGTACTTCAGTTAAGTGCACAGATGTGGCACAACAGCTGACAGAAGGAATTACGCTATTCTTGAGGGTTTACTGGAGCTAATGCATGAGGAATTCAGTTAGAACTCATGTGACAGAGTTTGGTGGAGTTATAGAAGTAGTTGGTGGAGTTGTATTTAGTTTAACTCAGTTAGACTCAGTTGAGCTAGTTGTATCTAGTCTAACTGATTGATACACTAGTGTGAGTGGTGTGAATTAATTAGTTAATTAATTCACTAAATAATAACTCATTAATCAACTGAATAATACATTAGTTAACTACAGTGCATGGCATTTTCAGTGGAGATCAGTGGAGAGGTAGGTGAAAGAGCAAGTGTGACCATTAGTTGTGACTATAGTGATGCATTGATTGCATCCAACACTCAGTGGAGATGCCAATGAGGATTTCTTAGTGCAAGATTTGTGAATTAGAGTTCATTCAGAGCCATTCTTCAGCAGGGATTGCGTAGTAGAGGCAGGCTAGCAGGTGGCAAATATCAGTGCATGGATTTGCGAGATCGGGCATGATTGGTGCGTAGCGATTGTATTGTACCGAGAGCTTGATATGATCAGCTTTGTATGAGGATTGTGACATGATCTCTATGACATATATTATATACAGATAGTTGGGGTTTTCAGCTTCAGGCTTTCCCATTAAAAAACTGTGTTTATATGTGTGAATTTTTATTGTTTCATGTGTGCATTGCTATCTTGATTTTATTTCTGCAAATGATCAATGGTGGAATAGATTCTATATTTTTCATGAAGTTAAAATAGTGTGAGATCAAGAGAATCTTGGATATATAACACATAAGTTATATAATTTCTACAAAGATCTCTTAGAGATGGATTGATTCGCCTTTGGGGTTGTCGGACAGGTCAAGTTCCTTCCTGAATATAGATATGATGTGTACAAGTTTCAGGAGGGATACCCTTCATATATTCATAGCCCCAAGCAAAGGCACTAAGATGGTTTTGCAACAAATTCACAAGCTTATCTTGCTAAGATGAGTCCAAATATGAACTAATATGCAAGGACTTACCAGGGCTAATCTCAACAAGAGTGGCATCAGGCTCGGGAGTACTCAAGGGAGTGGTCAAATGCAGCGATACAAAATAATGAGAATCATGATTATCTTGAAAATCTAGGTTGAAAATCTGGCTCAATGGCTCAAAGTTAGGCATAGTGTCTAGATTATTCAGAAACTATTGAATCTCATCTTCTGGTGAAGACCCAATATAATGATGGATAAGGGAAATAGACTGAGTCTCCTCATCACTGCTTTGATCCAACCATAAAGTATTTCGAAGGTCCTGAATGGATTTGGCATGGGGGTATAAGGTAACTTTCTTCCTAGAATCTCCATGTGAAATATACATATTACCATAATGACATCCAATATATGCATTGGCCATAGCAAGCCATGTTCGACCCAAGATCAAGGGATGTCCTCCTACTAGGTTCTTTGGCTGAAGCACAATGAAATCAGCAAGATATTCTTGAGAATATAATGAGATGATCACATCGTCCAATACTCCTTTTGGATTAATTTTAGATCTATCTGTTAATTCAAGCACAGTGGGAGTAGGGTGAAGATGAGATAACCGAATTTGATCCATGGTTTTCTTAGTCATGACATTAATGGCTGCCCCTAGGTCTATAAGAACATTAGAGACAAGGACATTACCAATATGAATTGAGACAACAGGGTTTCCGGGATCAGTGTATTTTTCCATAGACATGCATCCCATCATCAACTCTACTGCCCTACCAAAAAATTGAATGGTTTGGGGTTCCAATCTCTTCCTCCCGAGTTTCTTGAGATAGAGTTCCTTAATAATCTTGGTACAAATGGGGATCTCTTTAACGGCTTGAAGCAAATGTATCTTAATGAAAAGATTCTGAAGCTCAGATGCTAAACTAGTCTCAGAAATAGGCTCACTTCTTTCCATTACTAGCCTTTCTGGGAAGGGAGGCTGGTTGGAAGAATATGGCAAGGAATCAGAGGGTAAGGGCTGCTTAGTGACAGATTTCAGAGAGTGGTTAAGAGTTTCCTCTTCTCCTTTCTCTTCAATTATCACCATAGGTTGCTTCTGATTTTCTGATGTTACAGTCCTTCTCAATCTCAATTGAATATCATGAACCCCAACTGGAATAGACTGGTACTTGGATGATAAAGGTGGGTTTGTTACATAGATCATTTTCAATGCTTTATTATTATCAGGATTGGGCATATATTGAGCAGGAAACTGAGGAGGTCAAAAGGGTGAAGGTAAAGGCAACGGTGGAGTGGACTGACTTGCAAGTTGAGGCATTGAATAAGGTGTATGCGTAGATGGATATGACTGCATAAGTGGATGGTAGGAATATGGAGAATGAGTTCGCCCTCTCCAACCTTGTTGCCATCGTTGAGAAGGTTTCCCACGCTGATATTGATTCCCATACTGCCACTGTTGATGAGATTTAGGATAAGAATATGCATGTGAATTATAACCAAAATAGTGTGGAGAAAATTCAGAAGCCATACCTGTACCTTCCTAAGGCCAATTCCTTCTTGCTCCCATAACATTCAAGTATTCAACTTCAAGATGTCCCCCTATAAATATAGCTTTAAGTCCTAGTATAGAGGGTCATTTTTCTATGATATGGTCTTCTGCACAAATAGCACACTTATTAGTTTCTTTCAAATTAAGAGGACAGTCTTTAGGAGGATGCTTGTCTCTACATGTAGGACAGAAAATACATAATGACTCTTGTTCCTTCATAAATTTCTGCTGAAATTTTAAAGAGTCTAACTGTTTGGTAATAGTGTTCATTATATCAATTTTCATGTTTTCCATTTTATTTTCTAGTCCAATAATCATAGCATCAGTATATTCATTTTTTCTATTTCTATTTCGAGTTCCTCTACCGGATCTATACTGGTTCCTTGAAAATTTCCAGCATAATTCACAGATTTGATCAAAAGTTTGATGAGAAATATCACCTTGTCCTAACAGATTCAAATTATTTCTAGCATTATCAGTAAGTCCTCTTAAGAACAAGGTTATAATAGTGTTGGGATCAAGCTTAAGTTTTGACCTTTGTAAAATATACAGAAATCTTTCCAGATAATCTTCAATAATTTCATCATCATCTTGTATGATTGTAAAAATTTCATCCTACATGTCCCGAGTTTTGCAATATTCTTGATATTTAGACAAAAATACTCTCTTCATATGATCCCAAGAGGTTATAATATTTCCTCTTAACCCCATAAACCAGCATAGAGCTGAGTCCTTGAGAGTAACAAGAAATAGTTTTAACCTAAGAGCATCAGTTGCATAATCATAACTTCTACACAGAATATCAAACTCGAATAGAAAAGAGTCAGGATCTTCATGAACTTTACCATGGAAATGAGGGAGTGCTGATGGTGGAATATTCTTCATATGCGCCATAGTATCAAGATCCACAATTGGAAACAAAAAAGTGGATTGTTCTTCACTTACTTGGTTGTCACCAGTCCCTTCCAAATGATCTTCTTGGTACACCATTGTTCCCCTTTTACTTGTACCACTCTCAACAGGCTGATCCACACCTGAGCTGTTATCACCAGAGTCCAGATGGATTGTTCCTGCATGATGGGTTTGAATCGGATTGGGCTTCCTGCTTACAGAAGGAGACCCAATATGAAAATTGTTTTCAAAATTATTTTGGCCCTTAGTGGGCTTCAAACCCTTACCTTTCCTAGGCATTCATTTCAAAAGGAAAGAAAAAAATAAAAATAACAAACAACAAACAACTTCTAAAAAATGCTATCAGAAATCAATTAAAACTAGTAAATTCCTTCAAAGAAACAACACTGCAAAAATAAAGAAAAATTACCTCTATTGTATAGTCATAAAATTCTTACCAAATCAAATCGCCTCCCCGGCAACGGTGCCAAAATGTTGGGTGCACGATTTACACTTAAGAAAACTCCTCAACACTTAATTTGTCAACTCCGAGGATTCATAAACTTAGAGACGAAGCATAGGCAATGACAGAGATGGTATGAAGCTTCCTAATGTAAATGCCTACTTTCTTTAAAGGAAATATTGTAGATTCAAATCAAAAGAGAAAAAGGCAACTTGAACCATAAAAAATAATCTAATACTAGAACGAGGAAGTATGCATTTGCAAGAGAGAATTAAAGATAAAAGGCAATCACTCCCACTAATGGTTGTTTAATCTACTAAGTGTGTGTTTTATTTTAGCAGGGACACTTTAGCAGTCTTGTTAGATGGGCCCTTAAACCTGTTTCTTTAGAGATTTCCTTCTTGCATTAATCTTTCATGCACTAATGTAGGATCATAGATTTAAGTAGAAGGTATAAATAGTGTCTTTACTAAAGGCTTTTTACTTCATGCAAGGGATCGAACTTTTCATGGTTCAGAGCACTCAGATCTTGTGGCAAGAAACTGGTTCTTGCACCGAATCAGAGCTTCTTGCACTTAGCATTTAATCCTGAAAATGAGTGTTCAATTATTGCAAGTGCTAGTTTACTATCGAATCAAATTGCACACATAAAAGTGAATGTTTCTAATCTTAACAAAATGCAGAAATAAAGAACCAATAATTTATCCTATCATAAACATTTAAAGAAAGAAAGTTGATTGTGGAAAGTAGACTAAGAAAGCTTGCTGCATCACACCAACGTGCACTGGTGTAGGTTCATTTCTCCTGCTTGGACCAGGCGGAAAAACTAATTAAACAGAATTGCAGGAAAAGGAAGTATCACACCAATGTACACTAGTGCAGGTTTGTTTCTTCTGCTTGTACCAGGCAGAGGAAAACCAATCCAAAATCAAGTGCAGGAAAGTAAATTGTAGTGAAATAAAATGTATCTACTTCACACAACGGATCTTTTTTCGACGGAAATACATGTTCTAAAAGTTAAATCACACTTGACGATATAAACACAAATTACAGGAAAAGAAAATAGGATAAACGTGCTGGGTTGGCTAGGCCCTAGCCAACCAGTGTGTTTCCCTTTTAAGTTAAAATTCTGCTCAGTAAACTAGTCCATTCATCAGCTTAAAAGACAAAAACGCAATTTATGAAACATGAGGTTGAAAAACCTTTTATTAATTCATTGAGGTGAATACATGTGTTAATACAATGTCCAGCCCAGGTTCGGGTGATAATAGAACAAACGATTACCACCTATCAACTTCTCCCTAAAAACTCTGCTCCCCTAAGTTCTATTTACACTTTACATTATATAGACCTGTTGGCCGAAGGCCAAAATAGATCGTTCAACTGATTCATAAAAAAATGTAGAATTTAGAATTTGGCCTTCAAAATTAGGTAGCTAAAAAAATCGGCCGTAGCTAATCTCCAATATTTTCGCCTTTCACGGATTTGGTCTTGGCTGCCTTTGTATCAATTGTGTTGTCGCAACTAAAGACAAGGCGGTGATCAAGGAGGTTCGGATTCTCCGCGGAGATCTATTGTGCTGGCAATGGTGCAGGATTCGATCCTGCACTAAGATCAGTGGTCACGGTAATCACTTTAACTATCAAATAACCATTGGAGATATTGATAAGTTACAAAAGTGATTTAAAAGTAAGAAATCATGTAATAAATATTTAATTAATGATAAATTGAATTAAAACATGAAGAATAAAGGTTTATAAGAAATGTGTCACCGTGCTTAAACTAGTGCAAGATGAGGGTGCATAAAAGAGGTGAAATAGAGGTAAATGGTTATTATTTAGGAAGGAGAAAATGGTAAAAAGAGAGAAAATTAGGGGGCTAACACTATGCACTACAAAGGATGTCCAAAACATATGGTCACATAGTGCCTCAATAATTTCCCAAGCTACTTTGCATGAACTTGCATTATCTATGACAACTTGCACAAATTTTAAAGGCCCCACACTCTCAATATCTTTTGAAATATTTCCATAAATTAATTTAGTGTTATTCTTCTCCCATAAACCATATATTTTTCTCAAGAAGTATGGGCCTAAATAATACATTAGAATATTTTTTACCAACGGCTTATCCGCAATATCAGTCCAACCATTAGAGATAATAGAGACACCATTTCCACTGGAACTGGAATAAACCCATTACAACACTTTCTCCACAATCAATTTCTCATTCCATAGAAGGGAAGTGCACCCTTTCTCAATGTTTGACCTCCTAGCGCCTTGTAACCCCTATAGGCCTCATTAAATTCCTTGAGCATGTCTCGCCAATATGGAGATCACACTACATTGAAGGGTATTCCACATGAAAATATGGATTTTGCAACTCTATTTTCCATCTTGTCCCTCCCTCCCATGTCATAAACTTTGGAAAAGGTTCCAAGGTTTTGTCTCTTGCAAGCTTCTTCATTTTCCCTTTTTAGGAGTGGTAGTTGTTTGTAACTCCTCCGTTCTACCTTGGATAAATCTGCAACATCTTGCTCTACTTGAAATCCATCTACATTCTTTCAGGTGAATTTATTACAATAATTAACTCCATTACCTTCAAGCCAAAAAAGAAGGCCTTAACCCTCATGTATGACTCTATAAAATTTATTTTACACTTGTTCCAATTCCATAGGCAGTTGCCATCATCATCCTTTTATTTCTTCTCAATATTGGTCACATAGTTCCACAATGGAGAATCAACAGGGTACGTTTGTTATTGCTTTTTATTTTCAGGATGGTCATTGTTTCCTCTCCCTCCACCATGAACTCCATGCTCAAATTAAACTAATTTAAGTCGTTGTTGGTGTTGATGAAACAATAAAATACATGTTACAATTGTGCATTTCACAATGACTAGTTGACAACAGAAAATTTTATGAGCCTTCAAAGGTTTCAATGTTGACTCTGAAGTTTAATTTGTGAGGGTTTCTCCTATGTATTATCACAAGAATACATAGAAAAGTATCATTTTTGTCTATGCTCATTGCTAACAGGCATTTACAGCTATGAATATTGTTGTGTGATCACAAGCATACAAAACAACAAACAATGAAGAACTCTAGAGTCAAGACTCTAATTAAAAGTCTAAAACAATGAAGAACTTACCTGTCCATTCGAATCCAGTGCTCAAATATGCCTGGATGGTGGATAACTACCAGTGGAAACCCTTACTGCTTGCAGAATGGAAACTTCAAACCTTCGATCACTACATAATGGAAACCCCCATTCACTACAAGTGAAATCTTAGATGACAAAAGTTAGTTACCTTTTCTAGAGCACTGGCCTCTCATGCAATGTATGGGTTCCTCTAGAGGATTTCCCATGCCCTTTCCCATCATTTGTTTTCATTTATTTTGGGGGATTTAAGATTTTACTTGAGTTCCAACATAGAGATTGGAATTGGTTTCCATTGGAGGAACCAATTGCCAACCTTTAGGAATTGGTTCCTCCAATGGGAAGGTGTTTCATTTAATTTTAGAAACAAATCCTATTTCAGGATCCAAACTATAAAACCGGAAATGATTCCTTTCAAACATTTACCAAATCTGCTCGAATCCAATTTGAATCCCCAATTCCCCAATTCCTTTATGAATCAGATCTGGGTAAGGGGATAAGATAGCCAAATCTGATAACTTTTCTAAAAACATTCAATGATAATAAATATTGCGATATGTATGTGACATCAAGATAATTCATCCAATAGCAATTCCGAATACAGATACTTGTTCATTTCAAAAATGCCTAAAATCCATCTCTCTCAAATTATGATCTGTTAAGTCCCTCCAAGGTTAGGTTTCCCCCCTTTTTATATACCTACATTAATATTGACAATAGTTTCTAAAACATATATTAGCACAATTAATAGATGAAAAATTTTCTACAATTTAAATGCATATATTGGTGATATGTTTTGGCAAATGCAGAGTTAGTGCTACTGCTACAAGCACCCATCCCTCATAACAACAGTTAAGAGTTAAAATTGAACTGACAATTCCATGACATAATTGAAAACATCTACAAAAACTTAATAAACTCAAGCTGTAAAAATAATAATGGAAGAGATAACACTGTACAAAAAGAATGAACAACTTATGCATCATTCCATGTCACTATATACCCTAGTCAATGTGTCAAATGTAAATTTGAGGAAATTGCAAATCATCTTCTCTCGCCCTCTAACTTCATTTAGAAGTCTCTGAAAATTGATCAAGAGTGAGGTCAACTTCAACTTTTCTTTCTTGTAGAGAATAATGTGAAATTTCTTATCAAATATTGGGCTAATCTGTAATAAAAAATTTCAAAGAAAAATGGCCTAAAATCCAGTTAACATTTCTTTTAGAATCATTTCTTTGAATGGTTGCAATTTTTAGAGAAAGTATATCATCTCCATTGTCAATTTCTGGAGCCAACAAAGCCAACATTCAAGGGATACAACATTGAGCACAAGTACACTATCCAGTTCTTCATTAGAGATTACAGTTACCAATTGGCACTGGTAGTGGATATTGACAGGTCACTTTTTTCTGGAAATTGTTTATTATTTGTGCAATGGTGCATCATCCATGGTATTTAGAGGTTGTACTCTATGCATGAAAATTTCGATTTTGTTATATAGTAAAATATTTTAAATAGTCATAATTCAGCTGTCTATTATGACTTTAAATAATTCATTAAATTTGTGATTATTTTGGTGTTATTGTATAATTCAACCAATTTTTTAGCAAGCCAAACTTTTGTGCACCAATACCAGTTTTTTTCCCCTTGTGATTTTTGTTTAGCACTAGCATTTTCATAAATTTGATTATTTAATAATAATGATATACGTTATTTCACATTTATTTTTATGCCTATGATGTAGAATTTTATGAAATGAAGAATCTCACAATATTTTGTTAAATTTTTAGTATTTATCACCAAATTTTCTTTACTGAGTTTTATGTTGAGTTTTTGCCAAATTTTTGTCATACTTTTTCTCTTCAACTTTGCCAAATCATTCCAAAATTGGAGTCCTATGACTATAGCTCTCAAGAGATATGACTACCAGCTAAGTGGTTGATAAGGGCCCTTAACAATAATGATGATTAGTTGATTATCATTAGCAATTTAATTGAGATAGCTAGAAACAAAAATGGGCTAGTTGTCTATTCACTGTGGAAATTTTTGTTTGCAATATACCCTTTGGCTTTGGGTAAAATTTTGGAAGGATGGGAGGAAGTTTGGAGCCCTTTCCACTGAAACATCTACACCTACTCAAAGTTGGAACCTAAGAAGTAATAACACTTGGGGCTACAAGATAGTGTTGCAAAACTAATACTTGGGAACCACTTCACAAGTGTCTAAAATTGAAATTGTGAAAAGGAAAAATCATATGTGAGATGTTCAATTAAAAATTATGCACATTATATATTAATTTTTAATAGCTTCCAAGCATCAAGAGTCAAAATTAATGAGTCTTGTTACCTCCCAAACCTGCATTTGAAATATTAAGCCTCCAACACCATTAAGGCAAGCCTGGTGGAATATAGGATTGTTGCTCACTGTCACCATAGCAGTTCCTCCCACATGAGCTGACTTTTTTTCAGCCCAATAGGGGATATCCCTAAATACTGGCCTCAAAGTGAAGGTGGATAAGGTTAACAAATCAAACAGATAAACAATTTGTTTTTGCTAAATCACTGCTGATTATATCAAATTCACAAGAATGGTGCCTTCCTTGTTGGTTTACCGAGTCCTGAATATATACAGAGGCTTTAAGGTGAAGGTGGAGAAGATCAAAAAATCAATAAGATAAAATATTTATTAGTGCTGATTAGATCAACCAAACCATTAAGCCTATGAAAAAATGAAAATGCTCAAAACAGAGCCATATTTTACATTTAACCATAAGTAATCTAAATAAACCATGCAGGATGAATAACCAAATCTATCATAAAGAAAAACCTCAGAAGTAAAGCATGCATGGTTATAATAGTCTCTGATTCTTCATCATTACAAAAGAATATCAAAAAACCAACCCAAGGGTCACACCTCCTACTCTAAGTTCAACTCAAAATATTTTCAAGGGAAGAAAAAAGATCCAGATGAAAAGAGGAGACAAATTAACTTACCAAAAAACCTTGAACTACACAAAAAAATAAAAAGAATTGGAAGGCATAACTACAACTACAAGAGCAACAATCGCCTCTGGGGTTATATTTTGGTCTTATTACCAAGCCCCGAGATTTTAATTCTTTCAAATCCTTGCCCTCTGGAAAATATCTTTCTTCTTGATCTATAGATTCCTCAAACAAGATTAATATTGATCATCTATGAGAAAACCATAGATAATCATTTATCGATAATAAAATATTTAAATCACTTCACTTGGAAAACGCTTTTGGGTGCACTTCAAACAACTAATTGTTCTTTAGTTTTAGGCTTCGATGTGTTTCCAAAGCTTGGTCTTGAACATCCTCAAACTTCAATCTCAAAAGAGTACCATTCACTTGCTGAAACAAGACCTAAACTACACCACCATCATTATTACACTCCTTTAGCTTGCAGGCTCAATTTTTTTTTACTTGTGTCTAAGCTGAGCCTAAGCCTAGAATAGCATGTTTATTGGATGGAAAAAACAACGATCAACCCATAATGGGATTATTATGATCAGGATTGTGCGAGGCTCGGTCAAGATCATACACCCATTGGGAAGTTTAATTCACCCAAATTGGCTTCCATCCTCAACCCCTCCCCATGAGGTTTGAATTTATGGCCAAGAGAGGACTAAACCCCATGCAAACCAATTGGTTTATGCCTCCGGGTCAAAGAATTAAAGAAGGGGCCTTTCTGTTCCTTGAAACCTGGGCCAACTATATTAATACAAAATTTAAAACACTCTTCCCATGCACTCAGGGTTTCCTTCATCATTTCTTAAAATTTGGATCAAATAACCAGACCACCATTTGTTGAGAGCTCATTCTTGAAATTTCAACTTGTTTGGCTCTATGGTTCTTTCAAGTATATTTGTAGTACCCCATTCAATAGACATATTTTCCTTTCTTATCTACCTATTAATGCAACACATCTATGTAATACGAGTTGTAAGAGAACCCTCTCTATCACTTTTCTATTCATAATTGGTGATATGACATTCCTCTCCCTCAACGCAAGAAATCCTAGTGGTATCTAAAATCATTTTAATAATATGGGGTTTCTTAGATGTTTGCATAGAGGCATGGATTCAAATTGGGCACATGGATTGCGACAATTTTCATGCAAAGGAAGTGGACCTAGTGGAGCACATTACTTAGGAGGAGCATTGTAGTCCTCAAAGGCTTGGATGAGTGTCAAACAGATATCATGGAGCATACTTGCATGGATCCTTTCCCATGCATGAAATCACATTGGATCTTCACATATGTATATCCTTAGAGTGTAGCACTTCACATGTGCTATACTACTTGTGCCATTGTAAGATGGGCTTAGTCCCACATATGCGTTGTTACCTCCCTTGCCCACATATGCATTATACTCTTTTCTTTGTACCTTCCTTCTTGGAGTAAGGAATTAGGGTTCATGAGGAAAACCTGGTAGTTCCTAGTTGTCAACATATTCTATTAAGGATCTCAGGACAAGAGCACATCTCTCTCTTTCTCTCTCTCTCTCTCTCTCTCTCTCTCACACACACACACACACACACACACACACACACACACTGCCATATTTGTACTTACTCTTCCTCATCTCGAAGATGTTAGGGTTTCTTGAAGCTTGTGAAGCATCTTTAATACCTCATCCCTAGGAGACATTAGAAATAGTTTTTTAATAAAACCATAGATTGTGCTTGCTAAGGAGTGATGAACATGAGACATCTTTCCTTGAAGGAAATGTCATTGTGATGTTTGTTGGAGCTCCTCGATGTTGGTTAGTGTTTCTCTTGGTTTTCCTAACTAAGGGTTTGGAGAGTTGAAGGATTTTTCTAGCCTTAGGATGAGGCTATGGCATGTACATGAACTTCATCATTACATGTGTGTGTGTGAATTTTTCAGCTACCCAAAATTGTCATATTGTAGATTTTATTTTCAGCTTACTATTTCTTCATTGTTTGGTAACTTTTAATACTTCCATGTCTTGTTGATTTTACATAAGTTAAGGTTGAAATTTTTAAATTATTTAACAATAAAAAAATATATAGAAAAGGTCAAGTGTAGCCCTATTTGATTAAAAGATGAAGATGACACTCTGGTTTTGTCTCTAAATCCCCATTGTATATTACACATTTAATAAAATCTATAATTGATTGGCTACTCAGGGAGAATTGGATCCTCAAAAAGTGGTCGTGTTCCAAGGTCTAGAGATTCGATTGTCTCCAAAACCCCATTTTTTTATGTGGTTACTCCTAAATAATGAGGTACTAGAATCAGACATCCTAGAAAAGATAAATATTCATGGTCTTCGTTATTGTAGTATTTGCAAAGAAAACGGTGAATCTAACTTTCATATCATCATGCCATTTACTTTGTCTCAATACGTGTGAAAACGAATGGATGGAATTGCAAGATTGAGATCTGTTTGGTTAGGAGATTCAATTGAATAAGGCCTCAAAAAATGGAACAAGAATGAAAATACAAGGGTTTCTAAGTTTTGGCTTTTAATTGTGCCATGGGGAATTTGGTTGGCAAGAAATGCTTCAATTTTAGATGATAGGGTAATCCCCCTTGTATTCTCATTTATACAATGGAATTTAAAGCTTTCATAATCTTTGTCGCTTTTAGGAGCAAATTTATCCATGGATGTGTTTATGGTTTCAAGAATGTTGGTTTCAGTATGGACATTATAAACTTGATGATCTTTTTTATCATCCTTCTTGTCTGCTTCACCTAGCAGATTTCAAAACTTGTTTTGGGAAATGCATTATTCCTCTACACGTTGTATTTTCTCCAAAGTAGCAGTAAACCCTTTACCATTGCTCATGAACTCATTTTTAATTCATGTAGTCCATGAGATCACTTTCATGAACAATATTATTTTGATCAGTGAGAGGAACTTGCCTTATATCATTATCAAGGGCTTTGCCTTCTCTCTTCAACCATCTCATACTTCTCTCCGGTATTGGAGAATCCTCTTCAGAAACAAGAAGGACACCTTCATCATCAATCTCCAAGTGGGTCACTCATATTTGGCTCATTTCCACTTCCATGCTAAACCTGTCAGTTATAAAGGGATCGACACTTCACAAACACCATTTAATTTATCCAATCATTGTTCCAATTAAACTGCACACATTTTTTTACTTCTTATAAAGAGTGCAAATCAAAACTCTTGTAGAGGTAGATATATCAAAACCTAAATGTGCATGGATAAAAGCCAGAGTTGGCACAATGGAAATAGATTCAAAATTTTAACATACTTTTCTTTAGCCTCACACAAATCTACTTCAACTCAAGAGTTCAAAACAAATCTCTCATAGAGACATTAATGTAGAAGAAATATTATTCAGAAACCTATGAAATAAGCATGAACAAGCCGTCTTTTTTGATAGTGCACATGGTAACTAATTACTATGAATAATAAATAAATAAAAACCAAAGATAGTTAAGAACATTATATTAAACTACAGGGTTGTTAAAGGTTTTGCATAATTGGTTGTTGTTGAGTATATGACTCATTTTGTTATCATTCTTTGTAGAAAAGGGGCCCCATTTTAGGATAAAAGGTTGGCCCAACAAATAGGAAAGAGTGCATTAGATAAGGATGAAATAAGAATGATACATATCTATTTATGCAGGAGATGGTGTGAAACAACCTTTTATAATCTAACTACTCCATTCATTTTTTAGATCTTGTATTTTTTAGATCAAAGTTGGCTATCCAAATATCAGGAAGGATGTACATTTTTAGGAAAGATGTATGTCCTCATGAGATCGAAGACAAATATTACTAGGAAATTGGCCAGCGCGACAATTGTAATTGAAAATATATATTGGAGAAGATAATACAAATCCACTAGGAAATAAAATTAAGATATCATGTAGAATAAGTTAAATTCATATCTACGGTTACCATAGTATCTATATAAAATTTCGAGCTTTGAAGAGGATAGTGAACATAAGAAAAGAAATAACCTACTAATATTACTACCATTGTAGGCCATAGAAGAAGGGTTATTCTAGTAAGAACCCATAAGAATCCATATGCAATATGTGTAACCAAGACATTATTAAAGGCCAATAACATATACCAGTTAACGGTCTTGTTTGTAGTAACACTCAGATAAAATTTGAGTCTGATAATACTGACACTCTACTAATTATTTGTAGCACCAGATGAAGCAATAAGATGAGAAATCTTAGTAGGCTTATAGCACAAACCCTAGACAAAAAAAGAGAGGAGATCTTGGGAAAGGATTGAAGCTCCTGGCTTAACATTACACCACGTAATTCCTAATCTTTTTCGAACTGTGCAGTGATAGTACCAATATCCACCAATTGTTATTTCCAGATACAGTTCATCTCTTCTAATTTGTCAAAACGAGGAATAGGAAGGACACAGGTTCAGTAGAAAAATTTTCCCAGAGGGGAAGCATGATAAGCCAATAGAGATTATTTTCAGTAATAGATGATTTGAAACAATTTATTCAATAGAAAATAGAACAAAACAAAGAGCTCCACGCCCATCATCTATACCAATATAGTACAAATATATCAAATACGGAATTGAACGAAAGTTCCATACCTTTACAAATTATCGGAGGACTTTACATTTGCAGAGATGAATGAGCATCATATGGGAGTGTTGAATAACGACAACGATGGGATACAGTGATCCATAAATGGAATTTGAGTACTGAAATCCTTGAATTTGCTGTTGTTGCAGGGTCGAGGAGTAGCATCCCAAGTTGATCGATGCCATGCGCATCCAACGATTCCTCTATGTACCACATATTGTGAGATGAAAGTTGTTGCAGGGTCGAGGAGTAACATTCCAAGCCGACCGATGCCATGGGCATTCAAAGATGCCTCTATGAACCCCATATTTCCAGATGAAAAAAATTATTAAAAGGTGGAAGAAATTGTGGTGGGAAAATTTTGTTGAATGACTTTGATTTGGTTTAAATGCAGAGAATTGAACATAACATTATGGTGCAAAAAATTGTAAATTCTTTGATTTTCTTTAAATTCACAAAATTTACCATAACATGAGGTGAATTTGATTTGGTTTAAATGTAGATATTTTACCATAACATCAACGATATTTATGTGCCCTTAGAGTGAACTTAGAGGTGATAATTTACTAATATTTTTTCTCTTCTCAATCATACTACCATATTAATAATAATCAATAGTTTAGATTTTTCTTGGTCCCATGAAACATATGGGTTGTGTAATATTTATAAATATTACCATATTATTAATTAATAATTTAGATTTTTCTTGGTGGATTGCAACATCATGGGTTGTGTAATTCTTACAATTAAGGATTGAGGATTCTACATATGTTTATTAGTGTTTTCTCTTCATTGAGGATTTTTGTTAAATGTTGGTATTGTTTTATTTGTCCATCATGATTGCTAGAGGATGTGTGGAAGTGTGAGGTTATTGTTAAAGTTGAGGATTCAGAAAAATGTTTTGTGCATGCACACTTCACAAATGATTTGAATTTAATTCCATGTGAATGTTGTCAAAAGATATGAGATTGAAGATTCTAATCAACTCCCTAATTGTAATCAACCAATGATCCAATAAAGAAGTGTTTGAGAAAGTATAACCTTCCAACAAATCTATAAAAACCTTTGAATCCTCTATGACTTCTATGTTTAGATTGAAGAAGTGACACAATTAAAATGACTGACATAGACTACTAATTTATATAATTGTAGTACTTTCTAGGTAGTCATATTTTTGTTCGTAGACTAAATTAGTCATTTATGTTAGTCATTTTTAGTTGTATTACATATTAGC
Source organism: Pinus albicaulis (assembly GCA_034641835.2). NCBI lineage: Eukaryota > Viridiplantae > Streptophyta > Pinopsida > Pinales > Pinaceae > Pinus > Pinus albicaulis. The sequence continues at coordinate 680,814,812 of CM076584.1, read as the reverse complement.
TAGTCGTATATTTTAACCTGACACAAAATTAGTCATTTATGTTAGTCATTTTTAGTTGGGTCAGTTGAGATTTCTTAATTTTGGTAGTATTTCACTTGGAAAAGCTACTGTGACTAACTTTCTTAGTCACCTAGTCACTAATTTCATCATTTAATACTAGTGTTAGGTTGAAGCCCTATGAAGTACTCTGGGTTAACCGGGCACCATCTTTGAAACAACTCTAGAGTTGTGCATTGTGTGATCAAATGATCACGTTTGTCACATAATGCGCAAAGATGGTCTTGAGGTTGATGACGATTATGGGGAGGAGTTGGTTTCTCTATTGAATGTCTCTCCTTTGATATATATAATATCATTCTCGTTGCTTTAGTATGTTGAGTTGTAGTTTTTTTTGTGGAATCTATGTCCGAGTTTTCTAAATCAGGATTTTCAGCGATGAAACATCACATGAAATCGAGCATTGATCAGAGACAATGGAGGTTGGGGCAACGACACACGTGATGGTTGCTCCGACAGATGTGACACATGTGTCTTTTGTATCATGATAAGTCTCCTTGGGCCAAATGAGGTATTGGGTACCAAGAGTTGAAAGCACTTAGTTCGGGACATGGTACGATCAAATGTTCAAGTTCATCACACAATGCGTAAAATGGGACATATGGTGTGGCCTATATTTTCATTATTTGATCCATTAGGTTGGATGAGTAATATAATGATGCAGGTTCTTCTTGTACATACAATATGATTTTGGATTCGTCCTCTTTCATTTGTACGGATTCAACGGAGGGGTCCTCAAGATTATATTTCTCTAGGGCTTGTAATGCATCCATATATTGAGGCATCTCTGGGCTATAATTACCATAATGGTCGCCTATGGCGCAAGCATGATTGTTGTGTAATGCTTTCCCTTGTTTTTTCATGACATTTTCCATTTTTCATATTTCTGATGAAGCGACATTCCTTTCAGTATGTAGAAGAGCTTTTAATTATTCTAATTATGGTAAAATAGTAGTAGGATGACCTACAATATCGCACAATGCACAAGGTTGTAATTCCCTAGGTAACTTGGGGGTTTCAAATTTTTTCCCTATTTTTCTATTATTCTTGGGAGTGCCAGTTGGTGCCACTACCAGTGTTTCTTTAAATGATATGACCTCTTGGGGGGAAAGGGGTTATTCCTATAGAGGTAATGACTGGGATTTCTAGCATGGATGGAGGGACTAAATACCACACGTTATTGTGAAAGCCATATTTGGTAATGTCATAGTCACCATGACCTATTTTGATACAAAAACATGTGGGGTATACAAAAATGGGGTCTGTGAAATGGCGTATGGTAGGAATGCAGTACCTACGGCTTCAACATCCATACTGATGGTTTGTGTGTCTAGGCTAGTTTTGGTGTTTGATGAGCTCATCATGGACACTGGTGCCCTCGTGCTTTCAAGTAATTCCCCCGGTACAATAGGGGGATATTCTAGGAATAAGCCTAGAAAAGAGGATGGGTTGAATTGTTCGAGGCTAAAATCTGTATACTTTGTGAGTAGTTCAATGGTTGTGTCAACGTATGGTAGTACGACATCTATATTGATCATGGGTTTCTTGTCGTAGTATGTGAGATTGTCGATGGTGATGATTTGATCATCGTGGGGGAACATCATCACCATAAAAACAAAGGATGAAATCGCAGCCATGGCATACATATAACTCCGATCGAGGAGTATATTGTAGTCTAAATGTGTGCCTAAGACCTCAATGTATATAAGGTTTTTTTTCCCGGCCAAGTTTACTGGGCCATTTTGATAAATAACAGTGAGGTATGATGTGCACTCGTTTTATGGTCTAAGCATGATGTGAGATGGTTTTAATTCAGGTGAACCTAAATTTTTCCAAAATGATTTGGACATGATACATGTGGATTCTCTTTCATCCATAACGCATCGTTGCATCATGATATTCTGAACTGAAACTAGTATCTGGAAAGCGACTAGAGAAGGAAGCATGTGGCTTGCCTTGTCTAGGTCAAAAACCATTAAGCGAGAATCAGAGGGGTCAATTGCGCCTAAGGAAAAAAGTAAGGTTTTTTTCTATGTTGGGCATGATTGCAGGACTTCCAATATTGACATGGATGCTAGAGATTGAGCCAAGTCATCCATTATAGTATAACTATGAGCAGCTTTGGAGTGGTGTACTACATGCTTGGTTGGTCCTTTAACCGTTCTTAGAAGAGGCTCAATAGGTACTTTGGAGATAGATAACAACAAAGTAGGTGCGCTTATAGTTGTACTTGATGGGTTGGTATTTTTGGGAGTTTCATAGTTCCTATTATGTGTTTGGAAGAAAAATTCTTCTCTAGCCATGTAGATTTTGTGGTTTCTCCCTCCGGTCTCGTTTTGGGGTGGTTGTTGCTATTGAGTATTAACCACTCCTTAGTGGGGGAAAGGTTCCTGAATTACTGCAGGATTCTAGGGAGGTCCCTCTTGTCCTCGGTTACCCTGAAGTTTCTCCAACTCAGGAATTTTAGGAAAGTGGTGAGTGTAGTGTCCATATTCACCACATATGACACAAGAGTGATTTTTTCTTAGACTGGGTCTCTTGTTTTTCCCTTCGGAGTTATTAATTTCCTCCTGGTTTTGATTTTGGTTGGGGTTTCCCCCTGTCTAAGACCGTGGGGGGCATTGTTGATTACGGACCCCCTGTCCAAGATCTCCCTTTTTCTTTTTTCTTGATTTTTTCTTCGCAATGTTAGGAGGATTATTGTTATTTTCCTATCATAAGATTTTTTTTCTTGAGACTAGGACAGTTGCACAATATTCATCGGTGCATTGTTATGCATTGGTAGTGGATTTTGTGCAGGAAAAGGGGGGTATTGGTTCCCCTATCCCTGGTTGGTGTATGGTTATTGGGGTGTATCTCTTCTATCAACATTCCTAGCTGAGTATTGGTTCCCCTGCAGGGGGATATGACCCTCCCTGATGTTGATGGTATGGAATCTCCCTGTTTGTCACGTTTTGCAGAGGTGCAGAGTGACTTTGGTGGTACCTAGGTTGTGATAAGTTATGAGTAGAATCATAAGAGTATCCTGAGTAGTTATAACTACTGCATGGTTGACCTTGGGCTAAATACCCAATTAAATCATCAGCAATATTGGATGCGCCTAGTAATTCTCTATAAATTTGTAGGGGTGGGGGTGTTTGGTAGGACATTGTATATTTATCGCTTGATTTGGTGTAAATGAGTTCAAGTTGATGGGCCTTGCTAATGGAATATTCCTCTGAGGTTGGTTTCAACATTGCCATGTATTTTGAAATCTCAGCAGTGAGGGTTTTCAAAAACAAGTCCAGAAACACTCTGTTGTCAAGTTTGGCTTTACAAAAACTACGTCGTTGCTGCCATTTGTGGATATGGTCCGATAAATGGACAATTTTTGTTTGTTTGAAATGTGTTAGAAGTTCCATTCCCGAGTCATGATGAATGGGGATTTGAAAATATGTGAGGAATCTAGTAGCGAGGGTGATAAAGGTTCCATGTGATGTAGGTAGTTGCTAGACATACCATTTTGTCGTAGGCCCTTTGAGGGTGCATCGAAATAGCCTTAGTCGAATGGTATCATCAATGATACTATTCGATGAAAAAAATAGGGGGAAAGTCATTATATGATTTTAGGGGTCTTTCACTTGCTTCCCTTCAAATTTTTGTATATCCAAAGGGAGCTTGTACCTGATGCGTTGGTATTTGTGGGAGTTTCATAGTTCCTATTATGTGTTTGGAAGAAAAATTCTTCTCTAGCCATGTAGATTTTGTGGTTTCTCCCTCCGGTCTCATTTTGAGGTGATTGTTGTTGTTGAGTATTAACCACTCCTTAGTGGGGGAAAGGTTCCTGAATTACTGCAGGATGCTAGGGAGGTCCCTCTTGTCCTCGGTTACCCTGAAATTTCTCTAGCTCAGGTATTTTAGGATAGTCATGAGTGTAGTGTCCATATTCACCACATATCACACAAGAGTGATTTTTTCTTAGACTGGGTCTCTTGTTTTTCCCTTGGGAGTTATTAATTGCCTCCTCATTTTGATTTCGGTTGGGGTTTCCCCCTGTCTGAGACCGTGGGGGGCGTTGTTGATTACAGCCCCCCTATCCAGGATCTCCCTTTTTCTTTTTTCTTGATTTTTTCTTCGTAATGTTAGAAGGATTATTGTTATTTTCCTGATCATAAGATTTTTTTTCTTGATACTAGGACGGTTGCACAATATTCATCAGTGCATTGTTATGCATTGGTAGTGGATTTTGTGCAGGAAAATGGGGGTATTGGTTCCCATGTCCCTGGTTGGTGTATGGTTATTGCGGTGTATCTCTTCTATCAACATTCCTAGCTGAGTGTTGGTTCCCCTGCAGGGGGATATGACCCTCCCTGATGTTGATGGTATGGAATCTCCCTGTTTGTCACGTTTTGCAGAGGTGCAGAGTGACTTTGGTGGTACCCAGGTTGTGATAAGTTATGAGTAGAATCATAAGAGTATCCTGAGTAAAGATAATTGCTGCATGGTTGACCTTGGGCTAAATACCCAATTAAACCATCAGCAGTATTGGATGCGCCTAGTAATTCTCTATAAATTTGTAGGGGTGGGGGTGTTTGGTAGGACATTGTATATTTATCTCCTGATTGGGTGTAAATGACTTCAAGTTGATGGGCCTTGCTAATGGAATATTCCTCTGAGGTTGGTTTCAGCATTGCCATGTATTTTGAAATCTCAGCGGTGAGGGTTTTTAAAAACAAGTCCAGAAACACTCTGTTGTCAAGTTTGGCTTTACAAAAACTACGTCGTTGCTGCCATTTGTGGATATGGTCTGATAAATGGAGAGTTTTTGTTTATCTGAAATGTGTTAGAAGTTCCATTCCCGAGTCATGATGAATGAGGATTTGAAAATATCTGAGTAATATAGTAGCGAGGGTGATAAAGGTTCCATGTGATGCAGGTAGTTGCTAGACATACCATTTCATCGTAGGTCCTTTGAGGGTGCATCGAAATAGACTTAGTCGAATGGTATCATCAATGATACTATTTGATGAAAAAAATAGGTGGAAAGCCATTATATGATTTTAGGGGTCTTTCGCTTGCTTCCCTTCAAATTTTTGTATATCCGAAGGGAGCTTGTGGGCATGTAGGGTTAATTAAGGCCATGTGCAATGGGGTCATTTGTTAAATTTTTTATTTATAGAATATTTAACGATGCTAAGAAGGGTAACTATGAATTGACCGCCATTGTACTACATTGAGAAAAAAATATTTGAATATGTTGGTTTAGGGGTGGTGCCTAGGGGATATTACCCTGTCGCGTACCCTGATGGATATTCTACTGAATCCTCAGAGTGGTAGCTACCTTTTTACCGTGGGTGGTCTTCGGAGAAGTGAGTGTGGTGAACGTGTTGAGGTTTCCACTGGTTATGTGTTTGGTGACCCTTGGGGGTTTCCAATCAAAGATGCCTCGATAAAGGATGTTTCGATAATGAAGGAAGTGTGACGTCCTCTACGCCTAAATGGCAGGAGGTCTAACACTCCTCCCTTTAATTGGGGGAGGTTTAATAAATGCCTAGATTGAAGGGGTTCCATTGGGTCCCCTATGATGTCGATCAATGGGAAATTTTTTTGTTTTGGGGATGTATGATGGTCCTTTTCAAAGAAAAAATATAATCACATGCATAAAACAAAGAGAAAAAAGAAAAGGTGATTTTTTCTCTTTAACGTTACGCTATGTGATCAATCAAGCAGAAAATGAGGTTTTGTTTGTTTTTTGTATGATGCAAAAATCCTATATAGAACTATTCATCCTTACACTCTCAATGTAACTAGGCCTTTTGAGGATATCTTCTGATGGGTATTGTGGCCAACGTCGCGAAAGAACTAGCGATGCCTTCCAATAGTCGAAGAATCAACCAAGGTAATGGTAAGAGGGTCAAGTGTTGCATGCAACATCACCTATAGGGAAAGATGGCCTAATTTTTTCCACTAAAGAACCGTCATCCCACGTGAGGATTTGAGTCTTGAGATTCTTGGTAATAGGTTACCAATACCAAGCATTATATGGGTCAAGTAGCCCCAAAGAGAAACGCGCGCACTGGGACTAAGCTTAACCCCCTCTGAAACAGGTCTTTTTGATGCTCAAGTCTTCGTTTCGTGGGCGTATAGATGGGTTTGAAGTTCCCTAAAATTTCAACATTTAATATTCCCAGTTATCCCAAGTGAATGGGAATATACAATTTTATTTCATTTTCTTGTTGCATGAATAAAATTGTAAAGGCAGATCAATAAAAATCCTAAACAACAAAATAAATCAATGCCACACGTGAACAAAGCTAAATCCAGGCTATTTACATAAGCACACTTAGGTGTGAAAGGGGCTCGACCATTTGACCAAGTCAACCAGGACCAAATCAACAACGTTGTCTAGATACAGTGGATCTCCTAGACGCATAGTGCAGTTTTAGTTGGAGGCTACACATGTGAAAGGAGCTAAATCATTGAGATGGTTTAGGGTTTGGCAGGACTTTCATCTTATAAAAGGAAGAGGAGGACAACAGAAGAAGGTTGTTGATTATCTATATTTCCGAATATATTGTTTGATTAGACATATATCATTCTCTTGTTGTTTAGCTAAGAATAGTGTTGTTTAGCACTATGGTGTTCCTGATCGGGAATCCCACCTCTTCCATTGAGTAGCTCTTGGAGGAGTCTTACTAATATTGTCCACTATCAGGAATTTGGCCAAGCTCATATTCCAACTACAATGTAGATCCTGTTGATGGTTTGGTTGTCTTTGTAAGTTGCAGAAAGTGGAGGCTAGTTATACTCAGATCTAGGCCAATCTAGTGCCTCTTTTGAGTGGGAAAGCCTTCTATCCCCTTGACAAGAGAGTATTAGACCTTTGGAGCTGCATTTTCAGATCTTGGAATCAAGCCAAATCAGTACTGGAGCCTACAACATATTTTCCCTTCCAGAACTGTGTTATTTGTAGGTGTACAGTTGCAGGGTGTTTTGGCATACTTTTGGAGGAGAGATCTCTAGTGTTGGGGTTCTGCCCTTCACTGTGGTGATCCATGGATTAAAAATCTAATACATGTTCTGTTCAAATATTATCTGCTTATGATTGTATTTACTTCAAAAATTCCTCAATATTACTACAGATGTGCAACTTAGATCTCAGATCTACTCTTTGTATTTCATGTTTTTCTTAAAACCCCAAGGGGAATTTGTAGAGGAGCTCTTCTAGTGTACATATCTGATATAGATCTAATATTTTGTACATATATCTGCTCTATATCTGAATTTTAATATACAACTACTGTATCTCTTTAAAATAACGTTGTCAAGCCATTTTGCAGTCAATACATGTGTTGCAGGCCCTCTTTTTGAGGAATTTCTTCCATTCTTGTCTTCTGTTTCCTATTATACATTGTATGGGCTTCATTATGGATCTGATTTACTGATGTATATATGAATTTTGAGCCTTCTTATTGGCCTCCTATTTTTTCTCAGAAAAACCGCGTTATTTTCTTGCAGTATTGTTGCATATTGTTGTAGCCCCATTATTGGGTGTTTTCCAGCCATACTAGGCGTGGGAGGTATTTTTACCTCACCTAGTTTGATTTTTTTTTGCTCTAGTTTTGGATTTAGATGCTAGATATCTAGATATAAGGGATCCATGAGCTGCAAATTCATTTCATTTCACATAATTCTGAAAAATGTGTTATTCTAGCATGTATTGTTGAATCTTCCCTTTTGGGGATATCACAGTGGTATCAGAGCAATCATCTTGGCACAGCCTGTGATTTTCTTTCTCAAAGACCCAATATGCCTTCAGAAGAAGATGAGCCTCTCATTGACAGAGAGAAGAGGTATCTAAAAAGAAGACAGAAGAAATTTGATTACACCAAGGATGATAAAGACAAGCGAAAAGCCCCTGAATTTGGAAGTGATGAAGATGGAAAGGAGTTTGCAAAAACCATTTTGAAAGCCATGCAAGATCCTGCTAGAGAGATCAAAGAGATGAGAATGGACAGAATCAAAGAATCTCCTAAGAGATTTCATATTTGAGAAAGCTCTGGCATGTCTCATCACCTGAATGATCAACCAGTGAAATAGCCACAAGCTCCACAATGCTCTATCATGCCTACTTTTTTGGCTGTGGAAAATGAAGGGCCTCAATAGAAAGCATCCCTTGAAGACTAATTTGAATAATATGAGTCTCAAAATCATAGATTCAAGGATCACTTTAGTTTTCAAGAGTTTTGTCACCTTAAGGACAAAAGAATAAGACCAAGGCATTAGCATAGAGATGGTGGATTCGCTCATAATCATGATCGACATCACTCTATGGGCAGATTATTTTTACCCAAGTTTGATGGGTCATCCACTTTTTCTGCCAAAGCATGGGTAGAAAAACTAGATATCTACTTTCAGTTGAAAAAATTCCCTGAGATGGAAGCTATCAAGATTGCAGTGCTGCACTTTGAAGGTGAAGCACACAACTGGTGGTTCCATTGCTTGTCTACAATGGGTCATGCCAATGTGACTGCTTATTCTGAGTTCACTAGGAGACTGGTGGATATGTTTGACAGAAAGGATCCAGAAGCACCTTTCATGATCCTTGCAAAGTTGAAGCAATCAGGTAATACAGAGTCTTATATTTCTAAATTTTTGAGATTATCTGTTATGGTTCCTGACTTGTCTGCTGCAAGAAGGATGTACATGTTCATCGATGGCTTAGATGAACCTATGCATGGGTTAGTTAAATATACCAAGCCCACTACCTTGCATGATGCCATTTAGAGGACTAGAGACCTTCAAGATGCCTTGCCAAAAGTAAAGGAAAACTTCCAGAACAAGCCCTCTTTTCCTTCTAAAGGAAAGGAAGAGAGAGCTACTCCTTCAAAGGAGAGCTCATACAAGAATCCTCTTGATGATGAAGTCTGGAGAGATCTAAGGAAGAAGAAGCTATGCTTCACTTTCCAAGAACCATGGGTACCTAGACATAGATGTGCTGTTGGTAAATAAAATTATATAGAGGTCTTCTCATATCTTGAAGAAGATGAAGATAATGAACCAAGAAGGGGTCACATCACTGACAATGTTGAAGGAGATCCAAAACCATCAGGAGATGGGAATGGAGAATTTTATCCTATTGGAGGAACTTTTGCATCTTTGAGAGGACTACCTAAGTACTTGACCTTAAGAGTTCAAGGTTCAATCATGAATCAGAGGGTTTTTGTATTGATTGACAGTGGGGCTACCCACAATTTCACTGATTCCCATCTTGTGCAAAGGATGGAAATACCCACTGATACTTTTGAGGGATTCTCTGTTTTGGTCCCAGGAGATAGAACAATGTAGTGCATGCATTATGTTCCATCACTTTCAATCACCATGGGATCCTACACTTTGGTGGATCACTTATTTATAGATGACATACCAGACAGTAATGTTATTTTGGGTGTTCAATGGTTGATTACATTGGGGAAGTCACCACTGCTTGGGAGGCTTTGCAAATGGAATGGGTGGACAAGAAGAGTGGTATACCTCAAATGATCAAAGGCATGCATACTTACCCCTCACATAGAAAAAAATGATGGATTTGTGCAGTGGAAGCAAGGACCTCACTATCCCATATATTATGTTCATGAGATTTCTGCAAGGGACACTCTTATCGAGTGGCAAACCACCTGGGAGGCCACCTGATTCAATTTTGGTGAGAGATATCTCACTACTTGATGCTCCAAAATCAGATCTGGGAGGTATTGGAACATTAGAAGACACGACTACAATGCTAGAAGGTTTGGGCAAGCACAAGAAGGAGGGAGATTTTCTTCTCTCATCACCATCACCCACCTCCATTTATGATTCTGCGCTGTTGGAGGAGAAGAAGGGAAGGTACGTCCTTCATACATGTACCTTTGGCATAGGAGATTTCAAAGAGAATAGCAGCAACATGACATACATTCTTGTTGATGCATCATGAACGTTGTCATTATTGGGGAGTGTAGATCTATATTGGAAATCCCAGTTGTTGGTGGATTATTCCAAAGATCTTCACACTTGTATGATGCTTGATGACCAGTTGCATGAAGAGGGCTATCTAGTCCATGAGGGAGTAATCTATCATCATGATAGGATCTTCTTACCTAGAGCCTCCAAGCTCAAGGAGAGGATGCTACAAAGGGCCTACAAAGAGTTCTATTTCAGCCCTACCTATTCTATCAAGATCTACAACACTATCATGAGATGCTTTGAATGAGAAGGCTTTGGAAGAGAGCTACATCAACATTTTATAGAATGCATAAGCCATGTGGAGTTGAGACAGCCAAGGTTCTCTATGCAAGAGTCATTTCAGCCATTTCTTCCTTCTTTCGAAAGAGGAGAAAGATCCATGCACAAATCCATGTGTAGGAGAGACATTGTTGGTGAAGAATCTGATCATGTAAAGAAAGTTTCATTTTCTGATTTTTCATATTCTTTCACCATGTTTATGCAGGCCATGACTCCAAGGAGGAGTGATGTATCATATGAATCTCATGGCACACATTAGGCCACTAAAATTTCTAAATTTTTCCACTCCCTTGTTGAGAAAAGGGAGATTCCATTTCATGATGAGTGCTTCCCAAAGGCACCCAACATATCTCACACTCTCAGCCATGGTGAGATGACATGTGAAGAAATTAAGTGGTGGGGAAACCACTTACCATACCTTGATCTGATGCAGGCAGGAGATGCACTGCGCTGGTATCATATGTGGGACTATAACCCACCTCCTCATGCTCCAATTTCTATTTGTATATATGTAATTTTTCTTCCATACCTTGATGATATAGTTGTACTTTTTATGGGATTCTATGGAGGGAGGATGGGAAGCTTTTATGTACCACATGGGATGGAAACTCTCTATGTACCTCATGCTACATGTTTTAGAGAGAGTATTGGTTCAGCCATGTTTGTTTCAGTTGAGTTCTTGACTCCTTCTGGGATGTATTATGTACATATCATAATGAATTTGGAGGAACAATTCATGGAGGGTTGGATTGGTGAACACTTAGCTTGTGAAGGAAGCTTGATCCTTGATGGTGTCACTAAGGGAGGAGGAGAATTTTTGCAACACTCGCCCTATCAGTTGCTTGAGGACAAGCAACATTTTTTAGGGGAGGACTGTAATATTCCCAATTAGCCCAAGCTAATGGGAATATACAATTTTGTTTCATTTTCTTGTTGCATGAATAAAATAGTAAAGGAGGACCAATAAAACTCCTAAACAGCAAAATAAATCAATGCCACATGTGAACAAAGCTAAATCTGGGCTATTTACATAAGCACACTTATGTGTGAAAGAGGTTGGACCATTTGACCAAGTCAACCAAGACCAAATCAACAATGATATCTAGATACAGTGGATCTCCTAGATGCACAACGCGGTTTTAGTTGGAGGCTACACATGTGAAAGGAGCTAAATCATTGAGATGGTTTAGGGTTTGGCAGGACTTTCATCTTATAAAAGAAAAATGAGGACAACAGAAGAAGGTTGTTGATTATGTATATTTCTGAATATATTATCTGATTAGACATATATCATTCTGTTGCTTTTTAGCTGAGAATAGTGTTGTTTAGCACTAGGGTGTTCCTAGTCAGAAATCCCACCTCTTCCATTAATTAGCTCTTGGAGGAGTCTTGCTGATCTTGTCCACTATCAGGGATTTGGCAAAGCTCATCTTCCAACTACAATGCAAATCTTGTTGAGGGTTTGGTTTTCCTTGTAAGTTGCAGCAAATGGAGGCTAGATCTACTCAGATCTAGGCCAATCTAGTGTCTCTTTTAAGCGGGAAAACCTTCTATCCCCTTGACAAGAAAGTATTAGACCTTTGGAGCTGCATTTTCAGATCTTGGCATTAGGCCAAATCAGTATTGGATCCTACAGTGCATTTTCCCTTCCAAGACTACGTTATTTGTAGGTGTACAATTGCAGGGTGTTTTGTCATAATTTTTGAGGGGAGATCTCTAGCGTTGGGGTTCTTCCCTTAACTGTGGTGATCCATGGATTAAAAATCTAATCCATTTTCTGTTCAGACCTAATCTTCTTATGATTGTATTTACTTCAAAAATTCCTGAATATTACTGCATATCTGCAACTTAGGCCTCAGATCTACTCTTTGTGTTTCATGTTTTGCTCAAAACCCCAGCGGGAATTTGTAGAGGAGCTCTTCTAGTGTACAGATATGATATAGATCTAATATTTTGTACATAGATATGCTCTAGATCTAAATTGTAATATACAGTTGTTGTAGCTCTTTAAAATAACGTGTCAAGCCATTTTGCAGTCAATACATGTGTTGCAGCCCCTATTTTTGAGGAATTTCTTTCATTCTTGTCTTTTTTTTCTTGTTATAAATTGTATGGGCCTCATTATGGATCTGATTTTCTGATGTATATATGAATTTTGAGCCTTCTTATTGGCCTCGTGCTGTTTCTCATAAAAACTACGCTATTTTCCTGCAGATTGTTGCATATTGTTGTAGCCCCTTTCTTGGGTGTTTTCTAGCCATACTAGGTGTGGGAGGTCTGTTTACCTCACCTAGTTTGATTTGTTTTTTCTCTCCTTTTGGATTTAGATGCTAGATCTCCAGATCTAAGGGATCCATGAGCTTCAAATTCATTTCATTGCACATACTTCTAAAAAATGAGTTATTCTAGTATGTATTGTTGAAGCTTCCCTTTTGGGGATATTACATATTATGATCACGGTGGATTATTGGATTCCTACCCCTGATGGTCCTAAACTAAACTATAATTTATTTTTTGGCCCCTGTAAGGAGAATTTAGTGAGTTCGGTTAATGATTATTTTTAGAGAGTCTCAATTTTTCTTAGGGTGTGTTTTGGTGAAGTAATTGTAAGAAGAGGATAAAGTTACCAACACACTGGGTGCCTTATGGTCCAATTATTACCGATGCTTCATGTGTGATTTGGAGTGAACAATCACAAGTGTTATCAGATGTTGATATGCATTGATCCTTTACAATCATTTTCTAATTACCCTATGTGTGATTGTTCCTTGAAAAAATTGAAATGATGGGTGGAGGATGGGCCTCTTACCCCTTGCCTAATTAGACTATGTTTTCCCTATAGGGAGATGGAAAATTATCTTAGGAAAACATTCATATGAGTACCCAGGCTCACCGGGAGGTGCAAGGGTGGTAGAGATTACTTTATTTCTTTGTTGACAGTTTGATCCTAGTCCAAAATCTTAATGCAAAATTGAACTATTCTAATGCAAAATTTTGACAAACTTGAACTAGAAAAATATATGTGGATATATGGGCCACTTAATCTTTAATAATTAAGCTACGTGTTTTGTATCTTCTATCAGAAAATAATTTTTCGGTAAACATATGTGGATTTAAGGCCACTTACTTCTTCCCTATTTAAACTATGTGTAATTTTTGAAATAAAATACTAAAATTAAAACTACCTAATTTCTAAGATAATTCGAGGTTAAACATAGCACATGAGTTTCCTATAGTAATGAAATATAGAGACAAAGTAATGGAAATTTTTTAGGGTTTTCCAATCACCTTAAAAATTGGAAAGAGTAGAAATTTTTTTGCTTGCTAGCACGTCATGTAGATTATCTTCCCACAGGCATGGAGTGCATGTCTGTCGGAGCACAAAGCGCGCTATCAGGCAGAATGAAGAAAAATTGTCCCCTCTACTGTGAAAAACTTTTGACTGAATGTGATTGGAGATGAAAAGAGAATTTAGGGGTGGTTTGCAAAAAAATGAGAAGGAAGGACCTGCATCAACAACCATTAACTCAAAAAGAAATAATCCAATGGAGTTTCCATTCCTATGGTAGTGTATTTGGCACAAGGGCATACAAAATACACTTCTTTAGCAAGCTTGTTGCTACCTGCACAAGGTTTCCGAGAAAAAATATTTTCTACTCTTAGTGGAACAAATTTGACACAATGTAAACTAAGTTTGAGGGAAAACTCAACAGACAACTCTAAGAACAAAAAAAACACAAGATGTAGAATAAAAAAGCTTGATGGATCAACCAAACTAATAACACAAGTGGAGAATTCTCCCTTTATTAGGTGTTGGTGGTAAAAAATATACAATGCTAAAAACTTGAAGAGGGTCCTTTGATCTATGGAGCTCAAATACCCAAAACAAGGAAGTATCCTTCCCTTGAGTTCCTGCAAGAGTCTCTTCCCTCTCTCAAAGGATGGTAGATCAAGATCAAGTGGTGGATCTCTCTCTCTTGGACTGAGATGTTGGTTGGCCAACATATGAATCCTCCCAATCCCTCTACTGATGAACTATGCAAGCTAGTTTTCTATGAATAAATTTGGCGAGCATAACAATGTGTCTCCAATTCTTCTTCCAAAGGCTAGCTTATATAGACATTTTTTGAATTCCTCCCTCTTCTCTTGGCCCAAGATGGATAGTGACACAAGAGTGGAGGAGGGATTCCTTGTGGGCTGCATTTACTCCTCAAGGTGGCTCAAATCCGGTTGTCCATGACGATACTAGGTGGAGAATCATCTTAACCAAGTGTTCCAAGTTGTCCTGGATGGTGACATTTCTCCATCTTTAGGACTGCGTGGCTATCAAAGGAATAGTTGCGTTGTGTGCAAAATTTCCTTGATGCAAGTGCACTATCCATTAATTTCCATCTCAACTCTAGGAAAAATTAAATTTTAGTTTGCTCTAATGTATTCCTTCTCTGAAAATATTCATCTGTACCTTCTGCTTGACATTTTTAATGGCTTTTTCCTGTACAATTTTTTGATAATCATCTCCCATCATCATCCTCTAATATGATGAGTAGTATTGGATCCTATACAATATACTTAGTGAGTAAAATTACTCCATGCAACATTTTCACGAGCCATGATCATGATACGGAGAAATTCCCTATGTTGCGAACATTTTGGCACCTCTGCATCCATCAAAATCTTCACATAAAAGAAGACACATGTACCCTTTGTACACCACCAAAAGAGTATGAATTTTATCTCGCTAAGAAACAAAAAGCCATCACGTAAATTCTTTCACCATGTAACGTTGACAACACATGATGTTGAAAATGGCAACAAGAAACAGTGAAGGAGGCCTCCTGAAACATCTTTCCTGATCCTAGTTGGAGATTGATCACCTAAACTAGGTGGGGACCACACATGTGATTTTTGTCGAAAAGTCTATTTTTAGACTATGTCTATTTTTAGACATATGGAGCATGGTCTAGGAGTTGCGAGATGCTATTCTTGGATGATTGGTCAAGTTGGTAAAAATAGATGGACAACTATTTTTAGACATACAGGTCGAAGTCTATTTTTAGACTGCCTATCTAAAAAATAGAACAGTCAAATATTATTAACCCTTAATAATATTTAGACTATAAACATTATCTTATCCTCTTGGAGCACTTCAGTTTGATGCTTGGATGTGGCACATGCAGCTGACATAAGGAAATACGCTTTTCCTAAGGGTTAGTTGAGCTATTGCATGGTTGACTTCAGTTAGAACTCATGTGGCAGAGTTTGGTGGAGTTGATGAGACAGTTGGTGGAGTTGTGTTCGGTTTAACTTAGTTGAACTAGTTGTATTTAGTTTAACTGGCTAA
Source organism: Pinus albicaulis (assembly GCA_034641835.2). Taxonomy (NCBI): domain Eukaryota; kingdom Viridiplantae; phylum Streptophyta; class Pinopsida; order Pinales; family Pinaceae; genus Pinus; species Pinus albicaulis. The sequence goes on along the minus strand of CM076584.1, from coordinate 680,799,154 downwards.
TACACTAGTGATGAGTGGTGTGAATTAATTATTAATTAATTCACTAATTATTAACTCATAAATCAACTAAAGAACACATCAGTTAACTCAGTGCATGTACAGTTCAGTGAAGACCAGTGGAAGAGGTAGGAGAAAGGGTGGAGTCTACTATCAGTTGTGACTATACCGTGCATGAGATTTGCACAAGATTTGAATGAGATTGCCAATGAGAATTGCACAGTTAAAGACAGGGGGATTTGATCCATGATCTCATTCATTCTCATCTTGGATTGCGCAGTAGAGGCAGGCAAACAGTGGAGGAGTTTTGAACCCATGACTTGTTCAAAACTGAGCTAGTTTGTGTGTAACTTTTTGGAGATAGTACTGAGTACTTGTGAGGAGTATTGTACTATGATTGTTACATTATTCTCTATCATTATATTATATAGATAGTTGGGGGTTTTCAGCTATAAGCTTTCCCCATTACATACTGTGTTCATGTGTGTTTGACTATTGTGTTTATGTGCGCATGCGACTGTTTCTATTTCCGCATATTGATGATCAATTGTAGAAGAGGTTATGTATTATGCATGAAGCTCAAATAGTGTGTAATTAGGATAATCTCGGTGAATAATTCAACAAATTATTCAAAATTTCTACACATGACACCATATGCAATTCATCTCATCATGCATGGGAACCAAGACTCGCGTTGTCTTCTCATCTTTACTTGTTGTTGAGAGCGTTGTAACTACCGCAACAGTAGTATTAACTTTGACGGTAAAAACCCAACCCATGCACACCCTATCAACCTCATCTGGTTCCATGAAATCAACCAAATAATCATATTCATATTTGTTGAATAGAATTTTTAGGCCCGAACCAATTCCTCATAGCCTCGCACAAAAAAAAATGAACACCAGAAAATTATACATGCAAAAAAATGGAGCGATCATTCTCCTCCCTTGTGACTCTTGGTCTTTGTTCATTATTTTTCGACTTATTTATGACCTTTCGACTTCCTACATGACTTTTCACATTACATGGATGAATTTTGGACTTCCAATTTAAATTATATTTCTCCCATATAGAGTTTAAATAATCCCAAATATTATGTGGCACATGTTGACTCGTGACAGGACATAATAGAACACTAATAACATGGACTACATGCTGATGTGGCAGTGCCAAGTTATCCTTATTGTTGTGTGTCTCCTTGAAATATAGAACATGATCTCATATTTCACCTCCACATGGCTTGTGAATCAGTATGGAGTCTTCATGTGGTCCTGATCTTTGATTTTCTGTTGTAATCTCTTGTTCCTTCATCTTCTCGCCTAATGATCGCATTATCTTTTCAACTCTATAGGTGTCTTCTCACATTGTATCCTTCTCCTTTTCCTCCATCATCATCTGATCATGATTATATAGAGTACCTACAACTGAAATCCATTCATGACATGACGATATTAGTATGACAACACCCTTATTCTAACATTCTTTATGATAGCCACTAACTAAGCCTTGAGACTACACAATGCATAGTTCAAGCAGGCTAAGGCTATTCATTTACGTAGTTGAGGGGCTAAAGGTGTGAGGCTAAGGGCTTGAGGATTGAGGTTTCCCAATGTGTAGTTTCAAAGGGACAGTGGACAAGGGATTGCACAGTTCAAGAGCTCAAGGTTGAGGCTTGATGACTGAAACTACACAATGCACAGTTATGGAAGGACAGGGCGAAGTGAATGTGCAGTTGAGGGGCTCAGGATGTCAAGCTTAAGGCTTGAGCCTTGGAGTTTCTTAGTACATAGTTCTGGAAGGATAAGAGGCTAGGTGATTGCATAGTTTCATGGTTAAATAGCTCAAGGCTGAGGCTTTAGGACTGAGACTACACAATGCATATTTCAGGTTGGACTCGGGACAAGGATTGTACAATTCTTGAGATCAGGGGTTGGGCTTGAGAACTGAAATTGAATAGTGTGCAGTTATGGGATGCAGATATTGCACATTGGACAGTTCCAAGATGCAAGGTTGCTACTTGAGGACTGAGACTGGACAATGCATAGTTCAGGAGGGTAGGATGAGGCCGAGTGGCCCAATTGGGGAGTTTTCCTGTTTTGACTAAGTGTGGGATTATTGAAATGAATTTGAAAAAGAACGAGACTTGAGCATGATAAAACAATTATATCACTTGACAACACAACCTAGGACACTCTTAACACATGAAAAACATACTTTCCTTAATAAGAAAACATTGCAACAACTTACCCCAAGTGTGACACTAAAGATACACTTTGTGACGACACTTGTGAAACATTGCTTGAAATTTTGGGAATGAAATATCACCCCTTGAAACAAACCAAAAATACTTTTATATGATGTGTAATGCCTGCCATACTAAGAGAAAACCATTTTTATATGAAAAGAAAAGTGCAAACGAAACTTGCGATATGTGAACGATAGTGGATGCGATATATGCCATAGTGAAGATAACATGAAAATGAAACTGATTAAGATGGAATAAAGCAAAGGCGATAGTAAAAAACATGAAAGAGACACTCACAAAAGAGAAGGTGCACAAAAGTGGAAGTTTGGAAAACTCATCGAAAAAAAAATATAATCGCAGCCAAAAGTGAGAGACTGCCAATGAAAGCATGCACTGACTGTCGACATGCATTGATAATTGCACAGGCACAGTCTTGAAGGATTTTTCTATGAATGTAAAAGCTTGCGTAAAATAATGCCCTCATGAAATTTTTGCAAACTAAGCATTTGTGAGAAGGTGATTTCAACACTTATAATCGAAGAGGGAGCTCAAGGAATCAATCGACTAATAAGTTACTACTGAATTACCAATTGCAAGATCCTAAGTAGGCTCCAAAATTCAAGTGTAGGAAAAATTTTGGAGGGTATTGTCGTAGCAACAACACTTGGCGACACACTAGTAGAACTATGGCTTCTCTTCCTTGGTAAAATCTTTTTGCAAGGTATAGTTCTTTAGGAATTATTGATTCATTGTTCGGATTACCTCAACTTACCCACTTACCTCTTGCATAACCATAGTCCACTTCACTCCTTCTTGGTTGAACACAAACATAACATTAGCAATATCATAATGTTTCAAGATAAGGTAAGGGTAATGTAGCATGTGATTTTTTCATCTTTGGTGTTGTTCCACTACCATCAAGCCTAGATAGTACCCTGACGAAGTCACTTCAAGTTCACAAACATTGCTCTACTACCTGCAAGCCTGGACTGTACCCCAACGAAGTTGTTTTCTTCACCTCTTTGTGTAGGAAACTTTTCTCTTGTCTCATCCTTTATTTATTTATTTTATATATAAATGTGCATTGACACTTATTTATGTCATGGGTGGAAGAGGGATCCAAAATTATGGAGAGAAGAAGAGTTTTTCCCTTCAAATAACTATGTATAATACCTCTGATATTAATTTCCTCATTTAGATTTTCCCCTTGTCCTTCTCTACTCAATCATATCAGAATGGAGAACACTGAAACATAAAGAACCGAGTGTGGGAATGAGGTTTCCAGAATAATCATAGATATTATAGTTCAACATAGATATTTCCACATGTAATGATCTTATTTTCCATTAGAAAATTATTAACCAAAGCGAAAAACAAGACATAAAATAAGGTCTAAGAGTTAGCTAAATGTTGTAGTTTCACAAAGCTCTTTTCTATTTTACACATTGTCTTTTGATCCAAAAGGAACATATTTCATGTGAAGTCTTATTAAACAAAACACGAAATAAAATATAATACATAACAATAAAACCTAAACCAAAAGGGAAAATCAAAAGGACATTAGACTAAAAACAAAGTGTGAGACAAATGTCATAAAACAAAAAACATACTACCGAAATTGAGTGCAGGATGAACATGAATGTAAACTAATATGCATCTAGACCTACTCCTAAACTAAATGGCTAGAAGGTCAAGGTTACATACAATGAAAATTCCAATGTAGCCACAGTAGTTTCTCCTAAATTTCATCCACAAAGATACGAAAAATTAAAACAATTATAAAATAATGTGCAAAGGAAAAGATAAAATATTGAATAACTTCCATATAAAATTGAAGGTCTTTCCTGTTAGCAGAAAAATGTTTCATAGTCACTACTTCTAATCAGTTTGTGATCTTACCTCTTCAATTAAAATTAAAAACAGAAAAACCTTCGAAAGTTTCTTGTGCCTTCATTTGTTCCATCCTTCTTAGCAAGCATGAGAAAAGACCGAAACTTGTTATTCGAGAGGGAGCTTTCCAAGTAGGATTGATCCAACCATTCAACAATTGGATCGTAAAATTAGAAACAGTCCTCTTGAGAACCCTAAAATATTTCAAAAGATGAATCTTCAATTATAAGCACAGGTTGAGGATGATAATCTTGTGAGAGAAAATGGGTCTGATCATATTTAGTCGACATGTCAAGACAATGAGGACCCAACATAACCATCAGCGAAGGCTGAAGTGTCTCAACTGCTTGGCTAGTATCTAGATATTGAGATGATAAACCATAAAGACCAAAGGAAGTAAAAAAAATGTCATTGGATATGCCGATGGGAAAATGGTAAGTTAAATGAAAGTCATCAGAAATAGAATCATGATCAGAGAGGTTGATTAAAGAATTAGATTCCCAGTTTGTAATTAATAAGGATAAATCAATTTCAACAATTCCATGCATGCTCTAAACAATAGACCCAAATTCCTAGCATGTAGAATGTGACAAATAATCTTCTCATAACTAGTGACGAACTGTACAAGCAGTGTAATAATCGAAACAAGTGAAAAGGAATTTTAGTATGGAATATATACAGAACTAGACAGGACGTATTGCATGAAAAAGATGAACATGATTCAAAAAATAACTCAACCACTTGCTAACACTCAAGATTTGGTGCCATGAATACATTCACAAGAAATACTAGGAGTTGATTATCCACCATATCACTCAACATATATGGATTCTTTGGCCAAAGATAATCTTCAAATAGATCATCTTCACAAGTCCATACATTCACAAAAGGTATACACTCCAAACCTAGATTCAATACAAGAGTTTTGTATGGGGATAAATTCACCACAATAGTATGATCATAAACTTGATCTCGAGAAATAGGAAAATTATAACGAGAAATATCAAAATCAATTAATAACGAAGTTTAATCTATTGAAACAAGATGAGTGAAATAATTGTGCAAGAAAATCCAGATCTGATATGGTTTAGGAATTTTACCAGGATCGTGAGAACTTGAAATAACCATCAACGAGATTCGAAGTGCCTCGAGTTCCTGACAATTTCTGAAAGTTTAAAAAGACAAATAAGAAATTTTTTAAAACTAAGTTAGATCACAGATTGCATGATCTAGATCTTGGGGGGAGGCCCCTAAGATATAAAAAATTGAAATGGATCTGAAAATATCTGCAAAATTAGAATGCCAGAAAAAGAGAGAGAACAGAGAGCAAATAAAATCACAAAGAAACTTGTTTTATTAAAACAAAGAATAACTATAGAAGCTACATTGTGGTGGACAATTTCTCCTTGTACAAAGTGAGTCTTGTTATTTATAGCCTTTTTTGACTTACAATACCATGGGTAGATACCATGGGTGGATACCATGGGTCAATACCATGGGTGGATACCACTTACAATACCATGGGTAAATTCCATGTGTGGATGAATACCATGGGTAAATTCCATGTGTGGATGAATACCATGGGTCGATTCCATTTATAATACCATGGGTGGATGGATAATATGGGTGGATGAATACCATGGGTGGATGGATAACATGGGTGGATGAATACCATGGGTGGATACCATTTTCCATTCAGATCATTCCTCCATCCTTAAGAAGCAATGGTCCCCATTGCGTGAAGTTCCCTCCTGAGAAGCCTTTGTTGAATATGAAGAGCCAATAAAGAGAAGGGTTTTTTGTAGTTAACCCTTAACTGTGATGAATGAAGATCCGAGGATAGAGGTACCCTGTAATGCTTGTGACCAAATGTGATATTGACAGTGTGCGACCTAGAAAATGGACTTCGATGAAGTGTGGGTTTGTAGATGAACCAAAGCCATGAAAAATGAATATCCAAGGATAGAGATACCCTGTAATGCTTGTGACCAACTGTGTTACTAACAGTGTGCGGCCTAGCAAATGGACTTTGATGAAAAGGATTTTGTGCGGTTGACCCATAACCGTGATGTTGATTGTTGATGAAGTAGCAGGTGCCTACATAGCTTGGGGTGGGAGGGAATGTCTCCAAATAACCGCAGCCGAATTTTTCTATGCTAAAACTGATGAATGTGAAGTAGGTGCCTACTAAAGCGAGGTGGGAGGGCACGTCTCCATAGAGAACCTGCTCTGAATGCTACTCCAGATTTAAAATGAGCATAACTCGGTCAATATAACTTGGAATATTTATTATAACCTGTTTTTGGAAATGGAATGATCATTCTACATCTTCTCACACGTTTGAAACTGTTATCTAGAGAATCTAGACTCTCATATTCACGCTGGAACTGTCTCGCCATCATAAAATTTCTGAAAAAATAGCTGATTTTAAATCAACGATAATGCCCACATCCGAACTCCGATTTGATCGATTTTTTTTTTTAACTGGGTGATTTTTCAAGGGGAACTTATATCTATAGCCATTTATCTAAAATTGTGCACTAAAAACTACGAAAAATGACAGGAGAGCCGCCATCCACGAATTGTTGTTAGAACATTTTCTACAACATTCCTGATTTAGAATCAGCGATATCTCCCTCATCCAAACTCCAATTCGGCTGATTTTTTTTTTAATTTGGGTAATTTTTTGCAAGGAATCTAGATTTGGTCTTCATTTCATAAAATTTTCACCAAAATTTTTAGATCTGATATTCAATCTCACCGCCCAAAAAATTCATGGAGTTTGTTGAAGATTGCTGCCAAAAATTGAAATTGAAATATGCTTCAAACCCTCATTCCCATGGATTCGTAACCTGAATCTGATACCACTAATATGGATCTTGGGTGGAGGCCCCAAATATCTAAAAAACTAAAATGGATCCGACAATATCTACAAAATTAGAATGCCAAAAAAAAAAGAGAACAGATAGCAAATAAAACCACAAAGAAACTTGTTTTACTAAAATAGAGAATAACTATAGAAGCTACATTGTGGTAGACAATTTCTCCTCTTACAAAGTGAGGCTTTTTATTTATAGCCTTTTTTAAGTTACAATACCATGGGTAGATACCATAGGTGGATACCATGGGTCGATACCATAGGTTAATACCATGGGTGGATACCACTTACAATACCATGGGTAAATTCCATGTGTGGATGAATACCATGGGTCGGTTCCATTTACAATACCATGGGTGGAGGGATAACATGGGTGGATGAATACCAATTTGGATCATTGCATGTGGAAAACTTCCACCGATTAAGTTAACGAGATCACTACTATCTGGATGGTAGATATCCACATTGTTGTTTTTTTTCATATTCTTGAAATAAATTACTCAAGTCATAATAGTTCTTTTATCACAAGTCTAAGAAAGTATGCATCAGAAAAATATCATGATCATGCGACGTGATTGTAGGTAGGAAATGGTGCATGAAGTGAAGGATCTGATGTACTTCCAAACATCTTGTCAATGGTTTGGAAAATAAAAATACTTTGGCATCACTTCCACTTTTGTTTCTACCCCAAAATGTCCGACAACCCGATTGTAGTGTGTCTCCCAAATCATCTTGGAATGTTCGCTTGAAGGAACAAAAAGGTGTCCCAGGTGGCATAATAGTGCATCTTGGAAGTAAAGGTTTAAAACTTGCTTCTCTTCAAGGAGCATCTAGTATATTGTGTCGAATTCTAGATCACTCTTGTAAATATATAGTCATCCTAAAGTATCGTGTTTATAAGATTTGGTCACAGTGGTCAACACCATAATTGGTGATAAACTAAGATAGTCTAAAACATTATTGGTGGTTCCCTTCTTGTACTTAATGTTAAAATGGAACTGTTTCACTATGCCAACCATTTTTGATGGCGATCATTTTGAAACTTTCCTTGTGTCTGTATGAACTACAGGGGTCGGTGGTCAGTGTGGATGACAATTTCCTTCCCTAGAATGAAAGGATTTCATTGTCGAAAGACCTGCACAATGGAATATATTTCTTTGTCATAGGTGGGATATTTTTGGATTGTATCTGAAAGTGTCTCGCTATGATATGCCACTAGACGCCCATGTTGGGTAAGAACTGCACCAATAACATAGTCAGAGGCATATGTCTCAATTTCAAATGGTTTTTTTAGGTCTACTAATATGAGCATTGATGCAAAGTAGAGGCAATGCTTCAACGTGACACACACCTTATTTTGGTAATCAGACCCAAAGAACTTTTATTTAGCTCCACCCTTGGTGACTTGACTCAAAAGAGAAGTGATATGAGAGAATCCCAACATGAACCTACTATAGAAAATGGAAAGACCCAGAAATATGTGGAGCTTTGATAGAGTGGTTGGGGCTGGCCAATACCAAATAACTTGTATCTTGGTTGGGTTCACATGCACACCCTTCTCATCAATTATGTGCCCCAGACATTGAACCTAGGTCATTCCAAAAGTGAATTTCATCAAATTTTCACACAATTTGTGTTGTCGCAGGGTTTTAAGGACTTTTCAAATACGGTTTAAGTGCTCTTCCCAAATCTAACTCAAGATCAGTGTGTCGTCCAAATAAAATGCGACGAGCGAGTTGGTGAAGGTTTGAAATTTTTGTCCATCAGCCGAATGAATCTTGTGGGGCATTTTTCAACCCGAAAGTCACAACCAAGCATTCAAAAAGGCCCTCCTTGGATTTGAAGGAAGTCTTCCACACATCATATGTTAAGTCCCTATATTAATAGTGTAGTCCCTTATTATGTTAGTGTAGCTCCCCTTATTGTTATTGTTGTACCCCTGTAACACCCATATTTTTATTATTGTGCCCTTACATTATTATTGTTATGTCGGCTAGGATTACATTGTGGCCCCACTAGGATTATATTGTGGCCCCATGGACTCCTATATATAGAAGGAGGTTTTGGTCATTTGTATCATCCAAGAATTGTTCATTCATGTAACGTATTAGAGGTTTCCCCCTTGAAGTGGCTTATTTTTAAGGCGTTGATATCTCTTTTCTTCTATTTTTGGAGCTGGTTTCACAACATTTGGTATTAGAGCTTTGGATTCTAGGATTTCGTTGCTCCAAACAAGTCAACGTGGAATTTTCACAATAACGTTTTTTTCTACGAAGGTTCAAAAGATGAAATTTTTAGAGTGCGATGCCAAACTCTTGAAGAATATCGTCGCAAAATTTCAGAGCTTGGTTCGCAATATTTTCGGAGATATGATATGTGGAAGTTAGGGTTTTTTGCGGGCTCCTGAATTTCACCTAAACAAGTCATCGTAGAATTTTTCTATAAATATTTTTCTACAAAGGTTCAGAAACTAAAAGTTTTAGTGTGAAAAACTAAAATCATGAGGAACATCTTCACAAAATTTTCAGAGATATAATCTGTAGAAGTTAGGTCTTTTTCAGGCTCCCAAATTTCATCTCAAAGAGGTGATCGTGGGAAAATATTCATAACTCTTTCTCTGAGAATCGGATTGGAATTCTGTAAAAAGTGGCTGGAAGTAAATGGACTGTATTTTCTTGTCTATAAATTTTAGAGCCAAATAAGTAAACAGGGACACGTGGAAAGTCGTACAAATTCGCTCTACTGAACCAGTCCATAATTAGGTCATTGTGGGAGATTGGACATAACTTTTCCTTGAATAATACAAATCAGGTTAGACCTGTGGCATTCAAAAGAGGATTAAGAGGCCTATCGCAGGGCCAAATTTCAGATATTCAAGATCTGAAATCACAAAGATAATTCAGTTTCAGTATCGAGCTCCTCAAAATCAAGAAAAAGGTGTGTATTTGGTTTTTAAAATTGCATAAAGTTTGATTGAAAAAGCAGTTTGAAGTGATTCCAAGGGCATATTTTAGAATTTTTATCAATATTGGGTTTTATAATTCCTCCAAAAAATAATTCCATTCCCATTAAGCCCTCAAAAATCTATACTATGATGCATGAAGAGGGAAAATTGCACTATGAGATATCAAAATTATGGTACCAAGTGCAACAAATTTCGATCTTACGAAGAGCAACCGAAGATGACATAGATGGTTTAGAAGAAGAAATGGCAGCTAATTTGGATGGTTTGAAGGATCAAATAATAGCTAATATGGATGATAAATTAGTGGAATATCACATCGAGCATCAATAATAAGTTCTCCAACTCACAAAGGATAACCTAACTTTGGTGCAGAATCTAATGAAACAACATGAAGATCAACATCACATCAAAAGAAGTTCTGAAGCAGTCACCGAAACAAGAAATCGACAAGTATGATCAATTTCAGAGTATCTCAGCAAGTGGAAGAACTTTCCTGTAGATTATTCCACATGGGAGGATGAGAATTTTATATAGAAGCATCAAAAAATAATCAAACATTGAGGACAACACTTGTTTGAAGGAGAGGGGCATGTTAAGTCCCTATATTAATAGTAGTCACTTATTATGTTAGTGTAGCCCCTCTTATTGTTATTGTTTTACCCCTGTAACCCCCATATTGTTATTATTGTGCCCTTACATTATTATTGTTAGGTCGGCTAGGATTACATTGTGGCCCCACTAGGATTATATTGTGGCCCCATGGACTCCTATATATAGAAGGAGGTTTTGGTCATCTGTATCATCCAAGAATTGTTCATTCATGTAATTTATTGGAGGTTTCCCCCTCGAAGTGGCTTATTTATAAGGCGTTGATATCTCTTTTCTTCTATTTTTTGAGCTGCTTTCACAACATCATAGGGTTCGATTAGTACCTAGCCATAACTAGACTTCAAGTCAATCTTGCTGAAATATTCTTCCCCCTTGAGTTGTTCCATAAGGTCATCAATCCATGGGATTTGATACCTATTCCATACAATGATATTATTTAGCATCTGATAGTCAATACATAACATCCATGTTCTATCCTTCTTCTATATCGACACAATCGGGCTCCCACAAGGTGATGAACTTGGCTTGATATGCCCTTTCTGCAAGAAATCTTGAATCTTCCTCTTTATTTCATCATTCCCCATAACATACCATTGGTAGATTGTTCCACTAGATATCAAAGTTCCCAGGGCCAAACCAATGGAGTGCTTGACCTAAAACTGTAGGGGTACCCCTCTGGGTGACATGAAGATGTCCTTGTACTCCTCCATGACCTTGTCCATCTCCTGCTTCCATGAAAAGGATCCTTTTATGGAGGCTATGGATGTGGCCATAGTCTTCATCTTTATTATAGGTATAATAATAAGGAAGAAAAATTTCCTCGTCTCGGAAATTATCTTATTGCATTATTTAGCAAAGATCAAATAAAAGGTGATAGGAGGTGTTAACTCTGGTATCTTGTACAATTTCTAATCCAAAGTAACAATAAAAGAACAAGGTATGGATTTATATAAAACATGACACTTCCATAGCTATTTCTAACCTAATAAGCTATCACATAATTCAGGAGGGGAAAAAACACACAATACCTCATCCGCAAAGCGCTTGATGCTATAAGATAGGAGAGACTACTAGCTGACATGGATATCTCACCCTCGGTGGATCCACCCAATGGTGTATGGCTCTGGGTGTGGCACTGTTTGCATATTCAATATCTTAATGAACTCAACTTAGATTAGGTTCTTTTGGCTCCCACTGTCAATGATGAACTATATTGGCGAACCCTTTACCCACATTTGCGAGTGGAAGAGGCACTCTCCCTCCTCTGGATCCTTAGGATCCACCTTTTGGAGCTTGGTGGTGGCTACCATTGTAATGTTTTTTGCTTCAATGATTTGTTTTCCCTTGTCAGGTTCCAACTCAGAATCAAATAATGCATCAATATTTGATTCTTTTAGCTTGGCCACTAGTTCCTTCTTTACGTGACATTCGTTCGTGTTGTGAGTGGAAGTTTTATGAAACTCACACCAATTTTCAATGTCCTTCTTCGCCTTCCCATTATTCTTGGCTTGCATATTTGAGGATTTGTCCTAAGGGTTTGTGGCTTGGTTGTGCCCTTTTCTCTATGGCTTGGGGATTCCTTTGCTCTAATTTGGGTTCACATATCCAATGTCTCACTTCTTCTACTTGAATTTATGCTCAACCTTGGAAACATATCAATATGTTGCACCAAGCGAGGATATTTCCAGGAAATCCATTTCCTTCTGAATGTATTTGTGTAAATAATCTCGGTACTTTAGCACCAGATGTTTCTAAAAATATTTTATACCCAAATATGTGTGTAGGGTATGTAAAATATTCATCAACTCATGCACATATTGATCCCTTTCCTGTTGTAACATAGTCCATTATATGTACTTGTTGTCATAAATCCCAATAGGGTAATATTGTTCCTTGATAACATCTTAGAAAGAGGTCCAAGAGGGTACTACTAAAAACAGAGAAGGTTCCTCAACCTGTCTCTCTCAATAATTTTCCCGCAAGTCCTTGACATGGGGGGCGACTTTAAGTAGTGCAAAAGTAATCTTCTCCCCACCAGATAAATTATGGACTGGAAAATAACCTTCCAACAAATTTAGCCATTTATCTACAACATCAACATATATTTGAACTTTGAATATAGGGATATCGAAGTTAAATTGTACCTTTAAGGGGGCGACACATCTGAAGTGATTATCGGATGAAGATGCATCCATGGTTGGTATCAACCAAATTATCCGGGAAAATTTGTCCATAATTTCTTTCCTCTGTCACTCGAGGGTTCCCTCAAGAAACAGTTTGATAAGATCTCCTGATCCCTCATATTTACTCTCTTCTACCATGGGAGGTAATTAGTGTCGGCGGGGTTGGTATTGTAAGGCCTCAACTAGTTCAAGTCCCAATTCATTATACCCTGACCTCGTTGGGGACACAAAAAAACAGATAAAGAGCAGACGACTCTAATACCACTAAAAAAATACAATATAGATACAAACGTAAACAAAAATATGGATCATAAATAAATCTTCATTTCATTAATATCAAATAACTAAAATATCCTTACATAAAAAATGGAAATAAACCATCTCAAGCGATGGTAGCTTATCTCTAAGAAGAGATGTGGAAACTACATGCCTCTAAACTGTGTTACAATGAGGCTCAAGGGCCTTTTTATTGTTGAACAACAAAGGGAAAACCCTAAACAACTAAAACACTAACCCTAGGAGATGGAACACCAAGATTTTGTGTGCCACATTGGGGTTAGTTGGACAACCAACTTCCCAGGGTTGTAACTTGGTCATGTGATCTTCATTTGGCATGTAAGATACAATTTTAGAAAGGTCTCTCCAAGTACTACAATATTTCCAGCAAGTTCATCGCATATGTCTATGGGCCTAATGCGGACCTCATAAAAGAGTTTTTTAGGGGGTCAAAACAACTTGGGAAGTTCATGACCCAAAAAACTACTAAAAATAGTAAATTGTACTATAATAAAGGAAACTGATGAAACAAGCTAGAGGTCCAGGTGGAATAGGTGGGTGGCCACCAATGTCCACCAAGATCATTGAAGTCTTGAAGGATTTTATATACCTATTTATTATATAATCATTTTCCTTATATAGGATTTACAATTCAATGCTTTATGACCAAAATTATTACAAACAAAGAAAAATACCAGAAAGATATTTTGATAACTAGATGAAAAAGTCCTTCTTTAGTTATTAATTCTTCTGAAACCATTAATGATATATTTGTAATAATGTTGATTTTCTTAGTGCAATTAGGATTAGCACAATATATCTAAAATTATGATAATTACTTTTGATGTATATATTATTTTAACTTATTCCAATATATAATTAAACAATTATATTTCAGAAATTCAACCATAAAGAACAATAGAGAATTAGAGATTACAATACACAAAAATGAGAAAATATTTACCCTGGGAAAACGCACCAAAGGAAAAAACCCAACAATAGTTTTCAATACAGAAATTCTTCTCGTTCGATGAGAGAAAAACCTAGACATATGGTCAAAAATGATCTTCTCATTCAAGTCAAGTGACCCAAGGAAATCCAACAACTCACTCAGCCTACCTGACCCAAAATTTTGGCCTTGCAGTAGCTTCCCAAATACCCATAAAATTTCAGCCCCTACAATGGAATGCCGAGAAAAATGTGAACCACAAAGAGAGAAACCAATCCAAATGTGTGATTTGCAAGAGAGAGAAAAGAGATATTTCATCCTTCTTATTTGTCCTATTTCATCCTTCTTGTTCATTGTTATCTTCCCCAAAAATTTCTTGTGTGAGTGAAATTTAATGCCCAAGAGGAGGAGGAGGAACTCCCTTTATATAGTGGTTTGTCTAGGTCCAATGGGTGCCTTTAGCCAGGGTTGACTTGACTTGGAGGTAGTTCAACTTGACAACTTTTGGAGTGAAAAATTACATTTCAAATGTTAAAATTTTCATCTTTAAAAAGTCACAATGGGACTTTGAGCCAAATTGAATTTTCTTTTAACTATAGAATTTACAAATATGATTTACAATGAAAAATACAAATACATAAAGTCACCAAATATACATTATGAATACTAACCATAGTTACAAATTCAACATTCCCTCTTAACTAGGGAGGTATTCATAATTACTATCATAGGTGTTTTCAAATTGAAAATTTTCTCTAAAGAAAAATATTATCCATCATCACTAGCATCATCATATATCATCATCATTTTCTAGTGGCCATATCCAGGGTGTACCAAAACCCATAGCAATGTCATCAACATATCAAGACTCACTCCTCCAAAGTGATTGGTCCTAAAATACGACAACCACTACCTAGGAAAAAATGATGAGACTCTCAACTAACAAAAACTCACTCAACCTTCCTAGTGAGAACTTTGGGCCAAGACCTCATTCCACCCTAATTGGTGTGTGATCAAAGTATATATGTTGAAATGACCTCACTTCACCCTACCTGATGTTTTATCATGGTCCACGACCTCACTCCACACTTCTCGCTCTGTGATTAAGGTACAAATGTTGAAGGACCTCACTCCACCATTCATGGTCTGTGATCAAGGTCAAAGACCTCACTCCACCATTCCTAGTGTGTGATCAGGGTCCTCCTCCAAGAGACACACACTCAATCTCACTTTTTGAGCACTTTGGGTCTCTTGGACCCATTCTCCCTACCAGGAGAATTTCCATTCTTGCTGCATACATATCATCACTTCCTCTCAATGAGAGGGATAATATCCATGAGTCCCAAATTGTGTCTAAAGTACATGAACTTGTATCTTAGCAACAACTTCATTATAACATTAGTTATATGCTCATTAATAGAGATGTACTGAAGCCTTATATTTTTTAGAAATTATACAACATGCATGTATATCTTGGATTCACGCGATATAAAAATGCACTAAAGTTAAATACTGAATTGCTTCTACAAATATTTTTTGGAATTAAAAACACAATCGCTAATCACATAAAGAAAATAAGAATCAAATCACACACAACACAGATAATTTCCTGGGGAAAGCTTGTTGCTCAAAACCCCACTATATGCTATTGTATATTCAACATGGATCATGAAAAAAATACAATGCCTACTCTCCTCACAAGAGTTTCCAACACTCAGCTATCTATCTCACACTGTCCTCACATAAATTTGACCAACACTTTGTCAATTTTCAGCCTCCTGACAGCCTGCCTTTCTTGCGCAATCCCTGATGGAATATATCCCTAAAAGATAGGAATTATGGCCTTCCTTGACTGCGCAAGTATCATGGGCACTCCAATGGGCGGTTGGCTATATGTGTGCAAGCCAATCATGTCACAATTGATAGTCAACTTCCCTCTCACCTAGATCTCAACTGGGTCTCCATTGGATTTGACATGCATGCAGCTAATAATAGTAAATCCTCAGTTGCATGTGAGATCACTGATTGCGAATTAATTAATATTTAATTCACTTGATCTCTCACTATTTGTATCTTCAGTTACAACTAGCACAACTGAGTTTAACTCACTTAACTGAGTTAAACTGATTACAAAATTCATTAACTAATGCACCACTGCACTTCGAACTCTGTTACAACTAGAATTACCCTACATGCCTCACCAACTACCTCTAACTCGAAATCCACTAGCTAACTGATTTTATCACACTCAGTTAATTGTTACAAGTTATTTTTAGATTTAGATTGATTTTATTGTAAATCTCTAATTAAGGGATAGTTAAAAATAGACATGCACCAAAAATAGCACTATGGGCCCCAACCCAGTGTAGGTGCTTAATGCACTAGGCATGGGTGTTGAAATTTTCTTGTTGAATCTCAACACTCCCTCTCAACAAGAAAAGGATTATCCTTCATACCGATCCTATCTCTATGGTATTCGAATTTTCTCCTGGTAAGCGCCTTCGTCAAAATGTCTACATCCTGATCTTTCGTGGGAATGTACTGAAGCAGGATTTCTCTTCTTTATACACAATCTCTGAGATGATGGTAACAAATATATATATGCTTGGAACTATCATGAAACACATGATTAATCAAGATTTTAATGTAACTCTGATTTTCACAATGAATCATTGTCGGATCCATCTGAGAACCAAACAAACCAACCAATATTTTTCTCATCCAGATAGCGTCACATGAAACTTGACTTGCTGCCATGTATTCCACTTCCACTGAACAGAGTGCGACAAATATTTGCCTCCTGTTGTACCAAGAAACTGTTATTGGCCTAATGCTAAAGATCCCTCCTGATCTGCTATTTATGTCTGATGAACTGTCAGCCCAATCTTCATCCCTGAAGCCATGCAGCTTCACTCCCTCTGTCTGTCTATACCAAATTCCATACTCTGATGTTCCCCTCGGGTATCTCAGGACATGCTTCCCCGCCTTCCAAAATAGCTTGGTAGGCTTAACCATATCTTGAATCAGTTGTTTAACTACATAGCAAATTTCTAGTCTTGTGTTCACTACATACATTAGCAAACCCACTAACTGTCGGTAGACAGTAGCATCCACTACCTCTCCAGAAGTAGCATCCTATTTCCTCCAATTTCCTGGAAGAGAAGTATCCATGGGTTTGCATCTCTTCATGTTATACTTACCCAATATCTCCTTTGCATACTTTCCTTGAGACACAAAATTTTCATCATATCGCTGCCATATTTCCAATCCAAGGAAATAATGAAGGAGTCCCATGTCCTTCATTTTGAACTCCCTCACAATATCCTCCTTGCATGAGTGTATCATCTACTCATCACTAGTCAAAATTAAATCATAAACATAAATAAAAATAATCAATATCTTACCCTCAACCACAATTTGGTATAGGTTTGCATCTACTTCACTTTTGGTGAAGCCCAGTATGGTGAAATAGGTACTGATCCAAGTGTACCAAGCATGGGGTTCTTGCTTCAGCCCATACAATGCTCTTTTGAGTTGGAACACATGTGACTCACTATTGAATATTTCAAAACCTTAAATCTGTTCTATGTACACATCTTCCTCAATGATCCCGTTGAGAAACATAGTTTTCACATCCATCTGATGAATGCACTAGCCCCTCTACGCTAAGAGTGCAAGGATGGATCTTATGGAAGAGTACCTTGTGACAGGTGCAAAGGTCTCATCATAATCTATCCCCTCGACCTGTGAGAATCCTCGGGCCACAAACATGGCCTTGTATTTCTCCACACTCCCATTAGTAGCTTGCTTTACCTTGTAGATCCACCTCGATTAAACCACTGATTTTTCGATCGGTCTTGGGACTATCTCCCATGCACTGTTCTTGACAATGGAGTCATACTCCTCCACCATTCCATCAACCCAAGTTGGCTGCTGCATTGCTTCCTAAAAGGAAGATGGTTCAGTCACAATACATTTGCTCATAAGAGCCATGTAGCCAGTAAATCGGTTAGGAGACTGTCTCAGTCTCTATTGTGAAGTAGGGGCTCCTACATTCTCCGCAACATCAAGTCTCAATCTATCAGCTTCTGTGGTGCACCTTTTTCCATTTCTAATGGATGGCTCTGCATGAGTGTTTTCCTCCACTCCATGATCCTTCGCATGTGCCGGATCCACATCTTGAGGCTCATCCTTGGGAGCCTGCAGTTCCTCCTCTGCATGCAATTCCAGCTCCCTCTCAAGGGACAACCACATGGCTTTCCCCTCATCAAATTTTATATCCCGTCGCACAACAGTCATTCTGCTGTTTGGAAAATAAAAATGATAATTATGGGGTGTTTCTGTGTACCCCACAATAATCCAGATCTCACCTATTGGTTCTAGCTTCTTCCTGGCGTCCTTGGTTACATGCACATAAACAGATGAGCCAAAAATCTTAAAGTGTGAAACATCGAGTTTCTTACCAGTAAAAGACTCTTCATGTGTACTCATGCCAAGAACCCTATGAGGACAATAGTTCTACACATAAACCGTAGTGTTGCATGCTTCTACCCACAAATGCATTGGTAGGCCCTGATCATGCAACATTTCTTGTGCTACACCCATGATCATTCTATTCTTTCTCTCTGCGACCCCACTCTATTATGGGTTATGAGGCACTATGATTTCTCTTCCAATTCCTTATATTCTGCAGAATTTATCTAATTTTTTAGAGATGTATTCTCCACCATTATCACTCCTAAGAGCCGTCACTTACTTCCCCAACTCTTTCTCCACTAGTGCCTTAAACTCACAGAACTTAGAGAATGTTTGAACTTTCTTCTGCATGAAGAAGATCTAGCACTTACGAGAAAATTCATCAACAAATATTACATAGTACTTATGTTTTGTTGTTGAAGTAGCAGATAATGTTCCACACACATCTGTATGAGATCTCTCAAGGATCCCAGAGGCTCGGTTATCCTTCTCATGAAAGGTGGACTTTACATACTTCCCCATGGTGCAACCCTTGCAAGGATCTAACTGAGAAAGTGTTCCCATTGGAAGTCTAGTATAAATATGTTGCATGAATTTCAAGGCTCCATGGTGAAGATGGCCCAATATTTTGTGCCATAATTCGCCCTCATCCCAGCTCACCACTTGATCTGCCTTGTCCATCATTGCTGCACAACCATCTACCTCCAACTTGTAGAGATTCTTAACTCGAATCCCTATCCTCTTGGCTTATCCTATTGTTTTATGTCGCGGGAAATTTTTCCCTTCACTAAAAACAGCATCATAGCCTCTATCCTCCAACATTGCGACTGGAACTAAATTTTTCTTCAAACCCAATACATGGATTACATATTTTAATTGAAATGGTTTACCTGAATGTCTCTGAGAGGTAATGGTACCAATCCTGGTAGCACTCTACATTCCATCATCCCCCATTTCTATATTCATATGGAGATCCTTCTCCTCCAGGTCACTAAAAAGTTCCTTGTCTCCCATCATGTGAAAGAAAGTGCCACTATCCAAATACCACACCAATCTCAATGAACTCGATACGATGCATGTGATCAATGATAATTCAAGCTCAAATTGCAAGGCAAGGGCCTTACCAACTTCATATCTAGCAGCCTTCGTGTTCTTCTTCTTTTTTGGACAGTTAGTAGCGAAATTCCCATGTTCGTGATAGTAAAAACACTTCACCTTGGACATGTCCTGCTTCTTGCCTTTGGACTCGGATTTAGAATGGAATTTCTTCCCCTTCCCTTTCTTTTCCTTGGCAGCCAAAGCACAATCCTCTTCATCCTCATGCTTAGATGAAGATCCATCTCTAGTGTTCAGTCTGAAATCCTCCTTCAACGAATCCGACCATAGTCGTTCCCAATCTGGAAAAATTTTCCATCCATTGACAAAGTCTTCATAACTATACCAATTCTTAGGAAGTCCTAGGAGAGCCAAGCTCACCAAATCATCATCAACAACTATTATTCCCACACTCCCTAGTTCATCCCAACATTGGACAAGCTTCGTGAGATATTTTGGAATGGTGTCGCCCTTTTCCATCTTGATCTTCCTGAGTTTATCTTTGAGCGCCAATTTCCTATGGTCATTGTTGCTTTGGAATAGATCCACCAAAGCCTTTCACATTGCATATGGTGTGGCTTTCCCATGGAGGCTTGAGACAATGTGGTCTCGTACTCCCTCCAACAGGATCCTCCTCTCCTTTGCCACTTTCTTTTTCCATGCATCAAGATTTGTAGCATCTGTCACAGCGAGTTTAGGAATGTCATTATCAATGAATTCCTTCAAGCCATTGTCTTCGAGTACTGTCTCAATCTTGTCCTTCCAAGAAATATAGTTTGAGTTTCCCACAAGTGCATACTCCAACCTCAATCCATTGAAATCCATTTCGAGCTTGAATCAGCTGTAGCACCAAGAAAGTCTTTCTACAAATTCGAATTCTATCTAGTCACAAACTCATCTCCTAGTTCACTTCTAGAATTTCCTGTGTTCCGATACCATGTAGAAATTATACAACAAGCATTTATATCTTGGATTCACCTGATCTAACAATGTACTAAAGTTAAATACTGAATTTATTCTACAAATATTTTTGGAATTAAAAACACAATTGCTAATCACATAAAGCAAAGAAGAATCATATCACACACAACACAGATAATTTCCCCGAGGAAATATTTCTGCTCAAAACCCCACTATATTCTCTTATATATTCAGCATGGATCATGAAACAAATACAATGTCTACTCTCCTCACAAGAGTTTCCAACACTCAGCTATCTATCTCACACTGTCCTCACACAAATCTGACCAATACTTTGTCAATTTTCAGCCTCCTACCAGCCTACCTTGTTTGTGCAATCCCTGATAGAATAAATCCCTAAAATATAGGAATTATGGCCTTCCTTGACTGCGCAAGTATCATGGGCACTATAATGGGTGGTTGGCTGCATGTTTACAAGAAAATAATATCACAACTGATAGTCAACTTGCCTTTCACCTAGATCTCAATTGGGTCTCCACTGGATCTGACATGCATGCAGCTAATAATAGTAAATCCTCAGTTGCATGTGAGATCACTAATTGTGAATTAATTGATATTTAATTCACTTTATATATCACTACTTGTATCTTCAGTTACAACTAGCACAATTTAGTTTAACTCACTTAACTGAGCTAAACTTATTACAGGATGCATTAACTAATGCACCACTGCACTTTGAACTTTGTTACAACTAGAATTACTCTGCGTGCCTCACCAACTACCTCTAACTCAAAATCCACTAGCTAACTGATTTTATCACACACAGTTAACTGTTACAAGTTATTTTGAGATTTAGATTGATTTTATTGTCCATATCTAATTAAGGGATAACTAAAAATAGACATGCACCCAAAATAGCACTGTGGGCCCCACCCTACTGTACGTACTTAATGCACTAGGCGTGGGTGCTGAAATTTTCTTGTTTAATCTCAAAATAATTCTCATTTGCATCATGTCATGGATGTAGTGATACTTAATCTCAATATTCTTCAACCTTCCATGGAACACGAGACTCTCTAAAAGCTTCACACAAATTTGATTATCGTAGTATATCACTGTTGGTTCCAAATCTTGGCTGATAAATCCTGCAAAAAAATTCTAGAGACATACTTCATTAGTACAAGCCTCATTAGTTGCGATGTAATTTACTTTAGTAGTGCTAAGTGAAATCAGCCTCTGCTTCCTACTCATCCATGATATCATAGTGGATCCCAAACTGAAGCATGCTTCTGAGGTACTCTTCCTATATTCAATATTTCCTGCCTAATAAACATTTGTATATCTTTGAAGATGTACATCCTTGTTTGCAACATATCTCAAGCCATAATTCATCATATCACACAAATATCTCAAGATGTGCTTTGCTACAATAAAATGCTTGTGCCTCATTTCTACTTGGAATTGGCTCAAGGTGTTTATAGCAAAGCATATGTATGACCTGGTGATAACCAAATACATAAATGAACCAATAAACCACCATTACATAGATGGATCTACCAATCTGGAGTTGGACCCTCTTAACTTCTTCAAGTTAGTCACCATGTGAAATGCCATGGATTTGCATTCCAAAATACCAAATCTCTGAAGGAAATCTAACACATAATTTAATTGACCAAGGAAGAATTCACCAGGTTTCTTCCATACTTATAATCCCAAATAATAATGCATCAACCCAGTATACTTCATATTGAACCCATAATCCAACTACTTCTTGCATTGAATGATAAGAGGCTCAACACCTATGAGAAACAAGTCATCAACAAATAGTAATAAGATCACAAATGCATTCTTCACAACCTTAAAGTAAAGGTTTGGATCAACCATTAGGGGAATTTTGAGGTCTAAAATGGGCCTCCTAAGGAAATTATAAAATATTAGTGGAAATAATAAAATAATATTAGATTATGTCATCAAATTTTAGAGGGAAAAAGGAAAAAACTATTTTTTCAACTCATATTTTCAACTTATCTCCCTATGGGTTTACTCAAATTTCAAGCGGGAACATTGGTTGGATGAATAATTTGATTCGTCATATAAGGAGTACCCATGTTGCATACTTTCTATAGACCTTTCTACACAAAAAATGAGAAATAAATGAAAAATGTGATTGCAATCACATGTTTTCATGTATTTCTCATTTTTCGTGTAGTAGATTCCATCGAAAGTATGCAACATGGGTACTCTTGGATGAGGAATTAAATTTTGCATCCAACGAGTACTCCCGCTTGAAATTTGAGTAAAATATTAGGGAGATAAGTTGGAACTACAAGTTGGAAAATTAGTTTTATTATCTTATTATTTTTTAATCTTTTTACTTTTTTACCCCAAAAATGGTGAATCATCCCCCATGGTTGAAATCATCATCTTGAATCCTATTGGTTCTTATGAATTTTATTTTGGTTGTAAATTTTTCTTAGGAGACCCATTTGAGACCTCAAAATTTCTCTAATGATCACTCTTGGTAAATTAGAGTCTCGTTAGATAGCTTTTAGTTTGAGCATACCAAGCTTTTGGAGCTTGCATGAGTCCATACAAGGAATTATTCAACCTACAAACATGAGATTCCTTTCCATGCACCTCAAAGCCTCAAGGTTTCTCTATGTATACCTCTTCCTTATCATACCATTGAGGAAGGAAATATTCACATCCATCTAGTGCAATTTCCATCCCAACGAAATAGAAAGAGAACTGATGGACCTAATATAGGTGCACCTAACAACTTGAGCAAAGGTCTCACCATATTATTCTCCCTCTTTCTCGGAGAACCCTCTAGTCATGAACCAAACCTTGTATGTGTCAATACCACCATCTACAAAATGCTTTATATTATATATCCACTTGGAATTCACCACTAACTTCATATCAGGCCTTGGCACAATCTCCTAGACATCATTCTTCATTATGTATTGGTACTCTTCATTCATCGCTTCCTTCCACACCCTCTAACTAGATGCTTCTTCATATGTGGAATGTTTTTCATCCATAAGGTTTGTCATGAGAGTTGCATAGCTAGAAAACCTCTTGGGTTTCTTAACTTCCCTAAATGTTCAATCAAGTTCTTCATTTCCTTCAGCCTCTTCCAATGTATATCTAATCCATGTTCGTCTCTTCCTAATCTCGGTGATAACAACTGGTTCCATTGGATAACTAGGCCCTTCTAGCCTTTTGGTACATTTTTTAGACTAAAATGATCCTACCTTAAGGCCTCCTACTTCAATTAATCCATGGATACTTCCTTATAATTACGATATGAAACTTTGTCATCGAAAGTGACATCTTTTTTAACCTCAATCCATTGTTTCTTTGGATTTATATTTTGTAGACCTTTGATGATTCATTGTAACCAGAAAATATGCCTTCATTTACTTGAGGCTCAAGATAGTTCCTCTTATCCTTAGGAACATGAATATATACATGACAACCAAATATTCTCATATGTCCAACCTTTGGCTTCCTTTTAGATAATACTTATTCAATATCATATCTTCCATAACTTTATGAGGACTTATATTTTGAATGTACACAATTATCTATGATGCTTCCCTCCAGAAGAAAAATGACAAGTCAAAATCATGCATCATGGCCTTGAAAAATTATTCAATGGACATGTTATTTCCTTTTGCTACACCATTTTGTTATGGATTATAGGGGACAAGTAGTTCCATATTAATCCCAACCTGCTTGCAGAAAGAAACAATCTCCTTTGAGGTGTATTCTCCTCCATTGTCATATCTCAATATCTTGATATTCCTTCATGTCAAGTTCTCCACTTCAGCTTTGAATAAGGGAATACACTAGTAATATAGGAACCTAACAGGTTGAATCTTGACAAGAACTTTAGATCTCTACATCTACCCTCAAACTAGGGTTACCTCAGTCAAGCGTCTATGTCTACTTTTGTTCTAGCCCTAAATTATAGTGCATTCCCTCCTCCATTTATGTTGGTCTTTGTCATAGAACTTGCAGTCAACTAACCACCACAATACAATATGGTATCAACGCTCGCTGTTATTTTAGAATTTGATGTGGCCTTCACACAAAGACACCACTAAAATCACATGCCCAGATTCTCATGAGAAACCTCTTTTAAGATCGATCTACCAAAAGAGAACCAACAATATGTCGTCCTACTTCCTAGCTCAAACCCATTGATGTATGAAAAATTATTGTGAACCCTCACATGATGATCTTGCTCTTGGTGGATGATCATTGCCTCCCTTTAGCAACCCTTACCCATCCCTCTTACTCGACCTACTTTATGACTACATATTTCCTAGCCCCCTTGATAAAATGAGCTCCTTCTCACTTGATGTTATTTCCTTCATCCTAAGGCCTCTTTAAACATTATTTCCTATACCTCTTAGGAACCCTATAAAACTTATGAATTTTATCCACTTATACCATAGGAAATAAAAATTTTCCGTTTTTATTTTAAACCCCATCTTGGGTCCAAAATCCGTTCTTCTTGGATTCTTTGCCCAAAAATCCTTTTGTGACCAAAATCACATAAACCCATATCACTAGGCTTGTGGAGTACCTCGTAAACTACACAATTCAACAACATATTCTAGTTGTAGTAATCATAACTTGGTCAAGCTCTTGTATTCAAGCGAGGACTTGGTTGGGTTCCCATGTTGCAAATTAAGTAAGGGTAGTTGTGAGGGCATGATAGCTAGGGAGGGTCAGGGCATACCAAGAAATGAAAATGCATGCTAACACATGTCGTACAATGTCAATGCATGTTGAAGAGTGTTAGGGAGTTTCGGGGCATCGCAAGGGAGAAATAGGTCAAAATGAATGGAAAGGAATGAATAAGAGTGTGTATCAGGGAGTTTCATCAAATTCAAGTGTGCCAAGGATGAAGTGTGTTAGGAGAAGTTCAGAATAGGATTTACAGGAGGCAAACCTATGATTGTGATAAGGGGCTCGACATAATAGTTTTAGACAAAGGAAGATCGCTTTGTGCTAGGCACAATTTTTTTGCCTTTAGATATTTTTTATATGAGATGTGGCCCACTTTGGTTGCATGCTCATGTTTTAAACTATTCTAGATAATTGCATATTGTAAATTGTTGTGTATATGTTTTGGGGAACTCGGCTTGTGTTGGCTTATATCTTGTGTGTCTTGTGCATCTAGTGGTTCTTGAAAACTCTCAGTTAATGCTCTATTGTTTACATGTATTGAACATACATGTGAAATATTACCTATGTAAGCTATATTTCTTAGTTGTTTGATGGCCATGGCTAGATGTGATCCTTGTCTTGGTAACTAGTTAAGTGGGACAAGTTTAGCTTGGACATGAGTATCCTAATATGAGTTATAGGAAGTTATTAGGTGAACAAGGCACAATCTACTTGTAGTAGGTGAAATTGGTTAAGTTGTCATGGTTGAAGCAAGCCAATATTGTCACATGAACTGCAACAACCAAGGACTTGATTGGGTTCCCAAATCGTGAAAAAATATAAGGCTAGTTGTGAAGACATGAGTTCCAAGGCGTACTAGGGAATGCTAACATGTTCCAGATAATGGTAAGGCATGTAAAACATGCTAACATTTTCCAAGTGCTAAGGCATGCCAAGATGTGCAAGGGTGTGACAATGCGTGCCAGGGTATGTTAAGGCAACAAAAGGGAGAAACAAGTTAAAATACAAGAAAATGAACACATAAGAGGTTTAATAAGTCATACATTTACCTTTTCCAAGAGGGGCATGCTAGGCACACCAACACTAGGTGTCAAGTGCCAAGTCTTAGTGCATTATAAGTGCCAAGTCTTCCTCTGTTACTTCTCAACTAATTTCCATTAATAATTGATCTCAAATAAATTTAAAATTAAACGACACCAAATCATACCAAGGCATCTCAATGTATTCCAAACATGCTAATACTTTCCAAGTGCCAACATGTGCCAAGTGCCAGTATGTGTCATGGAGTGTTAGAAATGATATGAAGTGGAAGGGCATGTCGAAGAGTTCTAATTTGTGCTAGAGAGTGATAATGCATGTTGAGGAGTGTTAGGGAGTACTAGGACAAAAAATTAAGGGAGCACTAGGTCAAAATTCATGGAAGTGGATGAATATGAAGGACGTGTGTCAAGGACTAGTGTCAATGAGTGCTATATGCCATGCCAAGGAGGGAGTGACAAGGTATGCTAAGCACTGGTAAGGCATGCTAGGGAATATCAAGGCATGTCAAGAAGTGCCAGAGTGTGTTAGGGAGTTCTAGGGTGTGCTAATATGTGTCAAATAGTTCCAAGGTATTCCAAGACATGACAGGTGATAAGGCATGCTAGGATGTGCAGGGCTCCAGGGTATGCCAATTTGTGTCAAGGAGTGTCAAGGAAGCAAAAGAAATAACCAAGATAAAATTCAAGGAAATGAACACATAGGGGGGTTAATAAATAGGGACTTTATATTTTTCAAAAGGAGCATGCTAGGCACACTAATAATAGGAACCAATACATTCCAAGTGCCAATGTGTTCCAAGTGCTAATGTATGTCAATGAATGAAACCAAGGTGTTCTATGTCATGCTAGGGACTACAGGCATGCCAACACATGCTAGTAGAGTGCTATGTTGTGCTAGCACATGTGAACATGTGCTTAGGCACATGAGCCATGGTAAGATGTTCTAGGTACAAAGATATTCCAAGACATGAGAGGTGCTAAGAAATGCTAGTGCGTGCCAAAGCATTAATTTAAGGTGTTCCTGAATTGTTGAGGAGTGTTGGGTCTCTCTCATTAATAGAATTTACAGAGCTTGATTTTGTATTAAATAATACATTTCATACACATACTAGTGGAACTTTATCTAAAGGGAATTTTCTAGATAATAAACCTAATAGATATGAATCATGTGTTGGCTGATAGGAAAAATTTATTCTCATTACTCGAGGGAAATGATACACACTAATTACTTCTTAACAAATTGTATGACTCTAACCACTATGGCCTTGGACACATAAAGAAAAATACTCCACAATAACGATCTTAAAGCATTATATTTTGATAAAAAAAATATAGTAACAGACACATAGTGTCTTCAAAACTCATTGGAATGATCAATGATGACGAACATTTTTTGACCATCACCAAAAGTAACCAAAAAGAGCATTGGTGAGGGTAAATAAAATATGATATGTTATCATCTGTTTCTTTTAATCTGCCGGTTCTGGAACAAACTGAGTTTTGAGTAGCAATTCTAAAGTAGCTAGACCTGAAGTAGCAACATTCATTCTTTCTTCTTCTGATGGTCCCATCCACCAGTCGTATACAATGCTGGCCATTTGTTTTTTAGCTAGGGCAAAAATAGAAATATTATCTAGTCTAGAGACAACTTGCAATTGGTATAGGGCTCCAATCCAAACTCTTATAGATTCAGCTGGATTTGATGATTTATCTGAATCCAGAACATATCCACTGGAATTAGTGGAAAACAAATATTCTTCGACCCTTGGATATTTTCGAATTTCACGAAATACATGGGCCTTTTGGAGGGATGGCAGGATAAAAGATGGAAACTTGGTAGTAGAATTTTCTAAAGTGACTATTTCACTTTTGGGTTTTTGAAAATGCAATGTTTTTGTTAATTCTAGTTTATTTTCAGAAGCTTGGGCAGCACTAGACTCAGCTTCACTTCCTACTTGTTTTTCATCAACATCCCAATAGTTTGGAGTATCCATAGAGATTGAAAACTTTAGGGTTTTAGATTCTCTCCATTTTCTCTCTTTTTTCTTTTTCTATTTGGCTTCTCTACGTTGGATTTCTTCTTGCTGTTCATCGTGGAGAAGCTTAAGATTAGCAAGAATTTGTTCAGTCTGGGATCCTAGATCATCCAGGACATCTTCGGCATGTGCACACCAGGTAGAAAGATAATTACCAATCTGATAGGTTTGATATAGATCATTAGTATTCAATGCATTGTGCTCTATCAAAGGGGAAAAATCATCCCTTGTAGTGGGTTGTTTGGACATAGAAGAGGTGGTGCTGAATTTAGTTTTAGGAGGCCATTTCCCACCTTTCAAAAAATGATGATTGGCATATTGCCATTCTTCAACAAGAGAAAAATGAGTACTAGAGATACGGTGCATTTTATTTACAACAAGAAAAGGCTTAGACTTAGGTATATACAATTCATTAGAAGATAAAACATGATTAGAAGGAAAAAATTCTTCAATTGGAGGAAGATCAACTCTGTTTGAAGAAGATGCTTCAATAGCAGAAATAGGAACAACATAGTGACGAGGCCTGACTATAGGTCGAGGAATCTATAGTTTTTTAGGAATAACCTTGATGTGGCCATCACTGAGAGAGATTCTCTTAAGTTTATTTTCAAGCTTCTTGTCATCCAGAATTGACTTGTATTGGAAATACCAATTATTAGGTAATTCAGTCGGATCATAAAGAACACCTTCAACTTGGGCGTTAGAAAGACCAACAGTGACACAATCTTTCAAGACAGGTTGTTAAGTTTAGGATGAGCAGTATTGGTCAATTGAAAAGAGGTTTGAACCAATACAGAAAGATAATCACTATCTTCAATCATTTGGAGTCCCTGAACTCCAACCATAAGTTTCCAACATTCCTTGAGATGGACATCAGTCAAACTAATTGAGTAATCAGGAAATATAGTCCCATACTGACATCCTGTAGACATGTTACCCATAATAGTTCCTATTCTGGCATGATCATAATTTTGATGACGGGTATCAAAGACTTCAGCTATACAGGGGGTATTTAAACCATGTCTAAATAACAGAGCAAGAACAATCCTTATACCACGAAAATGAAGATAAGAACCAGCGAAGAAATTTTATGTGCTTATGCATCAGGTGAATTTCTGCCTCACCAGAAAAATTATTTTACATCTGAAAAAGAAACTCTTTCTATTTTCAATGGCATACAAAAATTTGAGTTGTATTTAGCTCCTGCCAAGTTCTTGATACGAACAGATTCTATGAATTTCAAGTATTTTTTACCGGCCAAAATATCAAGATAGCTAGCAAGGGGAAGACTACTGGCATGGTAGATTTGGTTTCAAATGTATGATTTTGATGTTGAATGGGTTCCAGGTATTTCCAATTATTTAGCAGATGCTTTGACCAGAGATATGAACAAAGCTCACAATCATTTTTTCTCCAATCAAAGAACTGATATATTTGCTCTCCCAGGTAAAACCTCTAAAGATGATAGCTTTAAAACCTTTGTTAAAAGGTTTCAGATTCTTGAATTAGTTCTTGGTGATTTGGTTGATGAGATTAAGAAAATTGTTGGGCTTAGAATAAGAAGAAATTAGTGGATACAAAGATTTCAAGCATGGCAATCTATGAATGTTGGAATTCTATTGGGTTTAGACGAAGAATTGGTGAAAGTCTATCCTTTACCCAATATGAAAGTGAAGCTTTATTTTAAAAAATTGGATGATTACTGGTCAAGGGAATACACTAAAGAGATGATTAAAGTCTTACAGACTTTAAATTATTATTAGATTATTGGTGGTGTAGATTTCTCTTTTGCAATCTATACTTCAGCAAAAATGTTGGATTTGGATGAAATAAACATGACTGTAGGAGTTCAAAGATTTTTGAAGTCTTTAAGAATTCCAGATCTTTTTGAAGAAATTGATGTTGCATTCTTGCAAAGAAATGATGAAAATTATTCAGGTACAGATTCATTTCCCCAGTATGAGCTATTTGAACCATTTGCTGATTGGGAAATTAAAGATGGACGTTACACAAAGAGACCTCAAGTAAGACCCTCTCAATGTGTTGTGAGAACGTTGCAGTATTTGAGAACTTTCTCTACTCTATGGGATTATCAAAGTATCAAATTTAGAAATCCTATTGTCCCAAATCCTTTCTCAAAAATTTATGGAACTAAGAGGATTGATGAATCTGTGTTAGCTGACAATACTGAAGAAATCAAGAAGCTGACCCTTTGGCTTAAAGAGTTTCATAAACTCAAACTTCCTGAAAAATTTTCCCTGATCAAAACACTTGAAGAATGTCAAGGAAAGATAAAAGTAATTAAGTTGCTGATTAATCAGAAGGCATTGGTTACTATTACTGGTATGTCTGGAAACTGGACAGATGATGTAGTCCGTTTGATAAGTTTATTGCTATCAAATAAGGTATGTTCATCCATGATTTTTGAATTAGGATGGCAACAAAAGACAGATGTCAATCATATTTGCAAACATTGGATCCAATGTGCCATAGAACGCTTTGTCAACATGTTCCAAATTTTCAAATGGGAATTATTAGATGGAGTCGAGATGCCAGTCTTATCGATGCCTGAATTCCGTAAAAGCAAGAAAGATTCTTTCCTTGATATAGAGATAGACCCAATGGCGTATGTTAACAGGTGGAAGAAATCTGATGATAAATATATCTTTCCACAAAAGAATCTCTATGTTACGACAGAAACGATAAATTTTGATATAGGAAAATCATCAAAGGCTTTACTAAAAGGAAAATCTTCTACAGTCTCAACTAAAGGAAAAGCGGCTACATAAAAAGGAAAAGAGAAGGTATCTGATGATAAAGCAACTATTTTCGTGGACCTATACCAAGATGCTTAAGAACAGCCGGACCATCAGCGGCAATCTGAATATATGGAGTGGTTAAATCAATCTTGGGCAAATCAAAAGCTTCCCTCATCTTCATCCGAAATCAGTGAACCCGACCATGATTTTGATTATGATAGTGACCGAAGTCCGAAAGGACCTTGGTAGTGCGTCTAGGCTCTAATTATATTGTGACCCCTTAGACTCCTATATATAGAAAATAGGTTTTTCCATTTGAATCATCCAAGAATTATTCATTTATGTAATGTAAAGGAGGTTTCCCCATCGAAGAGGCTGATTTCTAAGTTTTTTATCTATCTTTTCATCTATTTTGTTTGCATAACATTTGGTATCAAAGGTTTGGATTCTAGGGTTTCTCTTCTTCAAACAGGTCATGTTTCC
Source organism: Pinus albicaulis (assembly GCA_034641835.2). NCBI lineage: Eukaryota > Viridiplantae > Streptophyta > Pinopsida > Pinales > Pinaceae > Pinus > Pinus albicaulis. Next base: position 680,767,648 of record CM076584.1, on the reverse strand, counting down.
ATTTTCACTATAAAAAAATTTATACAAAGATTAAGAAGCTGAAATTGAAACCATGAGGAGGCTAAATACTGGTGAAACTCATGTATTTATTTAATATCTTGGTTCACTATATATTTAGAGATATGATCTGAGGAAGTTAGGGTTTTTGGAGGCTCCAAAATTTCATCTCAAACAGGTGACCAAGGGGAAATCATAATAACTTTCGTTTCTGGTATCATATTTGAATTCTATAAAAACTGGATGAAATTTCATGGAATTTAGTTTCTTGTGTATCAATTTCAGGAATTTAGGTCATAACAGTGACACGTGGCAAGCCATACAATTTCGCTCTATTGAACCAGTCCATAATTAGGTCATTGTGGTAGATCAGACATAACTTTACCTTGAAGAATCCAAATCAGGTATGACCTATGGCATTGGAAATAAGACTCAGAGGGATAATATAGTACCAATTTTAAAATATTTTGGATCTAAAATCACAAAGATACATCAGGTTCAATATAGAACTCCTCAAAATAAAGGAAAAGGTGTGTATTTTTTAAAATTGCATAACTTTTGTTTGAAAAAACAGTTTGAAGTAATTCCAAGGAGGCATTGATATCAGTATTTGGTTCTAAAATTCCTCCCAAAAATAATTCCACACCGATTAATCCCTCATAAATCTTTACTATGACACATTAAGAGGAACACTTGCAACATGATATATCAAAATTACGAGACCAAGTGAAAAACATTTCGCTCTCGCAAAGAGTAACCAAAAATGAAATGGAAGCTAAGATAGATGGTATGGAAGATAATATGGATGGAATAGAAGAAAAAATGGAAGGTTTAAATTATGGTTTAAAATCAAACATGGAATTTTTGAAGGAAGGTCTCACAAAGTTGAGACAAGAAATTACTCCTAATGGCAAAAATGTATTAGATGAAACTCATGATGAGAAAAAAAAAAATGTTAATCATGATTTCATAGCCTCTAACATTGGATTGAAGACCCAACATATTCCAAATATCTATATGAGTAATTTTGATGGCAAGGATCCGATAACATGGATACTACAAATCGAGCAATACTTTGATCTCCATAATGTGCAACACACACAAAAGGTACACATTGCCACTTTATATTTAGAACCCAATTAGTTTGTATGGTACCAATGGATTTTTTCTCATAAACCACTTGTCACTTGGTAAATTTTCATGGAGGAAATGATAGCACATTATGAGGATACAAATAGCAACACCTTCTTTAGCCAATTGATAAATCTCAAACAAAAGGGTTCAATGGTGGAGCACATTGAGGACTTCCAAAAAATGAATATAAGGGTAAATGATATTCCATAGGAACATAGGATTGATGTCTTTATAGGGAATTTAAAAGATACATCCAACATGAGGTTATCCATTGGGAACCTAATCTATTGGAGAAGGAATTCAAGTTGGCAAGAAAAATTGAAAGAAAAATTATGGCGACAAGGAAGTCTACCACTCACAACTATAAATATGGAAGTGTTGCTACTCCTAGCCTTCCACAACCTACAAGGTTGACACCACAATAGTTGGAAGAAAAAATAGCAAGAGGGTTGTGTTACAGTTGTGATAGTAAACACTCTAAATGTCATAAGTGTGTTGAGAAGAAATTGTTTTGCATAGATTATGAAGAGGAGGAAGAAAAGGAACGAGAAACTTCAAAAGAAGAGGATATACAATAGGAACTGACCTTAGAGGAAGAATAAATGAATCTAACCACATCTTGTATGCTTTGGAAGGAATTACCACTCCTCACTCAAGATAGAAGTACATATCAAGAAGAAAAATATAATAGTGTTGATTGATTCGGGAAATACCCATAATTTTATTCATTGTAAGATAGCCAAGGAATTGAATTTCTTCATATATCCAACACTAGAGTGTCATGTGATGGTTTCAAATGAAGGAACTATAAATTTCTCTGGAAAGTTCCATAATATCAAGATAACCATGAGGGAACATGTATTGAATATCTCAATTCTTTCCATTCCAATGGATGGTGCTGATGTTGTACTAGGAGTTCAATGGTTACAATCTTTGGGTACGTTAGCTTTTAATTTTCAAGAAATTTTCTTGAATTTTTTTTGGGGTGGAAAGGAAGTTGAATTAATGGGTATCTCAAGGAAACCAGGAAATATAATCAGCTCTAATGGCATGATAAATATTCTAAAGAAATTACAACAAGGTGTAATTTCACAATTATGCTCACTAGAGTTTCAAACATTGAAATCATCTCTTTCTCCAGATCTCCAAAAAGCATTGGTTAATTATTCCAAGGTATTTGAGGCTCCCAAATTCCTCCCACCTATTCATGATCATGATCATGCTATTCATTTTATTTCAAGAAGTGTTCCTCCAAACATTGTGCCTTACAGATATCCCTATGCCAAAAGAGCGAAGTTGAACGTATCATTCCAGAAATCGTAGAGGCTAGTCTAATTTAACATAGTCAAAGTTCTTTCTCTACTCTAGTAGTATTAGTGTACAAGAAGGATGGATCATGGCACATGTGTCTGGATTATAGGGAGCTCAAAAAGCTCACTATTAAATATGAATTTCCCATTCATGTCATTGATGAATTATTGGATGAATTACATGGAGAAATTTAATTCACCAAGTTGGATCTTCTTTCGGGATATCATCAAATTAGAATGAAGACTCAAGACATTACAAAAAAAACATTTAGAACTCATGAGGGTCATTATGAATTTTTGGTCATGCCTTTTGGCCTTACCAATGCACCTTCTACATTTAAATGATTGATGAATTCCATTTTCAAACACTTAGAAAATTTGTGTTAGTATTTTTTTATGATATAATAATCTACAACAAGTCTTGGAAGGATAATGTTCAACATGTTGACAGGGTGCTCAAAAATTGGAGGAGAAACATTTATATGCAAAAACCTCCAAATATTTCTTTGGAGTACAGGAGGTGGAATATTTGGGTCATATTGTATCTCATGAGGGTGTTAAGGTAGAGCCTAAAAAAATTAAATCCATTAACGAATGGAAAATCCCTGAAACCATAAAGCATATGCAAGGATTTCTTGGGTTAACATGGTATATCGCAAGTTTGTTAAGAATTATGGGAGAATAACAACATCTATAAAAACATTACTGAAGAAAGATGCATTTTCTTGGACTCCAAAAGCAACTAAGGCCTTTGAACATCTTAAAGAGGCAATGTGCCAAGCACCAGTCTTAGCTATGAAAAACTTCGTAAAAACCTTTATTGTGGAATATGATGCCTTAGGAAATGGAATTGGTCATGTTTTAATACAAGAAGGAAGACCCATTGCTTTTTAAAGTCGTCCAATCAAAGGAAAGTATATACAAAAACCTATTTATGAGAAGGAAATGTTGGCAATATTACATGCACTAAATAATGGCGACCTTACCTAATGGGAAGACACTTCAAGGTAAACACATATCATGATAGTATTAAATAATTTTTGGAACAAATACTATCTTCAGAAGAGCAGCAAAAATGGGTCACAAAGATGTTGGGTTATGACTTTGAAATCATCTACAAAAAAGGGAAGCTAAATGTTGTTGCAGATGCACTCTCAAGAAAGGTTGAGGATGGAGAAGCATTTATTTGTCCCATTTCTATTTTCCAACTATATTGGATAACCGAAGCAAGGGAGGAATGGAAGAATGAAGAAGAAGTGTGGACACTCATTCAAAAGTTGCAGCAAGATCCCAATACATCTGATACATTTAGTTGGAAAAATGATTCATTACGGTACAAATATTGCTTATATATTTGTAAGAATTCCCAACTAAAAAAAATATCCTTTTGGAATTACACACCTCTCCCTTAAGAGGACACTCAATATTTTTAAAAACTTACCATAGGGTCAAGAAAGATTTTTTTTTTGGTGCCCTTAAATCTTATATTCAAAAGTTTGTGGCAGAATGTTTGGTCTGCCAACAAAATAACATTGATACAATTAAGACCCTGTGTCTTCTACAACCTTTATCTTGTCCAATTCAACATTGGGAAGAGGTTTCAATGGATTTTATCAAAAGTTTACCCAAGTTCGAGGGAAAGAGTGTCATCATGGTGGTAGTTGATAGAATTATCAAGTATGCACACTTTTGTGCATTATCTCATCCATTTAAATCCAGTACAGTTTCTACTACATTTATGGAAACAATTCAAAATCTACATGGAAACTGAAATATTATTGTAAGCGACAAAGATCCCATTTTCACTAGAAATTTTTGGATGAAATTATTTTCTTGTCTAGGTACTCAATTAGATCATAAATCATCTTATCGTCTTTAATATGATGGGAAACTGAGATAGTGAACAAATTTTTGGAAGGATATGTTCGTTGCTTTGTATCTAATAAACAAACACAATGGGTCAAGTGGTTACCTCTGCCTTAATGGTGGTATAAAGCTTCCTTCCATGCTCCAGCAAAAAATTCCCCATTTATGTCACTTTATGGATATCATACACCGTCCATCACATCATATTTAGGAGAAAATTCTAACGTTCAAGCAATGAAAGATCACATCAAGCATCAACAATAATTTCTCCAACTCTTAAAGGATAACCTCACTTTGACGCAGAATCAAATGAAACAATAGGAAGATAAACATTGTAGCAAAATAATTTTTTATGTATGTGACTATGTATTTTTATGGTTACAACCATACAAAAAAATTTCCCTCAAGAAATCTAAAAGGATAATAAATTATCGCCAAAGTATTGTGGTCCTTACAAGGTGTTGCAAAAGATTGCACTATAAGGAAAAGACGTTCTAGAGGATGTTTTTGAGGAACCCCTTCTAAAAATACCCTATACATACATTTGCAGCAGAGGTTACAAGAGGAGGTTGGCAGGTGGAGATTTTTGCGGATGTTTTCGTCCAGTGTGCTTATCATCCTAACCCGCACTGGTGCATTCAACCAAAAAAAGCGCCAGTGCACAAAAAACATTGGCACACTGGACTTCATACGCTCCGTAAAAACCCACCCCGATGCGTCTTATTAGTATAGTGCACTAGTTATTTACAAATATTCTGCACCGGTGTGTCCTAAAAACCCGCACCAAAACTAAAACTGCCAGATGCAGTCTTAAGAAATTGCACCGATGCGCCTATAAATCCCCCTGCACCGGAACAGGGTAAATAAATAAAAGTACGGAAAAAAACTGCATTTCTCACTTTTCAGTGCTTGTGAGCTCTTAAGAACTTGTGCAAGTTATCCTTGTCTAAGCCTCCCTAACATCAGTGCTCCCATTACACCCATTGCACGCACTGCTGCTCACATTGTCCACTAATCTGCATTTTGAATTTTGCAAAATGGTGGGAAAATTTACTTTTGCAAATTCTACAGCCAATATACCTCCTCGACGGCTAAATGTACAGGTATTTTTCTTGTTTTTCCATAATTAAGTATTTTAGTGGATTATAATTGTAAATTAACTTAAAATTAACTGTTTAAAACAAAATAATAATAATTCCCTCACGGTGTGCTCGAGTCGTTCAGCTCGCACCGGTTGTGGTGCTTCATGTAAATTTACATTTTGCACCGCAACCATTTCTTATAGTATCTACACTAGGGCGGTACCGAAAGGTGCACCGTGATATTTTAAAATTTAAAAAAGGTGCGGTGCAGTCGGTTACCCAGCCACACCATTGACCCTATGGAATAATGGAAATGCGGTGCGTTGTCTTAAATATTCCCCAGGGCAGGGATTTTTGTCAGCGCACCACATTCTGGAATTTTGACATAGTAAACGGTGCGGCCTGGTAAAAGACTACATCGTTGACTAAGTAATGATTTCAGGAGGGCGGTGCATTGACCAAACCATACGCCCCTGGGTGTATAGTTTTCTCAACGCACTGCCCTCCAACACCAGACCATAGTCAACGATGCGGTTTGTTATACCACTGCACCGTTTACTTATGAATAATGCTAGGAGGGCGGTGCACTAAAAATTTTCATGTGCACCACCTCCGATGCACTGGAAATTTTTTGGTGCACCGCCTATGGTGCGCGACAAAAGAAGACACACCATTACCGGTGCATGCTTGTTTTTTGTGGCACACGAACTATTTTTTTTTTTTAAACAAATTATATATGTATATTCCTAAATACATGTTTCATTTAATAAAAAAAAATTATTTATTATGTCAATCATTCAGAGACGTGAAAGGAGAGAACAGAGGGAACAACAACAACAACAGGCGAACTAGTAAAACATGGTTTGCGAGTGGGAGGCATGAGAAAGGGAGAGAGATGCATTCCCTCGCCCTATTACAACAGCTACCCAGGGGCTCCTAAGGCAGGTAGGCCTCCTCAAGTTCTATGAGGAGGCTACTTCCCTAAAGGGACATGGTGTGTTTTTGCGACATCTTATCCATAGGTGGAATGCCCACCTACAGGCTTTCCAGGTTGGTCCTAACTAGTGGTACGTGCCCACTAAGGAGGACATCTATTTTATTACTGGGCTATGAAGGAGAGTGGTGGATTTTCCCTTGTTCCTATATGTTACAATTGGCTATGCAATAGGGAGTCAGTTGGCGTACTCCCAGAGATACATTAGTGTGGATATACTATCTCCTTTATATTTTCAGGTCTTTGGAGGGAAGTTATGTATTGTTGCATTTGGTAGTGAGGCGGTGAGGTGCCTCTCATTTCTGATTTCGACCATTTCACACAACACCAGCGACGGGAAACACATTAGTTTCCCACTTATATATTATGTTGATTCTTTAGTACAAGAGCCATGACATGTCAGGTGGTCTGCCAATTTTTTGCAGCAGTTCTATACAACCTTAGATAGATGTTGTGCTTAGGCACAAGGGAGCGTCAACTGCTCTTTTTCTTCATAGCTATTTTGTTTATTTTTTGAGAGGTTTCCAGAGACGAGGCCTAATTTTGTTCGACAACCTCATAGGCCGATGTTGCATGCACGGATGCACATGTGGGGATAGATGATCCCCAAGAGGGGCGAGATTGAGTTTTCAGTGAGAATATCGCATGATGCACTGGAGTTGCTAGCCAATGTTGAAAATCATCCCTTCATTATGGTCCCTTCTCCGTATGTTGTTTTGGATTGGCGAGGGTGTGCCAACATCCTCTTCACAGATGATGAGCCACCGGATGATAGAGGTAATATTACTATTTTATTTAAATTTATTCTAACATGTTATTTAACTTTTTTTTATTAAATTGTGTAATGAAATTGTCTAATTATTGTTATGTACTTGTATATATTTTGCATACGTTGGGTATTTTGATGGCGAGGACATGCCAATGCCACCAAATGATCCAGGTGTGGATCCTCATGATGATCAGGATATGCCAGATGCAGATGATCATGAGGCCGGTGCAGAGAGACCTGCTCCTACTGGTGCGCTAGTACCGCCTTTTGCTAGGAGCGATGGGCTTGATAGCATATTCAAGTTGGAGTTGGGCAACCAAATCTGTGCATTAATTGTTGAGGTAGGGGTCAGGCCTGCTACTATGAGAGACATATAGGCCAATGGTAGGCTGTTACATATGTAGAGAGGCATGTCGCGTTACATGTACAGCCTGATGTGGGATGTCGTAGGAGCTACGACCTTAGTTACATGGCTAAGGAGGACCGTGTCACGTTATAGGCGTGGTCGAGATGCAGCACGTGATCGACAGTCTGCGAGCAATGACACATCATCTGATGATTGTTCACCTCATGCCGCACCATATGAGCAGCCTCCACTAGCATTGAGCAACAGTCATCACAGAGAGCAGGCTAGACCATTGACCATGTCTATTCATCACGATGAGCAGTCGATAGTTGAACCTTATCAGCATGAGGCACCAGTACCAAATCAACATGTATCGACTGAGCTTGTCGAGGTTGCACCATTGACTGAGCAGGCCTCGACTAGTACTTCTATAGATGATGTACCACTAGCTGATATATGACATTTATGTTACAGTTGTATATTTTTGACATTATTCAGCTATATATATATATATATATATATATATATATATATATATATAGTCTAGGTATTTTTAGGTCATGTTAGATATGTTCATTTAATGTGCAGCTTTCAGATAGATGTGTATGTGATAGCAATTATTTCACATGAGTTGTATATTTGATGTTTGTGTTGTGATGATGTTATATAATGCTAATTCTGTTTTGTTAGATGATCATGATCATGATGATGTTAGCAAATTTGAATGTGCTTTTTAGTCAAATATGATTTTTGTACGATGGTTATCATGATCGTGATGTTTATTTGATGTTTGTGTTGTGATGATGTTATATAATTCTAATTATGTTTTGTTAGATGATCGTGATCACGATGATGTTGGTGAATTGGAATGTGTTTTTTAGTCAAATATGATGTTTGTACGATGGTTATCATGATCATGATGTTTATTAGTTAATTTAATATTAAATGATCATGATATTGTAAAATTTTAATATTTGTAATTCTAATTTTATGTAAAATTCTAAAATTGTAATTGTATTTGTATTAATTGTAATTGTTATATGTAAAATATTTGTAAAATTTTAATTGTAATCGTAATATTTAATTTATTGTGAAACGATTGTAATTGTAATTTTAATTGTAATTGTATATATATAAAATTGTAAAATTGTAATTGTAATTCTAATTGTATGTAAAATTATAAAATTGTAATTGTATGTAAAATTCTAAAATTGTAATTGTACGTGAAATTGTAAAATTGTAATTCTAATTTTAATTCTAATTCTATGTAAAATATTTGTAAAATTTTAATTTCATAATGATTGTAATTGTAAAATTGTAATTATAATTGTAATTGTATGTGAAATTCTAAAATTGTAATTGTAATTTTAATTGTAAGTGTATGTGAAATTGTAAAATTGTAATTGTAATTCTAATTCTAATTCTAATTCTAATTGTATGTAAAATATTTGCAAAATTTTAATTGTATTAATGTGAAATTTTTAATTGTATTAATGTGAAATGATTTTATTAAAAATTTTAAACTTGTAAATTTGTAAAATTTTAAATAATTGTAGAATAATAAATCTAGAATAATATGAATTATTGTAACATAATAAAGTTTAGAAAATAATGTAAATAAATTTATGTGCTTTAGAATTATCATTATTTCATTATGATCTTACATACAAAAAAAGAACTTTATACAGTACGCCATTCTTTCTTAGATCAACATAATTTCAAATTATCAAGTGAAATATTGATTTTAACATTAACACAATGCAAATTACCAATTAATTAAAAATACATATTATAATGTTTCGAAAAACCCATTTTAAAAAGTATAAATATTGATAAAATAACACATGTACCATATCACTCTCAGTTCTCATGATCACCCTCATTATCTTCTAGCTCGTGTGGCATGATAACACTATTGTTCTCAAAAATATGTTTTGATCTAGGGTCATGTCTCAATACGAACCACCAATCCCTATCCAACACATCTGGGTAAAAGAACACCTGGTTGAGATGTTTGGGGAAAACATAGGGCTCCTTAGCTTCATCCCACATCTTTCTAGAGTTGATACATATTATCCTACTACCGCCATATTCCTTTACATTATTCCGATCAACGGTGTCCCACCACTTGCACCTAAAAATAACACATTGGAAAGAAGAGAAATCCACTTCAATGATCTCTTGTATCTTTTTGACATAACCTAATGTCCCTCGTACTAGGTTTTGATCATGGTGGCTAGATTGAATAGATTGATCAAGCTCGACTTCCACTCCATAGTCTTGTGTGATGTTTCCAGCATCGACATTTTATGTGCGAAAATGGTGTCCATATGCCCACATAGATGGGAACAAATGCACCTATTATAAAAAAGTTAAAAAATCATAGTGTCATGTGTCTTATAATAACCCAACAGTTAAAATATGAAATATAGATGTCTTGTAAGTTTCAAGTGTACATATAAACTAAATATATCATTATCAAGTTGTTGCACCCAATCCCTACGTTTAGCGCATCCTCTTCAGCATGCGGGTAATGACCGGTTGCACCGTATTTCTCTCTGGCTTGGTCAACAACCCAACTTTTGGGGCATATTTTTGGCATATTTTCTTTTAAATGATTTGCATAAGGCACTCTTCTACCATTCAACCGTCTGAATTCTTTCCTGTCACTATCCCATTTCATCTTATTTTGTGCGTACAATGCGACCCATGGTTATGTCGCTTCAGAATTATAAAGAAAAAATTTATTGATTGCTTCAATTTCTGCATTCATTGATGAAATCAAACTGACATTATATAGTACATCAAGATCAAAATATACATTATATCGAAGTTCAACATGAATATTTACTTTGTGTAAATTTGAAAAATTACAATTCGCTTACTCTTTATCAAGTGCTTTTTCCCACTCGTTTAGAGCAACTCCCCTTCTCTTTTGTATTGATCCCTTTCATCGTCCCAAATCACCACACCTATTATGTTTCCGATTTTCTTGATGTACTCACTGGCATAATAGAAAGACTCATACGATATGTACCCCTTTGCCATAGACCCCTCGAGTTTTTCCCTTTGTCGAACAAAACCTTTCAATTTATTCATGTACCTCTCTAAGAAGAACATCCAACGACAAGAAACCACTCCAGCTAATTCAACCTTGTCTACTAGGTGGATTAGAAGATGAACCTACATTTCCATGAAAATTTTCAGCAGTTCCTTCTCAAACATACAAACAATCTCAACTATCTCTTGACGCCATCGTGGAATGCTAGCCACACGAATCTCCTTTGACGTGATCCAATGTAAAAATGCAGATAATTTAGATATGGCACATCCTAGTTCATGAGGGAATTCATGTTTCACACACCCACGCACGAACAAAGGGTAATGGCACTGCAAAGTTATAAACACGTGCAATAATATGAAAAATTAGTTATGTCTTATGATCCCTGCATGCGATAAATTTTATTAATATAAAAAATAATAAAATCATGCTTTTGACATTATACATACTTTTAGAAGATTCAAATGGTCATGCGATTTCAACCCTGAAAAAATTTTCATCCACAGTGAAGCAGCGCCATAGTGAATACCCGTATGAAGATGCAACCCTCACACCCATTATAACTTCCTTTTCCAAAGAAAGATCACCTTTTTTTAAAATCCATGGGACATCACCTTCTTTGAAATACCATGAATTAGAGGGACCAGCGCCTGCCTCTGATCCTGTACTTTCTAATCGTCTTTCCTAATGTTTCTTTTTAGTTTTTGAAGTAATAAGATCTTTCCGAACATCTAATGTGTCACTTTGTTTTGATGATATGTTCCTCCATAAAGAAGATGAAACATTTTTAAATATATGGATGGGATCTCATAAGTGGGTAATCTTAATATTCTCCCAATATGGGAGGTTATAAAAGATATATTTCTTTTTCATCTCAATTGGAAATTTCTCAAAATAACTGTCGAAGAATTCTAGATCATAAAACATAGGCTCCCCATTTGAATCAAACATTTCTATGAACTCATTCTCCTTCTCTCTCTCATATGCTCTAAGCCATTCAGCTGGTGTCCTTATTGGAGGCCTTTGGGTTCTCTCTCATTTACCATTGAAGGTAGATGTTTCTCTTATGTAAGGGTGTTCTTTTGGGAGGAATACTCTGGAGCAATCATACACTGGTTTTCATAGGTCCTTGGACCATCTAACTTTCAGAGAAGGTCCACAACATTTAAATCCAAAATACCCTTTTGTTACAAGACTTGCGAGATTATTGTATACAATTAATATGCATGGCATGTTTAAGAATATCATGAATATCAAAACAATTACAATGAATTAAATAACCAATATGTGAAAGAATATTGTTACGTATATAAACAAATCAATAAATTAAACATGTAATTTATGAGAGAAAAATTCTAAGCCTGGATAATCATGTGTCATGTAAGCACATATGCCATACAATGTAAAAATCCTCTCTGTTGCGATGGGTCTTGATACATTATATACATTTATCCCATCCCATAATTCCTTCAATTCGTCTACCAATGGTTGTAAGTAGACATTCATATTCTTCACTTGTATTCTACCAGGGACTATGAGAGCCAACATAAGATTTTCATTCTTCACGGACAACCATGGGGGGTATTGTTATTGATCACTACTACAAGCCAAACAGAATAGTTGGTGTTCTGGAGGGAATATGGGTTGACACCATCCATGGCTATGCTGAGTCGTAGACTTCATACTTCATCCTTGAATTTTTCGGGCCATGTATCCTCTATATGCTTCATGGCTATTGAATCATTTGGGATTCGCATAACTCCCAACTCACTTCTGTGTGAGGCATTCCATCCCTGCAACATAGCTAATTCTTTGCAATGAAATAGCCTTTGAATCCTTGGGATTATAGGCATGTGCCTCAATATCTTAAAAGGAGCACCAGTAAGTGGTTTAACCTTCTTTTTTTATTTATCATACCTGTCATGCCCACTTTTTAGACATATCTCTTTGTCTGCATATTCTCCTCTATGTAGAATACAATCATTTGGACATGCATTATATGATATGTACTCAACACCCAACATTTTTAACAATTTCTTTGCCTCTTCGCAGCTACCGGGTAAGAAATTATCACTCAAAATAACCTTATCTTTGAATAATATGTAGTTGGTGATCATGGAAAAATATGTTAATAAATGTACATTAATGCTGATATAATTATTAACGTTCATAAAATTTACCATTTCTAATGTTCATTGTGTACTCATTATATTTCTCAAATTTATATATGGGAGGAATTTATGGTAACTTACCTCAAAATTTTCGGGAAACATGCATTCGACAAGCCAAAATTTGCTTATAAGTTGTACAGTAACATCGTTGTGCCCAACTGGGTAGACTTTGACTGACCGCCAGGTCCAAAGAGAGGGGTGGTGGAAGAAAATTTAAGGCTTTCGAAAAAGGTGTCAGCAATATGAGCATCATCCCCTTGTTGATCATTGTTTTGGAATGAATCTAACAAAATTGTCTCCATGGCAGTCGTATCCCGTAAGTAATCATCCATACCAACCTTTATTTGATTTCCTCCATTGCCAACTTGTGAATAACTACTATTGTTGTAGTCACTCCTAATTGATAAATCTGGACATAGAGGGAATTGAATTGGTGGTTGATTCAACCATTCTTGGTATCGTTCCTCTATGATTTTTTCTCTTAATTCAGTCTTCTCTCGATTTGACATTGCCGTGGGGTGCAACAGAAGATGGTAGGTAGGTCTCTCATCATCACTAGAATCCTAATAATTTAAAAAAATATATATTTGAACATGATTAGTACAAAATATATGATATCAATTAGTAAACACGTTGAAAATATTGCATGATTAATTGGTTTGAAGTTGAAATAATTACATTAATAAATATACCAAAAAATTATAATTATTACCATCATTGTCCCAGGATTGTGGCTAGAAGATGCAATATTGTTACAATTGGCAGGGTGAAGCGGTTTGAATATTCTGTGCATATGAACTCGATTCTGAATCTGCATGAACCTACAAATTTGTATACATTATAAATTTAATTAAGTTGTGTATGATTGACATGGATAAAAAACATAAATTCAATTAGATAATGAAAATATAAATAAAATCTGAAGTAAATATTACGTCTCGAGATGGATAAGTATAACTCCACGATGGACTTTGAGAAATATTATGGAATGAGCTGGATTTTGAAGAATTTCTCATTTGATATAATTATGATATTTTCTCCTCGCATTTGAGCAAAATCAAAAATAAATTTTGGTGCACACACCTAAAAATAATTTTTGTGCCTTAAAAATGGACTTCTTGTTATCAGTGCTAATGTACAGATCACCGCACAGGTGCATTTTCGTTACTGCGCACCGATTTTGTGTTATAAACGGACGCACCGGTGCGGTGTTATTAAGTGATCCACTGGTGACGAATAAACGCAAATAAAAAAATAAAAACTCTATTTTCTTTAAGTTAAAAAAAGCGTTAAATTGAAAAATGGGTGGCAAAATATTTTCAAAAATGTAATTTCATAAAACAATTCTTCAAATACTGAACACTTTTCATTATTTCACTATTTTTGCAAAAACTTTCATCCATAGATTTGCAGGAGACATACCTAGAGAAATAGAGCATTGAGAGCACTATGGAGCGACAAAATAAGTTTGAATAGAAGTATTCAGACAATCAGAATTCCAAACCTGGTGATTCAAACCCTGTAGCATAGAATTTCAAACGATCTCGTGATTAAATTTTATTGTTTTTTTTTTTACCTTTTTTGTAGTTTTTTTATGTAGTAAGAAAAAAAATTCAATTTCTTTTTCATTTTCAAATACAAAAAAAAAAACCATTTTTACCCTAAACCCTACATTCTTTTTGTTTATGCCCTTTCTTCTCCCCGTTTCTGTGATTTCAGAATTAGGGCTTTTCATTTTAGATTTATAGGGTTTGTATTGCTATATATAGGCCTAAGATATCCAACCCACGGGACAAATTACATAATTGGATCCTAAACCATGTCAGCCCTTGTGTGAATTTAAAAAAAACATAAATTGTTTATCGGTGCACCCAGCGTAACCTAGTGCACCAGTGCGCTGGATTATCCTAGTGCATCGCAAAAGTATTGTGTGATAATTTTTTTTTTTTTTTAATCAATGCACCATATGTAAAATAGGGCACCAGTGCATTATTTCATTATGGCGCACCATGCTCGTGATGTTTCGCAAAAAAAAATTATTGTGTTAATCAGTGTACCATGTAACATATTACGCACCACACCGAGTCTCCTAGTTGACAGAGAGCACCATATGGTGGTCCCTTGTTTGCGCGGGGCCTTTATGCTACAAAAACTAACACTGGATGTTTTTTATTATTTTGTGTGTAAATCAGTGCGGTGGTTAACATGTAACGCACCAGTGCTCCTTGTTGAAATAGAGCATCGTACAGTGTGATATACTGTTTGGTGGTGCGTTTATAAGACCACTATGCACCGACGTCGGTGCGTACACCATGAATGGCACACTGGTTTCTTGAGATTTTTTTTTTACCTGAAAATTTGACAATTTATTTATAAAGTATATTAATGAATGATATGGTACAAGTTTCATATTGATAAAGAAATGGCTGACAAGAGATCAAGTAACAAAAATACTGATAACACGTTAAGAAAAGAAAAAAAGGCAAGTTCTTTGTAAATTCTTTACAAAAAATATTATTTTTGAATGATATATAAGTTTAACTAATATGTATTGTTTACTGTGTATCATGTAGAGCCACAAAATGATGAAGCTCGATAATATTATTTATGATCTAGGACCAGAATAACGTAAAAGCTTGATGGAAAAATTGCAAAAGGATGAATCAGGTGAATGAAAAAATATTATCGATCCAATATGAGTTTTTTTTTAAATTTTCATTAGTAATATAATTCAAATTATTAGATAACATGTGTCAAACAATATATTAATTCACATGTGTATAATGTTCTACAAGGACCAGCAACTCAGAAAATGAATGTTGTTCTAAGAAAAGAAAAAAAATAGAACATGCAAATGAAAATTAATTGCTCCTTAGCTCATCTGGAGTGGTGTTGGAGGTTAACAAAAGGGGGAAAAACATTTACAAAAGTTTAAGGGATATAGTGGAATGAATGTATAGACGTTCTTTCCACTTACAATAAAAAAATCAATCCAATGATTCCAAGAACCAAATTTTAGCTAAACTACAGGAAGAGTTTCCAGATAATTGGTCAATGAGACATGCCTGACTTTTAATAGCAAAAACGTACAACAACAAAAAATAAGGAATGAAAAATTAATATTCTTTTAAATGTTTGTCTGGAATTCTTTATAAATATCACATTTGTTATATTTACTTTTCATATATCAATATAAAAATTAAATACTTTATTGCCATGTTACATTTTCAGGAAGATTATGAAAATCTAAAAAGATGAATGAGATGATATCATAAATATGCCAGTAGGAATGTCCAAAAAGGTGTACAAGGAGTTCGTCAAAGAAATGGAAAAAATTGCATCGTAGGAGGAGCCATCTCAACAACAACGTGCTTCAAATGTAATATGTAATCATTGAATTTTTCGATCATTAGGTACAATAAGTAAACAATTTAGCATTAAATGTTAATTTTCAAGTATTTTCTCACAGAAAAGAAAAGAAAATGGAACCCACATAAAATAGGACGAAAAGGAAGAAAAGGGTTGATATCTAAGTTTGTGAGTAATTGTTACTTCCTTATAATAACTTAACTAGATTTTGTTTTTGTATTTTTTAAGTTGTTTTACAAAAATCATCATTGAATGTCTTCAAACAGGTGCTAACATACAAAGAATAACCATCAGACAAATTGATTGACATTGGGTTAAATGTGGGTTGTGAGTATATGTTGGCATATTAGAAATTAATTGTGGAATCTATAAGCATCTATCGATCTTGTTTTACTTATCTCCATCTATAATTAATAGAACAAAAAAATCCTTTATATTAAATATATGGTTTGTTATGGGGCATAAAACTTGCAGGAAAGAAAGTATGGAACTGTGCCAACTGATGAAATCTTGAAAGATGGCATAATACATGGTTTTGAAAGAATGTGTATAGTTCATGAGTCAATTGTTGCTATGGTACATCATTTATTTTCGATTTACATTGATGTATATTATTTAATATTGCAATTTTCATTATTCTCACCAATGTATACACTCATTACAATTTATTTTTATGGTTGTAGATGGAAGATGAAGAAGAAGAAAACAATCAACACCATGAACAAAACATTCCTGAAAATAACCCAAGTCATGGAAGTAACTCTAGTAGTGACAAAAATTCAAGCGAAGAATGATGATCACTATGTTTGGATATCAAAGCAAGGCATTGTATTTTTTGAAATATTTATCTGTGAAATGAGACATTTTGTTTAATGTAATTGACATAGTGTCCCAATCGAAAGACAAATCCTATACAAATAATTGTCCCATTTTGTATGACAAAGACTGTCTTATATATATATATGTGTGTGTGTGTGTGTGTGTGTGTTTTAATTTGTTCTATTGTGTTCTCCATTGTCGCTGTGAAATGTAACACCACTGATTAAATTAATGGATGATTAAATATTATAATGAAGAGATGTGCAATTTGATGATATGATATAATAAATTAATCCAAACATCACATTCAAATGCACTAAGAAAAATTTAATTCATATGAATACTGTTATAATATATGTGTCATCTTTTGATAAATAATGAATTTTAAAAAATCACAATAATTATGATATGATATAAAAAATTAATCCAAACATCACATTCAAATGCATTAATAAAAATTTAATTAATATGAATACTGTTATAAGATGTGTCAACTTTTGATGAATAATGATATAGGTGAACCTAGTTTTCCATGTTTCGTGCTTAAATAAGGATATAGGTGACAAGCTCCCAGTTCAAACAATATTGCCACAACTTGATGAGGAATGAAAAATCATATTAGAACCTGAAGCAGTCACGGAAACAAGAACTCCACAACTACTAAATTGATCAATTTCAGAGTATCTCATCAACTGGAAGAACTTACCCATTGAAGATTCCACATGGGAGGATGATAATTTTATATAGAAGCATCCAGAACTACTCAAGCGTTGAGGAAAACACTTTTTTGAAGGAGAGAGGCATTTTAGGTCCATATAATACTAGTGTTAGTGTACCCTCTCTTATTATTATTTTTGTGCCCATGTAGTCCCCATATTGTTATTATGATGCCCCATAGAAGCCCACTATTGTTATTTTTGTGCCCTTAAATTATTATCGTTATGTAGGCTCTAATTATATTATGACCCCTTAGACTCCTATATATAGTAAGTAGGTTTTTTCATTTGAATCATCTAAGAATTTCTCATTTATGTAATGTAAAGGAGGTTTCCCCCTCAAAGAAGCTAATTTCTAAGTCGTTGATCTATATTTCTTCTATTTTGTGAGTTGGTTGCATAAAATTTAGAGAATTATTCTTCGGGATCATACCTTCCAGAACTTTATGAGGACTTCTATTTTGAATATACACAGTTGTTTGTTATGCCTCCACCCATAAGAAAAATGACAAGTCCAAATCATGCATCATGGCCTTGAAAAATTATTCAATGGACATGTTCTTCGTTTTTCTACACCATTATGTTGTGGATTATAGGGGAAAATTAGCTCCCTCTTAATCCCAACCTGCTTACAGAAAGAAACAAGCTCCTTCAAGGTGTATTGTTCTTCATTGTCAGATTTCAATATCTTGATATTCCTTCCTGTCAAGTTCTCCACTTCAGCTTTAAATTCATCCTTAGCCTTCAAGAGATATATCCATGTCTTACATGAGAAGTCATCAATAAATCTCACATAATACAATGAGTCACCAAGTGATTTCACAGGCATCAGACCACATACATCATAATGAATTAAATCCAAAGTTTCCTTAGATCTATTTTCATTGTTTTGAAATGATTTCTTAATTTTATTTCCAAGAGCACAAACTTTGGATACACCATATTTATTTATTTGTAGTTCAGGAACCCCTGATACTATTTAAATCAAATGAGGAAATGCTCTATAATGGGGATGTACATACCTTCTATGTCATAGCTCAATTGGATTGATCTAGTCATGTACTAGTGCTTGACCTGGTTGAATCACAAGTATATGCATCCTTCCATAACAAATACCAATCACATTAGCAACATCTAGACTAGATCCCTTGGACCAAATAAGTACTTTGTCATCCACAAAAGCAACTATATCACCTTTATCTTCCAAACAAGATATGGAAACAAGAGTATTTTTCAAACCTAGTACATAAAGAACATTGCTAAGATGTACATTGCTACAAGATTCTAGCTCCATGGATGCTTTTCCAATTCCTTTGACTACAAAAATGTGAAGTTGGGTTACACTTTTTGCCCCTTTTTGAGAAAAAAATTTCATTTTTTTCGGTTCTTCAACTTTCTGGAAACTATAACAATTTTTCTGTGTAGAATTTCATTTTGCGATAAAAATAAAAGTTGTGAGAAATTTTGTTAGCTTTCTATTACTTATTTTTTGAAATTTTTTTATGCAGATTTGATATGTCAACTTAGCGTTTCTTTGAGTGTGTGTTTCTTAACAATCAAAGGATTCATAAGAAGTCATGTTATGTCGCAATGCTGTATTCATTGAAAATTTGTGTTTTTGAAAAAACAAAATGTGTTACAACAATCTAGACGGAGTCTACTTTGTTTTCGTCATATTTACAAAGCCAATGGATGCATATCATAATTACTAGAATTTTTTGAAGTGGTCCAATACGAAAAACTGCGTATTTTGGATATGTTTCGCGTGGCAATAAATTTCTTAACATATAAGTTATAAACTAAAAATCTAAAAGCTACCCATTAGAGTCGACGGACCAATGTAATGCCCCATAATTTTTTCAATTTTTTTTTACAATGTATTTTGGGAGATACAAAATTTTTATTTCACTGAATCACAATGACCCTCAGAAATTGTTTGCACCCATTTTATTAGAAAAATAATTAAAATTAATAAACGTTTACAAAATTCCATAAAAGTTATATTTCCTGAAAGTAGATTCAATTCTGAAAATGTTTGTCTTGGTTCTGACAGTTAATTAACAACCTTTCATGGATTTTAATCAGTCCAAAGTTGCAGAACCATTTTCAGAGCCTGGTTTTGCGTAATTGGTGACGGATTAGTTCAGCCGAACTGTTATTCCAAGTTCGGCCGAACTATGTTTTCCGCTTACAAGTCGTTAAAACTAACGTCTTAATAGTTCAGCCAAACTTCTTATGAAAAGTTCGGCCGAACTATTGTGTAACTCTCCGTCGGCCAGAAAATTTTGTGGAGCCCCCTACAAAACACACATTTCGCGTCAATATAAATTGCCGCGAAATGATTCACAATTTTCGCACATTTCGCAATATCTATTATTATCTCCAAGATCAACCCTTTGAGACGACCTCTTTTCTGTCATGATAAATATTTCCACGTTCTCCATCCATGTGTCTTAATTCTCCAAAATCTACCAGCCACATGTCATCATCATCTGTAATGGAACCTGCCATAGAAAAAAATCAAAATAATTCCTTGTCACCTTTGGTCTTCTTTGGTTTCTCATATTCAACATTTGTTGTGAAAGCATGTTGTTTCCCCTTTCTCTTCCTTTTATTAGTCATATTGGGAAAATATCTTTTGAGATTTCCATATTAATGAAAACCATAACATTGGATCTTTGATAAATCCTTCTTCATTTTGGAGGAAGAAGAACCATTTCCTAACTTCTTGTGTTGAGGACCAAACTACTTCTTTCCCTTGTTCTTGAAGTGGGCTGCAAGGGCTTGAACTTCCCCATCTTGACAAACTACTTTCATCAACCTTGATTCTTCTTGAGCACAAGATGTACATATTTTTTCAAATGAACGAGCTTTGCTCTAACTGCTTACATCTACTACAAAAACATCCCATGATCTAGGAAGACCATTGAGTGTTGTGGTCACCAGTTGTTGACCAGGAGTCAATTCTCTAATTGCACGGATTTGATATCTTCGTTTTGAAATCCTTACGAAGTATGAAGCCATGATGTTATCATTAGTCATTATTTTATTTCGAATATCATTCTTCAAACTCATGGATTGACTAATATTCTTGATTGTGTAGATATTTATTAGTGCATCATACATCTTATTTGAAGTATCATGCTTTGCAATGTAGGTAATTAAATGATCTCTAATCAAGTCTACTATAAGAATCATGGAAATGATGTCATCCTCCTAAAATTTCTCCTTTATTATTGTGTCATTTGGTTTAGTAACCTTCCCTATCACAATGGCCAAAAATTTGTTCTTTGCAAGAATAATATCTATTCTAACTTTCCAAGCTCTGAAGTTTGATGCTCCCTTTAACATGTTTTCTAATTTCATAGAAAAATCTAGAGATGCCAATCCACAAGAAGGACTTCAATAAAATGTTTTCTATTGTTTTTACAAGGTTTATCTCAATTTTCCTTCCTTCCTTCACCAAATCTCTAATATCATGTTGATTTTCTTAGTGAAATTAATACTAACACAATATTTCTAAACTTTTTATAATTACATTTGATGTAGATATTGTTTTAAATTATTCCAATATATCATTCAAAAATTATGTTTCATAAATTCAACCATAAATAATAGTATAACAATAGATATCACAATAAAAAAAAGGAGACAAGATTTACCCAAGGAAAACCCACCAAGGGAAAAACCCCAACAACCTTTGCCAATAGAGAAATTATTCTTGTTCAATGAGAGACACACCTAGACCTATGATACAAATTGTTCTTCCCCTCCATGTCAACTCACCCAATTAGATCCAATAACTCACTCTTCTTTCCTGGCCCACAATTGCAACCCTCCTATAATATTTAGGAACCCCAGAAACTTCGACCCTACAAAAACTACTTAGCTACCCAAAAAATTTAAGCCCCTACAAAAAAAATGGCCAAAAAAATGAAAAAAACATAGAGAGTAACCAATCCACATGTTAAAGTTGCAAGAGCAAGAAAAAAGAGGAATTTTGTCTTTCTCTTCCTTCTTTATCTTCCCAAAAAATGTCTTGTGGGAGTGAGATCAAATGACCAAGAGGAGTAGGAGGAACTGGCTTTATATAGTGGCTTTTCTAGGTCCAATGGGTGTGTCTTTAGCTAGGGCTGATTTTACTGAGAGGGAGGTTAATTTGACAAATTTTGGAGCCAAAAATTACATTTGAACATTCAAACTTTCTTCTTTGAAAATTCGCAATGGGAATTTGACTCAAAATAAAATTCCTTTTGACTCTAGAATTTACAAATATGCTTTACAATGATAATTACAAATACATCAAGTGACAAAATACAAATTATGAAGACTAGCCATAATTACAAATTCAAAAGATAAAACTTAGCTCTTTGTCGACACTTTGCTTAATTTTTGGTGTTTTTGTATTGTTGATAGGGCCTTTGAAAAAGTCACGTCTCTGTTGTTTCTAATATTATTTTGTATTATTTCTTATATTCTTGATAGGGCCTTTCGAAAAGTCATGTTTTTTTGTCTTATTTATTGTTGACATAAATTTAGAACACAATAGCATACATTTCACGTTATTTTTTTCATTCCTTTTCTCATGACTTTGAGCTTGATTCTCCCTTGGAATTATAACGATTTTCCTTATAGTTAAGACCTGTTCTAATGAAAGGATACCTTTGGTAGCGAGAAATTTATCTAATATTTTAGTACCATTTCCAAACATTACGCTTTGATGCAACTGAGCAGTGAATTTCTATAGTTCCTTTCTCAAGGAGACAACCCCTTATACTAGCTTCTCACAATTACTTTCTTTTAATTTTAGTTGGCTTATCATAATTTATTCTATTCTCTTTAATTCTTCCAATTGTTTCTTTAGGAGGAGGATATATGTTTAATAAGAATCATAAAATTTCTTCTTATATTTCTTCAACAATTCCTTTTTCTTTTTAATATTTTCTCTAAGTCTATTTATTTCTTCTAAGGCACCTACTAGTTCTTCCATATCTACCTCCCCTTTAACTTCATCATGTAATTTCCTTTTGGTTGTATTTTTCATCAAGATTCTGAAAATTCATTGATATGAATAGAAATTCTCCTTTTTCACCATTAGATGCATCTCCATCACTCTCTTTTGATGAGCTACTATCCTCTTTGGAGCAAAAACATTTCCTCTTGAGATATTCTCCCTTTTTATGTTTATGAGATTTGGTTATGCTTTTATATTATTTTTCATTATCACGTCTCTCCAATTTTTCATATGGACATTTAGAAACATAATGATATATCCTACCTTGATTAAAACATTTTAATAAAAGCTTACCTTTAATTTTTTTATATCATATTTTTAATTTTCTTACAAATTGAGCTTCTTGTTCATCTGATTCATACTAGAGTAATCATGGCCCTCATGTCCTTTTGTTTAATTTGAAACTTTGAAGGATACTTCCATGAATCCTTCCTTTTCTTTTTTAGTTCTCATCTCATATGTAGTGATGATTCCATGAAGTCCATCCATATTCATAGTTTCTAGATCTTTTATTTCCTCGATAACTCAAACCTTTGCATTAAATCTCGAGTGAAGAGATTTCAACACTTTCTAAAAAATTATTGATTGGTTAATATTTTCATGAAACATTAACAATATCATCTTCAAAAAGAAGGAAGGTTGCAATTCCTTCATTGTCATCTATATTTAAACTCTCAAATTATCTTCTATGAGCTTGAAGTTTTTCCATTTTTACCTTTTCATATACTTCACAATTGCTTTGAATCTTGTCCCAAATGTCTTTTATTGACCTGCATTGCATTAATTTACAGACTTTGATTCTTATAGGCCACAAAAAATGGCATTAATTTCTTTTTTTATTATTTAAAAATGTGTTTATACCATCTTGGTCAATTGGTGGAATTGTTAGAACTTGACAACCATCCACAACAGATATCCAAATGTCAAAACCAAGAGACATTATATAGGGCCTCATCCTTATCCTTTCAGAAATCATAATTTGTTCCATCAAATAATGGGTCTCTGTATGAGAAATAACCATCGTGATTGGCCATTTTTTCCTCTAATATCTTCCTTCCAATGGCTAGACTACTTCTTAAGGAACTTTCTCTAATACCAATTGTTGGTTTCACGCTTATAATATGAGGGGGGGATAAGTTCTTATAATACATTTTTTTACTTATTTAAACATTTAATCACCATAAAAAACAAAACTCATAAACAAAAAATGAAACATAATATAAGTGTGGAAACTGTCTCAAGAGAATACCATAAAATTTCTTTAAATGATAGTTCTTTGTAAACACCAACATATAGGAGAAATAAATCCCCTAAAATTCCAAATGTTTAGGCACCAACCTACAAGTGACAACAATCCCATCTAATTTACAAGCACCAAATTGTAGGAGACACCAATCCCCTCTATTTCTTTGTAGGAAATGTTGCTTCAAAATCTAGTAAGCCTTGTGAGGGGTTCACAAGGTGAGGGACAGACCTTATAGAAACAATGAGGGAGTTTTCCATTTCCATCTTAGCAATATTCCTCCTATTGTTTAGTGGAATTTCACCATAAGGGAGGCTTCCATATATTCACCTCTATAAATAATCTAGATATAAGGCTCGAGGTGATGTAAATAGTATAGGTCAAGATACCTTACAATGGACAAGACTCAATTCTTTTTTAGAAAGGAATAATGTATCGTACACCTATACCAAATAAATACTTGTACACGCTATGGTTTATTGACAACTACAACCCTTCTAGCTAGTTTTTTGTTCTACAATATAATACTATTTCATTTATTAATAGATGAGTTTCCACTATAATACTATGCTCTTTGTTATATTTCTTTGTACTTTTTGTTCCCTTTCTTTCCTACCTTTCATTTCATTCATTGTACAACCCAATAGAATAAGTGGACAACTTATGCATATTAAAATAAGGATCTTGAACTCAATGTATTTCTAGTGAATAATTATTATATATGTTATTTTCATATACTATGATGAAAGTAGCACAAATTAATCACTTATATGAATTAATAAAGGGCTATCATATTAAATTATTAGGATGGCATAAAATAGGAAGGCCTATGACATGAAAAGTTACAAGGGAGAGAATAAGAAATATAAATTCCATGTAACCAATCCCATTTCTTGGAAAATGGATTAATAAAATTAAATTTTGGTTCAAGATGGTGCATGTGTCTCCCTTTCCCCCTCAAAATAAAGGTGATATCTTAGAATATATAATGTATTTAAAAGATATTTGTATGAAAATTATTTATTGTAAGTTTATGTTAACGGTTGAGTGATTTACTAGTATTATACAACAAGAGTTTAATTAAAATTATTTCGGTCATCTAGATAGCTTATTACTTCTTATCTGAATATGGACAAACTAGTTTTGCTGTGCAAGCTTCCTCGTCAGTATAAAAGAAAAGTGTGCTTAAGGATCGTCTCAAATAGCCAGTTTATGAGAGGGTTTATGTGTCAAATTTTGTTGCCTTTTATGAGCAATTCATTAAGTAAATTAGCTTTAAAAACACAAAACAACAACTAAATTTCAGAAAATATAATACACAACAAACAAATTACATAGAGCTGATAAAGGATTTCACCCCTCCTGGCCTACATATCCTTTGACCTACTTCAATGGCTAGGCCCTCTTTGGATTAATGGTAAATTATATGATTACATGAACCTACAATGCTCCAATGGATTCCCAACCTACTCCAATGGATTCAGAAGACTCAAAAAACCCCTAAGTAGCCTCTCCTGGCTTTGCAAATGGTCTTCAAGTGAACTAGACATGGCCTCCTCTCATGGTGGCCCTGACATCTTTAATCTTCAAAGTAGAAAAATCACTTACAAATGTGCTCCTCTGCCTCTATAACCTACACCATCATGCTCAAAGCATCCAAATAATTTAGGATTGACACTTTCTAAGCCCAATTTGGTCAAATAATGCTCAAGTTATGGCTTCTTCAGTTTCTCCTAGGAAAACTCCACTAAAACTAGAGAAAATCTAGTTAATTCCGATAAAACTGGAGGTTGCGCTGAATTTGGCGGACTCCGCCAACTTAACCATAGATGATAATCATGATTAAGTAGGTATAAGAATTGTTTTATCTTAGGTTTACGCACGTTAATAATTCTTAAATGAATCTGCATTAAGTTGGATTATGCACATTTAAACATGGATTAGTGCTTTAATTAAGCACATTTAACATTTCTAATTATGTGCATTATGGTTAGGACTCTGCTTATTGACAGGCATGTGGTTTTATTCGATGGGGCTAGCCCCCATATCCCTTCACCTGAACATTTTTTTAAGTTCAAATATGTGCCAAGACCGTTATATAATAAGAACTAAACGGATAGTAGAGTTGGTATGGTGGTTGATTGTTGCGGGCGAGGTCGCGGGGTTGATCCCGACCTCCATTGAGCCTCTAATATAAATTTTTACCACCAATACTCTATGAAGTCTGACCATACTTAATCGAATATTCATCCTTTGGGAGGGGGCACGTGGCAACCTCTGGGCTAGCCACGTGTCGTGACCCCATTGGTTCGTTCAAAACCAATCAAATTGTTTTGTAGCCCATAAATTCATGCCAACCACAAGCTAACAAGTTTCATCACACCATTGGCCAGAGAAAATCCAATTTTGACCAAAAATTTGGCCCCTTTGACCTTGTTTGACCTTTTTTTTAAATTTTAAATTCGCCTGCTTGGAAAAGCAGACATCAGGCTCTAAATTTCTCATACGGACTATGTTTTGAGTGAAACAAAGTGCACTAGAATTAGGAAGACAATATATATCTAGTCATTTAGGTTCTGAGTGATTCTGAGAACTTTGAATTTTTAACAAATGTTTTCCCCCAATTTAGTTTATGATCACTCCTTCCCACTGATAGGCTTTTGGACCCACAAAAGCTGGTTATCTGATGAAAGTTTAATATTCTTTCCTTTTCCAAGTTCTATCAACTTGATTCTACTTGGAAAAATATCCATGACAACCACTTTGGTTCCATTACATGCCTTGCCTTGCAAATGGCTTGGAACTTCAACCAATGTCCTCCTTTCACTGCTAAGCCAATACAACACTTGCTAGTTGCTTGTTGATTGATTAAACACCTGGTTGTACCAAATCGATCCCTATGTGCTTGGAAAGATGATTGATGGCCTTCCCACTGAGAATATTTTTCCTCCTTTGCACACACATGCATTTGATGAAAGCTTCTCCTTGGAAAGCACTTTTCCAGTTTAAGCCCATTAGAGTGAACTACAACAATGAGTTCCAAAATTAATAATCACAAGAAAATAAATGACCATTATTTTTACCTCCACAGTTCCAAATTCCACATCTGGAACAATGCATTCACCATCTCTTTCGCTTCTTGGCGTCGACACATCAAATGGTATGCAATGGTTGTTGTTTTGGCTACAATATTTTTTGGTATCTTGTCCACTTTTCGTTGCTCGATTCCATCATACTCTAGTATTGAAATTCTCTTCATGCCATGATTTGAGAATGAAGGCTAATCATGAGCCTCTCTCTCAAGAGTGGACCTTCAAGATCCTGAGACATCTTGTCACAAGAAAAACCATTAATTTGCAAAAGACATCATGCAAGAAACAAAAACTGACGACCTCTTCCCTTTTCTCCTTCAAAACAACAACTGCCATATCATGTGAACATCGCCATGCATTCTTACATCTTGGTGTACAAACTCATCGACAAAACACAAGTCGACAAAACATGCCTCTTCAAACAATTGACTCTCAAGTCAAACAAAAGCATGTACAACAACTTGACGATCCTTTTCCCAAAACACAATAATTTCACATCTCATGAAACAATTATTCAACATCTCCCTTTCATCTTTGGAGACTACATCAACTCTTCCAAGTCGATACGACATACATGTAACACGCAATCGACCAACAGAAGTCGACACTCATGCATTGTTAGGTCCCTATATTACTATTTTAGTCCCTTATTGTTATTAGTGTAGCCCCCTTATTGTTATTGTTGTACCTCTGTAACCCCAATATTGTTATTATTGTGCCCTTACATTATTATTGTTAGGTCGGATAGGATTATATTGTGGCCCCATGGACTCCTATATATAGAAGGAGGTTTTGGTCATTTGTATCATCCAAGAATTGTTCATTTATGTAATGTATTGGAGGTTTCCCCCTTGAAGTGGCTGATTTCTAAGGTGTTGATCTCTCTTTTCTTATATTTTTGGAGTTGGTTTTATAACATTTGGTATCAGAGGTTTGGATTATAGGGTTTCACTGCTCCAAACAGGTCATCATGGAATTGTCGCTATAAATTTTTTTCTACGAAGGATCAGAAGATGAAATGTTTACAGAGATAATTTCAAATCCTGAGGAACATCGTGGAAAAATTTCAGATCTTGAATCGCAATAGTTTCAGAGATATGATCTATGGAAGTTAGGGATTTTTGCAAGCTCCTGAATTTAACCTAAAAAGGTCATCATGGAATTTTCACTATAAATATTTTTCTACGAGAGTTCAGAAGCTGAAATTTTCACAGAGCGAAGCCACAATCCTGAGGAACGTTGTGGAAAAGTTTCAGATCTTGATTTGCAATATTTTCGGAGATACGGTTTGTGGAAGTTAGGGATTTTTCAAGCTCCCGAATTTCATCTCAAAGAGGTGATCGTGGGAAAATCGTCATAACTCTCTCTCTAATCATTGGATTGGAAATATGTAATATGTGGCCGCAAGTACACAGACTCTAGTTTCCTCTGTGTCAATTTTAGAGCTAAATAAGGAAATAGTGAGATGTGGCACATCGTACAATGTTGCTCTACTGAACCAGTCCATAATTAGGTCATTGTGGGAGATTTGGCATAACTTTATTTTGAAGAGTCAAAATCGGGCTAGACCTTTGGAATTTGAAAGAAGATTCAGAGGGCTACTATAGGGCCAACTTTCAGATATTGAAGATCTAAAATCACAAAGATAATTTAGTTTCAATATTGAGCTCCTCAAAAGCAAGAAAAAGGTATGTATTTTTTTCAAATTACATAAATCTCGTTTGAAAAAATTAGTTTTAATTTATTCCAAGGGCATATTGAAGAATAGATATTAGTATTGGGTTCTAAAATCCCCCCTAAAAATAATTCAACACCCATTAAGCCTTCAGAAGGCTCTACTATGACTCATGAAGATGAAGAAATGAAACATGAGATATCAAAATTACAAGAGAAAGTGCACCTATCGCAAAAAACAATAAAAAAATGAAATGGAAGTTTTGAAAAAGGCGTGGAAACTAAGATGGATGGTTTGAAGAAAGGCATGGAATCTAAGATGAATGGTCTTGGAGCTAAGATGGATGGCATGGAAGTTGGCATGGAAGCTAAGATGGATGACATGGAGACTAAGATCGATGAAAAAATAGAAAACATGAAGAATGATCTAAAAGTAGACATCGAAGGTTTGGCAAAGTTGATACAAGAAATGTTTCCTAATGGTGAAAAGATAGTAGAGGAAACTCATGATGAGAACAAAATAAATGTTAATCGTGATTTCATAAACTCTAATGTTGGATGGAAGAACCACCATATTCCAAATATGGATATGAGGAAGTTTAATGGCAAGGATTGCGTAACATGGATTTTACAGATGGAGCAATATTGATCTCAATAATGTGCAAAACACATAAAAGGTACACATTGCAACTTTATATTTAGAAAAAATACATTTGTATGGTATCGATGGCTTTGCTCCCGTAAAAAATGTTGAGATTGCAACAAGATGATGAGCTTAGTGAAAAGAGTCACCTTCACTAAGTGGGCCTGTTGAGCCTCAAAATTGTGCTTTCCTTCACCTCGTTTTACCTCATTTTCCCTTGTCCATTTCTATCTTAGACCCAGTTGATCAATAAATATAGTTAAAATTACTTCTAGAATGATTTACATGACTGACTTGTTAAATTTTGTGATTTTTTCCATTGTTAAGCATTTTGACCGGAACTAGCTGCAGAATGCAGACATTCCGTAGCTAACCGGCGATTCTGCAGCTGCCTTCATGTTTGAGTATGTTCCAGGTGGCCTCTTGAGAAAAACCGCATATGAGCATGATCCACGTCATGTCTACATGGTTCGTTGCTCATCATGGAGGTAGAAATGAATTCTGGGTATGGTTTTGAACGTGGGGAACACATTTAGGAAGGAAGACTTCTATTAGGACTGTCTCAGTCCAGATGTCTTTTCTTCTTCACGCAGCCACTTCAAAGAATCCTAACGTGATTTGGATAAGGAAAGACAGTGTTCCTGAATTATTGTAATTATTGTTACGTGCATTTGCTTTATAAACTCTTGGGAGACCGAGAGCTATGTTAGAGATTTTATATTAGATTTGCTGCTAGATTTTGTTTAAACTCTGTGTTACATTCCTGAAAACGCAGAGTGTTATGTTCAAACTATTGCATCGTTAATGGAGCAGACAAAGTTATTTTGAAGGCGTGATTTAATTTGGAGTTGAATGTCGTCAAGTGGTAGAGGGCCCCTGCCTCTTGCACGGATTTCTTTTGTGTAAATTAGATAAGTTTTTCTAGCTGCCTTTACGTTTTGCATTTGAATTGGTAGTTGTTTTGTTTTAGCTACTGTAGTCGTATTCATTCTAGCTCTTCCACAAGAAGACACTCTTCCAACAGATTAAAATGATGAATGTTGAATGACTATGGTATGGTAGGATTAGGAGTTGAATTTATAGTTGTTTTAACTAGCTACTGTAGTTATATTCATTCCAGCTCTTCCACAAGAAGACACTCTTCCAACAGATTATAATGATGAATGATGAATAGCTATAGTACTATAGGATTTAGTTGTAGTTTTTGCTATTCACTATCACAGTTACACTTGTTCTAATCACTCTTCCACAAGAAGAAACTCTTCCAAGAAATTCTTAAGAAGTTCAAGACATGACTGTGATAATGAATGATTTAGTTGTGTGTTTGTACTAAGTATCATCTCTGTTCTTGCTCTTAAATGCTTGCCCAAGACATCATAATGACGAGTAGGGTATGGATGTGATAACTTAGTTTTTCATTTGCTTTCCGTCCATTTTCTTACAATTGCACTCAATTACACAGTCAGAATTGTTCTACCCCTTGCAAAAGAAGGAACTCTTCCAAAATATCACTAATGATGAACAAACAGATTGTGTAACTTCATAGAATAATGCATGTTAGTATAGTTAGAATGCTCCGGAGTTTCATTGCATTTAATTCATGTTTAGTTACTTTGTTTCAAGTTTGATGATGACTTATAGTTCAGCATTGTTCTAGATTAGTGGCATCTTAGGTTCATTCTTAGATTAACTCATTGCACTTGCACT
The DNA here is from genome assembly GCA_034641835.2 of Pinus albicaulis. NCBI lineage: Eukaryota > Viridiplantae > Streptophyta > Pinopsida > Pinales > Pinaceae > Pinus > Pinus albicaulis. The sequence continues at coordinate 680,736,641 of CM076584.1, read as the reverse complement.
TCATATTCAAATTGTCTTCCATTGCACAATAAATTACTTCAGTTGTTAGGATTAACGAGACAACCTTCATTATTCACAAACTTCTTCTTGTTCTGAAATCCATAATTGATTTATAACCACATGAACAGAAGATAACATCACTATAAGGTCTGAAGTATTTCTGCAATCTCCTCATCATTTTATAAACAGAGCTCTTCCTCAAAAGAACTACTTTGAAAAAGAAACCAATAACTCTTTGAGTAAAGGTTCTGTGATATTCAATTAAATTGCAGAATAGAAATAGGAATTAGTCATAGAATAGAAGAGCTTAGAACAAAATGTTGCACATGGTAAGATTAGTGTTTAACTGTTTAGTTAGATGATTTTCATATTTAATGATCATTTCTCAAGTTTAGTTTGTGTCATTTGCCTAAAAAGTCATTATCAAGCTTTTGCTTTTATTTAGTCATAGTTCAGATTCTGCTTCAGTGTTTCCAATTGCATTTTCCATTCCATACATTAGGCTTAACTCTGTTTTGACCACCAACCCCTTTCTATTAGTTTTTTTCTAGACATTTTCATTGTGAACATAAAAATCATCACAAAAGACCAAAAACATCATAAATCATCACAAAAGACCAAAAACATCACAAAACACTACACACAATGCATTAGGAAACAAGCACCTAGGTACATATGGTACACTTCACTTCAGCAGTTTACAAATCCTGGTTGACAATTAAATGAGCTCAGTTTAGGAGACTAGACTGAGACCCAACATTTTGGCGCCGTTGCCGGGGAAGTGAAAACTAGGTAACCTTTGTTTCTTAGCATCCAAAAAACAATTTTATGCGTAGGGAGAGAGATTCAAGGGGAAGATTTATAAGCAGCAGAGGCAGAAGTTTGATTTCTAGAACACCACTTGTTTCATCTAGACCTAGAACTAGTACACCTTCAACTCAAACCCATCTTCCATCCTTTACTGATCCTGGACTTCTAGAAGATCTAAGGTCACCTATTCCATTAGATAAACCTTCCACTTCATCCACTGAACCTGCTATAGAAGAAGATCTAAAGACTCCTGTTAGGGACACAAACCTTTCTACTTCCACAGGAGAGTCAACCATGGCAGAAGAAGGAGGAGGAGGAGTTGTTAATGGAGAACATACATTATTTGGAGGAGGTAAAGGTAGAGGTAGAGGAGAAGGAGGAAGAGGAGAAGGAGGTAGAGGTGCAGATGGAGGAAGAGGTAGAATAGGAAGCTCTTTTGGGTTCCCTATACTTGATGAAGAAACCAATACAACCATGAAAAACATTTCACCCTCTATCCTTCCGAACTTCTATGGGCTTAAAACTGAAGATCCTGAAACTTTCTTATTCGAATTTGAAGTGTTGTGTGGGACTTATGACTACTTACAAGATGCTCAAAAATTGAAATTATTCCCTTCAACTCTGAAGGGAGCAGCATTGAAGTGGTTTATGAGTCTAATCAGTAGCTCTATTAGAACATGGGAAGACATGAAACAAGCATTTCTAGAGAGATACTTGGATTATTGTATGTCGGTTAATCATAAGGAAGAAGTGTTCAAGATGTTACAAAAAGAATATGAAAACTTAGAAGATTTGTTGGAAAGATTTAAATACAACATAAAAAGGGCACAAATGGAAAACCTAGACCAAGACACTTTAAAAGCTCTTTTGTTGAAAACAATTAGGGATGAATGGTTGGATATCCTTAACATGATGGGAAAAGGGGATATATCACAACTCACATTACCTGAAATATCCGAGTTATGTATCAACCTTTCCAGAGGGAAATCTAAAACTGCCAAAGGTCCAAGAGATCCTGCTCTTGCAAGGGCAAGTAAATCTGCTTCTGGGACAGTAAGTAGATCAGAAATAGGACACATGCTTGATGATTTTAAATCTGACATCTTAGGGAGTCTTAGTGAAAAAATAGACACCCTCAAGATACAAAACAAGAAAAAGGCTGAATCTGATGCCTTGGAAATCTTTTGTCCCAAATGTAGGAAGAAACATGCCTTGAGAGAGTGTCCTCTAGATGTCAAAGTTGTAGAAACCTGTGTTATTTGTTCTGAGAAACATGAGACCAAGAATTGTCCTTCTCTTCCTGGTCTCAAGGTTGTTTTTCAAGAAGAAACTCCTACAGACTCCACAGAATCTCTTAACTTTGTATCTAGAAAACCTTGGCAGGGACCCCAGACACAAGGATTCCATGATCAAATGTATAATCAACCTCCACTTTGGAATTCTTGGCAGCAACCCTGGCCCCAATTTCAAAATCAATCTCAAGCTTGGGCACAAGGATCACAAGGTCCCTATGGAAGATACTCTCCATATTATCAGTATCCACCATCCTATCCACCATATCCACATTTTTATCCTCAAAATTTCCAACAAAAGTTTCCTCAAAATCTTCAACAAAATCCTCAACAACATCATCCGAACCAACCTCATCAAAATCAACCACTTCCATTACCATTCCCTCAAAAATCCAATCAATTTCCAGCTCAGCCCATACCAAACCCCAATAATAAGAACCCTCAGAATACATACATGATAGAAGGACAACAATTTTCAACTTATTTAATTACTCCTCTAGACCTTAGTGACGTTCAACTTAGGTCTGGAAGGATACTTGAGAAGAGGAAACCTTCTGTGATCATACAAGAACAAGATAATTCTGAGGAAGACTCCCTATGGGTTAATAAAAGTCTTGAGGAAGATACATCCTTTCAAGACCAAAACATTGAAAAACTAAAACAAAAAGATCCAATAAATCCAACTCCTGTATTAGAGCAACCATCCACATCTACTTCTATACCTCCCTTCCCGGAAAGATTACAAATTGATAAAGGTGTAGAAAAACAAATCATGGTGCCTAATTATGATTTCTTGGATGAATTGAGAAATGTTTGCATTAAAATTCCATTATTGCAAGCCATCAAGGAAATCCCAATTTTAGCCAAAACAATAAAGGAGTTCAGTATGAAGACAACAAGAAAAAGAATAAGAGAAACCAAGAAAATTCAACTGGTAGGAAAAATAGCAGACATTATGATGGGTAAGATTACTATTCCAAAGTACCTTGACCCAGGAAATCCAGTTGTCAAAATTCACATCAACGGAATTGAAATTCAAAACACACTCATTGACTTATGAGCAGCAATAAATATCATGAGTAGACAAATCATGGACAAACTGAAACTTCCTAATCTTCTCTTTACACCCACACTATTACAATTAGCAGATAGATCTGTGATCAGACCAGATGGGGTAATAGAAGACATTCCAATGTCCCTAGACTCTTGGGAGTACCCTGTGGATTTCATGATCCTAACACCCAAGAATAATCTAGGAGGCCATCCTGTTATACTAGGAAGACCTTGGTTGGCTACAGCTGATGCTTTTATTAGTTGTAGGTCCGATGATATGTATATTTCTGATGGTAGTTCAACAAAGAAATTCACTTTATATCCTCCAGCTAGGACAATTACAGATCTAGATGACACTCAATGGATAGAGGATGAAGAATATTTACAACCACTCTTCACAATTTCAGAAATTAGTGAAGATAGTAAAATTCTGAATACTCTAGAAAACTTTGAATCTTCTCCAGAACACAAACAAGAATCATTTCAAGTGAGATCCAATATTTAATTCTTGTCATCTAGGCAGATGTCTCTTCATTCTATGGACAAATTTGGCAGCTCTACAAGTGAAATTTTTCCAGGAAAAACCTTGAACATAAACAAAAACCTAGAAAAATCTCAACAAGAAGAGTTAGTCAAAGTATTACAGAGACATTCTTCTGCATATGCATGGGAATACACCGACATGAAAGGGATAAGTCCCAAGACTTGTACTCATCACATCTATATAGAGGCAAATTGCAAACCAATCAGACAGCCTCAAAGACGGATGAATCCAAATCTTAGGGAAATTGTCAAGGAAGAACTGCAAAAATTATTAAATGTTAATTTCATCTATCCTATTTCAGATAGTCAGTGGGTTTCTCCTTTGGTGATTGTGCCTAAGAAAAATGAAAAATGGAGGGTGTGTGTTGACTACCGAGAACTGAATAAAGCTACTCTTAAAGACCATTTTCCCTTACCTTTCATAGATCAAGTATTAGATACATTAGCGGGTAAAAAGTACTTTTCATTCCTGGATGGATTTAGTGGTTACAATCAAATCCAAGTAGCACTTGAAGACCAAGATAAAACCACATTTACTTGTCCTTGGGGTACCTATGCCTACCGAGTATTGCCATTTGGGTTATGCAATGCACCTGCAACATTCCAAAGGGAAGTATTAGGAATTTTTTCTGATCTGATACATGACTGTGTAGAGGTGTATATGGATGATTTCACAGTTTATGGGGACACATTTGAAGAGGCTTTAGAAAACTTGGAAAAAGTCTTAAAAATATGTCAAGAAGTAAACCTTTCACTTAGTCATGAAAAATGTTTTATGATGTTCACTGAAGGTATTGTTTTAGGGCACCACATTTCAGGGGATGGGATTAGAGTTGATGAGGCGAAAGTTGAATTCATTTCTAACCTATCCATTCCAAGTTGTCAAAAAGATGTTAGAAGTTTTCTAGGATTTACAGGGTATTATTGGAGATTTATAGAAAACTTCACTAAAATAGCATCTCCTCTCTTCAAATTACTTACCAAAGATTGTGAATTTAAGTGGACTTCTGATTGCCAGTTAGCTTTTGAAACCCTAAAAACCAAAATTTCTGAAGCACCTATATTAAGGGGACCTAACTGGAAGTTACCTTTTCATATCTCGACAGATGCTTCCGATACAGCTTTAGGAGCAGTATTGGGACAGAAAGATTTAATTCCCTATGCCATCTATTATATCAGTAAAAATTTGACTCCTGCAGAGTTAAACTATACTGTAACTGAAAAAGAGTTTTTAGCTGTTGTTCATGCCATTAACAAATTTAGACACTATATAGCAGGCTATGAAACTTTTATTCACACTGATCATTCTGCCATTAGATATTTAATGAATAAATCAATCACTAATGGTAGAGTTATAAGATGGTTGTTATTATTGCAAGAATTCAACATTACTATTCTAGATAGGCTTGGAAAACAAAACACTGTGGCTGATTTCCTGTCTAGAATCCAAAATATCAAAGATGACACTCCGGTTGAAGATCAATTTCCTGATGAATATCTTTTTGCAATCTCTACTCAAACTCCATGGTTTGCTGATATTGCTAATTATTTAGTTTCAGGAAAATTTCCTTCGATTATGAATGCAAGGGATAAAAGAAAAATCATTAATGATAGTGCAAAATATTCATGGGTTGCTAATGAGTTGTACAAGACAGGTCTAGATTTGATCATTAGAAGGTGTGTTCGTGAAGATGAGATGCCTGAGATTCTCAAAGCATGTCATGATGAACCTTGTGGCGGACACTTTGCTGATAAGAGGACAGCCTATAAGATCCTTAATTTAGGATATTATTGGCCATCCTTGTTTAAAGATGCTAAAGAGTATGTCAAAAGGTGTGACAGTTGCCAAAGGGTAGGGAAACCTTCTCCTTCAGGTGAGATGCCATTACACCCTCAGGTACATATTGAACCTTTTGAAAAATGGGCTTTGGATTTTGTAGGACCTATTAGTCCTCCATCAAGACAAAATAAATATATATTAGTTTGCACTGATTATGTTACTAAGTGGGTAGAAGCTAAACCATTACTTGTTGCTAATGAATCATCTGTAGTTACTTTTCTTTTTGAGGATATTTTCACTCGTTTTGGTGTCCCAAGGGAAATTGTTACAGATCAAGGAGCTTAATTTACATCAAGGCTAGTGGAGCAAATGATGGAGAAGTACAAAATCAGACATAGAACATCTACTCCTTATCATCCACAAGCAAATGGTCAAGTGGAATCCACTAATAAAGTCATGGAAGGAATCCTAACAAAGACTGTTCATCTACATAGAAGAGATTGGGTAGATAGGCTTCCTGAAGCCTTGTGGGCCTATAGAACTACATGGAGAAACACAACAGGCCATACTCCTTATGAGCTTGTTTATGGAAAGCAATTTTTGTTTCCTATAGAGTTCCAAATCCAAACATTCAAGATGGCAGTTCAGCTAGGACTTGATCTAACGGAGGCACAAAAGCATAGACTGGAGCAAATTAATGAATTGGATGAGATCAGACAAGATGCAGTTCAGAAAACAAGTCTAGTCCAACAACAAAGGGCTAGATGGCATGACAAGTACATCGAGGAGAAGAAATTCAAAGAGGGTGATTGGGCTCTCTTGTTTGATTCAAAATTCAAGGATTTTCAAGGGAAATTTCAGACACATTGGCTTGGGCCATATGAAATTGTTCGAATTTTTGATAATGGGGCAGTAAAAATCAGAACTATAGATGAAGAAGAGGTCACTTTTCTTGTGAATGGCCATAGACTGAAGCTATACCACAAGCCACTCTCAAGAGAAGAGTTTGTCAAGAAGTTCCAAGAAGACAATGATGTGAATTTAATGAAGAAGAGTCTCTCTTCTTCATTAACTTGATTAAATTTTCTGAAGCATTTCTCTTCTAAAAATAAAAAAAATAAAAAAAAAATAAAGGTATAAACATGAAAACCAATCATTGATTGGCATGTTTATACAGAAAAGATAGAGTGAAAATCAGAGTTTCTCTGACACTCTAACTTTTCCCATTTTTGTTTTTATAAGCAGCTGTTATAAAAATCATAAGTTCAGTTCCATAGTGCTTATGATTTATTTCATCTCACTCCATTCACTTATCCATCCATACTCCATTTCATTCCATCATTCATATTTCACTCCATTCCACATTTCATTCATCTCATTCCATCTTCCATCCATCTCATTTTCATATCAAAATACAAAATTTGATATCTTGCTGTAAGTGAATAAAACATGTCATGAATTGCAGTACAGTACTTATGTTCTTTCACTCCATTTCATGAACTGAATCCATTCCATTTCATCATCCACTTCATACACATCATAATCCATCATACATTTTCATTCATACCATTTAAAATTTCACCCATACTCCAAAAACATTCCATTTTCATGATTAAAGTGCTCTACAGGAATATTCTGCAGCTCAGTGGACATTCTGTAGCTGATCAGCCTTTCTACAGCCCGACAGTCTTTCCGCAGCTATAAACCCTGAAGGCATCAACCAGCAGACATCAAAATTACAACAAAGTGACCCAGTGTATTCATGAATCAAAAGCATCAAGAAAATTATGAAGACTCCTCCAAAGGTGAACAAGAAGACAAAAGCTACAAAAATCAAATAAAGGACAGAGGTAACAAGTTTAAATTATAATGGCATTTCATAAAAGTTTAGCATAGTTTAGTTATGGATTGTTTGAAAAGGTTGTTTTAATTGTTTTTATTGATCAACACCAAAAAACCCTCTACATACTTTGGATTAAAATCTTCCATTTCAAATTTCATATCCGATAGCATTTAAGCGGTTAAATGGCCGAGGTGTTTGAATTCTCCACGTCTCTTAACCAAATCATTCAATGATGATTCCCTCTGCCGTCGTAAAATCCTCCGCCGTCTCTTCAATCATTAATACAATCCCTCCACCTCACTCCACTACTCCATTCCGTGACCACTACCATAACTTCATTCCGTAGCCGACATTCCATTCCGAAGACAGAGATATTATTATCACCAGGAGCAGAGCTAAAGGATATCAGTTTGAATAGCATTGAGCATTGTAAATGCAGAGCAGAGCAGAAGGGTAAATTTGGAAGTATAACAGTGTGAGGACTCGAAGCCACTTGATCCCGTGGGCAGATAAAATATCACTGTGGACGGAGTTTGAAGCATTTTCACTATAAACACAGAATTGTAGCAGTGTGGAGTTTGAAGTCTTTGTTACCAGAGACAGAGGTGTTGCAGTGTTGAGTTTGAAGTCTTTTGTTACCAGAGACAGAGGTGTTGCAGTGTTGAGTTTGAAGTCTTTTGCTACTAAGAGCCAGAGGTATTGCACAAAAAGAAATTTGAAGCCATCTTCCACTGTCTATCAGAGACATATCAGCTCGAAATTTGAAACTTCTTTCATTATCAAACAGAGGCATATCACTCCAAAGTTCAATTGTCAACAGAAGCATATCAGTCCGAGGTTTTGAAGGCATTTGTCATTATCAATCAGAGGTATGTCATTCCAAAATTGAAGCCATTTTCATTTAGAGCTTGAAGCCATTTCAATCCGAAAGTGAAAGTCATTGTTTTGTGGGTAGAAGAGTGTTAATTTGATATTGAAAAAATCATGGGTTTCATCGTAAGGACTGAACCAGTGGGTTCAAAATATTTATAAGGCTACCCACAATGCAAAGAAATGTTACAACAAATAGGATGGCTTCAATTTTTGGAAAAATTTAATGGCTTCCATAAGGAAGTCACTAAAACATTTGCAAGATCATTTCAAGGGACCGAAGTTGAAGTAGGGGATGTCAAGTTTACTGTCACTGAAGTTTTTATTGCAGAGGCTACAGGATTGCTCAGAACTGGAGAGAGATGGTTTAAAAATAGAGAATTCCACAATGACTCTTGGAAACAAATTTTAAAATCACCAAATATGGATGTTAGTGTATTCAAGAAAGGAATTCCCAGTTCTGCATTGAAAAACAAATGGAGAAACATACTACTTCTTTTGCAAAAATTTGTTACATGTGAGGGTAGATATGGGACATTTTATGTCTACCACATTAGACTAATGATGCATTTTCTGGGAGAAGACTTAAACCTACCATATTTCTTGCTTCAAAGTATGAAGAAGATGGCTTCCTGTGTTCAGAGAAGAGTTCAATTTTTAGAGACAACCCTGTATCATCATGGTTTGGTCAAAATTTTGATTGAGCATCATCTAGCTAAAAAAAATGATACATGGGATGATTTCTTAATAAGAAATCATTTTGAAGAGGCAAAAGAACCATCACCTGAACCACAGCCTACAAACAGAAGTAGGAAATGGAGGGCTTCAAAAGTTAAATTTGACAAACCAGTCCAAGAGAGCAGTGAGGAAATCATTTTAGAGAAGTTGACTCGAATCAAGAGGCAACTTAAGGAAGAGAAGATAATCAAGGAATCTGCCACAGAGAAAGGAGAGGGATCCTCTCAGCCTAGGAGAAGCCACAGATTAAAGGGAAAAATGAAGAAAACACTAATCAAACAAACAGGGGTAATCAATATAGAAGATGAAGAAACACCCATTGAAGAGGATGATGAAGAGGATTTTTATGAAGGAACCCCTGAAATTGATCCTGCTCAACAGGAAATTTATGACTATGTGGAAACTTTAGAGAGGACAGCTTCAGAAAGCAGAGAGAGAACCCCCAGTCCTCCACTGTGTGAAATAGATATATTAAGAAGGGATAAGTATGAGTTGGAATTACTGAATAGACACATCAAAAATGGGAATGAAATTCTCAAAGATCAAATCAAGCTCAAAACTGATATGAACTCAACCTTATCCCTGCATATAGACAAAGTGGAGAGGACCAATGAGAAGTTGAAGACAAGGAACAAAAAACTAATCAGGGCACTCACCAACCTCAGGTTCAAACTTGTTATCAGGAAACCCAGAAGACCTCTAGCTTCCAGACAAAGGAGAAGAAGGGGATTAGATGTCCTTGCAGAAGCCTCTGAATTCATAGGATAATTTGCATAAGGACATGCAAAGAGACAGCAGTGGGGGTATGTTGAGCCTCAAAATTGTGCTTTCCTTCACCTCATTTTACCTCATTTTCCCTTGTCCATTTCTATCTTAGACCCAATTGATCAATAAATATAGTTAAAATTACTTCTAGAATGATTTACATAACTGACTTGTTGAATTTTGTGATTTTTGCCATTGTTAAGCATTTTGACCGGAACTAGCTGCAGAATGCAGACATTCCGTAGCTAACCGGCGATTCTGCAGCTGCCTTCATGTTTGAGTATGTTCCAGGTGGCCTCTTGAGGAAAACCGCATATGAGCATGATCCACGTCATGTCTACATGGTTCGTTGCTCATCATGGAGGAAGAAATGAATTATGGGCATGGGTTTGAACGTGGGGAACACATTTAAAGAGGAAGACTTCTATTAGGACTGTCTCAGTCCAGATGTCTTTTCTTCTTCACGTAGCCACTTCAAAGAATCCTAACGTGATTTGGATTAGGAAAGACAGTGTTCCTGAATTATTGTAATTATTGTTACGTGCATTTTCTTTATAAACTCTTGGGAGACCGAGAGCTATGTTGGAGATTTTATGTTAGATTTGCTGCTAGATTTTGTTTAAACTCTGTGATACATTCCTGAAAACGCAGAGTGTTATGTTCAAACTATTGCATCGTTAATGGAGTAGACAAAGTTATTTTGAAGGCGTGATTTAATTTGGAGTTGAATGCCGTCAAGTGGTAGAGGGCCCCTGCCTCTTGCACGGATTTATTTTGCGTAAATTAGATAAGTTTCCTAGCTGCCTTTACGTTTTGCATTTGAATTGGTAATTGTTTTTTTTAGCTATTGTAGTCGTATTCATTCTAGCTCTTCCACAAGAAGACACTCTTCCAACAGATTAAAATGATGAATGTTGAATGACTATAGTATTGTAGGATTAGGAGTTGAATTTATAGTTGTTTTAACTAGCTACTGTAGTTATATTCGTTCTAGCTCTTCCACAAGAAGACACTCTCCCAACAGATTACAATGATGAATGATGAATAGCTATAGTACTATAGGATTTAGTTGTAGTTTTTGCTATTCACTATCACAGTTACACTTGTTCTAATCACTCTTCCACAAGAAGAAACTCTTCCAAGAAATTCTTAAGAAGTTCAAGACATGACTGTGATAATGAATGATTTAGTTGTGTGTTTGTACTAAGTATCATCTCTGTTCTTGCTCTTAAATGCTTTCCCAAGACATCATAATGACGAGTAGGGTATGGATGTGATAACTTAGTTTTTCATTTGCTTTCAGTCCATTTGCTTACAATTGCACTCAATTACACAGTCAGAATTGTTCTACCCCTTCCAAAAGAAGGAACTCTTCCGAAATATCACTAATGATGAACAAACAGATTGTGTAACTTCATAGAATAATGCATGTTAGTATAGTTAGAATGCTCCGGAGTTTCATTGCATTTAATTCATGTTCAGTTACTTTGTTTCAAGTTTGATGATGACTTATAGTTCGGCATTGTTCTAGATTAGTGGCATCTTAGGTTCATTCTTAAATTAACTCATTGTACTTGCACTTCATATTCAAATTGTCTTCCATTGCACAATAGATTACTTTAGTTGTTAGGATTAACAAGACAGCCTTCATTATTCACAAACATCTTCTTGTTCTAAAATCTACAAATGATCTATAGCCATAGAAACAGAAGATAACATCACTATAAGGTCTGAAATCTCTCTGCAATTTCCTCATCATTTCATAAACAGAGCTCTTCCTCAAAAGAACTACTTTGAACAAGAAACCAATAACTCTTTGAGTATAGGTTCTGTGACATTCAATTAAATTGCAGAATAGAACTAGGAATTAGTCATAGAATAGAAGAGCTTAGGACAAAATGTTGCATCATGGTAAGATTAGTGTTTAACTGTTTAGTTAGAGGATTTGCATATTTAGTGATCATTTCTCAAGTTTAGTTTGCGTCATTTGCCTAAAAAGTCATTATCAAGCTTTTGCTTTTATTTATTCATAGTTCAGATTCTGCTTCAGTGTTTCCAATTGCATTTGCCATTCCATACATTAGGCTTAACTCTGTTTTGACCACCAACCCCTTTCTATTAGTTTTCTAGACATTTCCATTGTGAACATAAAAATCATCACAAAAGACCAAAAACATCATAAATCATCACAAAAGACCAAAAACATCATAAAACACTACACACAACGCATTAGGAAACAAGCACCTAGGTACATATGGTACACTTCACTTCAGCAGTTTACAAATCCTGGTTGACAATTAAATGAGCTCAGGTAGTAGGTTGGGAGGGACTAGATGGGGACAGAGACTATCGAGACTATTTTTTGAACCGTCTATTTTTTTTTATTCTGTATATTTTCAAACATGTCGATCATATTATCTGAGTTAGGAAGCTATTGTGGATGGTTGGTCAGATGGAAAAACAATGAACTTATATTTTTGTTCCTTATTGGGCGGTCAAGATTTTGAGTGCCAGTCTCCATAATGAATCATAAAATATTGTTTCCTCTATCATGTTTGGACTCTCAACATTAACTTATTCTCTTGACACCAGTTAAATTGCCACCAGATGGCTTTGGATCTGTGAGAGGAATTATACTATTCACGAGGGTTAAGTGGAGCTGGATCTATTGCATGGAGAATTCAGTTAGAACTCATGTGACAGAGTTTGGTGGAGTTGTAGAAGTAGTTGGTGGAGTTGTGTTCAGTTTAACTCAGTTAGACATAGTTGAGCTAGTTGTATCTATTCTAACTGATTGATACACTAGTGAGAGTGGTGTGAATTAATTAAAAATTAATTCACTAAATATTAACTCATTAATCAACTGAAGAATACATCAATTAACTACAGTGCATGGACAATTTCAGTGGAGACTAGTGGAGAGATAGGTGAAAGGGCAAGTTGACTATCAGTTGTGACTATAGTGATGCATTGATTGCATCCAACACAGAGTAGATTTTCCAATGAGGATTGCGTGAGAAAGGCTGGACCGATTCGAGTTCATTTAGAGCCATTCTTCAGCAGGGATTGCACAGTAGAGGCAGGCTAGCAGGTGGCAGAGATCGGTGCATGGATTTGCTAGATCAGACCTGATTAGTGTGTAGCAATTGTATTGTACTGAGAGCTTGTGAGAATATTTGTATGAGAATTGTTACATGATATCTATGAAATATAATATATATAGATAGTTGGGGTTTTTAGCTTCAATATTTCCCGTTAAAACACTGTATTCATATGTGTGAATTTTTATGGTTTCAATGTGTGCATGCAATTGATTTAATTTCCGCATATGATGATCAATAGTAGAAGAGATTTTGTATTGTGCATAAAGTTAAAATAGTGTGATCTTGGATGTATAACGCATTAGTTATATCATTTATACATGGTATCAGAGCTATATTGATCATTGGAGCAATTGAAAATCATTGAAGCGGTTGAGTTTTGTGCTGGTGGAATTCGAATTTGCAGTAGTGTTTTATTGGTGTCGAAGTTGAGATGTATTTCAACGAATTGTGATTGGAGTATGCCCTTGAGGGCAGCTTGAATTATATTGCATGGAAGGACATGATGGAGGCAGTGCCGGAGGATAATGGGTTGAAGAAGTTCATAGATGTAGAAATTCCAAAACCTGCTTCTAGCGATGCTGTCGCACTTGACGCATGGAAAAAGAAGACATCAAAATGTCGAAGGATTCTATCGAAAGGTGTGAAGGATCACATAGTGTCTAGCCTTCATGGTAAATATTCTCCATTCTTGATGTGGAAAGCTTTGACTGACTTGTTCCAAAGCAAGAGCGCCCAGAGGAAGTTGGCGCTCAAGGATAAGCTTAGGAAAATAAAAATGGAGAAGGGCGAAAGTATACCCAAGTACCTCACAAAGTTTGTCCAATGTAGGGATGAGCTGGGAAGTGTGGGGGTTACTGTAGATGAAGAGGACTTGGTGAGCTTGACTCTCCTTTTGCTTCCAAAGAGTTGGAATTCCTATGAGGACTCTGTCAATGGTCGGGAGAAACTACCGAGATGGGAGTGACTTTTGTCAGATCTTGTGTAGGAGGAGATAAGGCGGAGTACCAGGGATGGACCTTCATCGAATAATGAAGATGAAGAAAATTGTGCTTTGGCTGCTAAAGAAAGGAAGGGGAAGGGAAAGAAAAATCCTTCTCAATCCAGTGTGAAAGGAAAGAAGCAGGACATGTCCAACATGAAGTGCTTTCACTGTCACCAACACGGACATTATGCCACTAATTGTCCACAGAAGAAGAAAAATAAGCAGGCTGCTAGATCTGCAGCTGGAGAGGCCTTAGCCTCGCAGTTTGAGCTGGATTTTTTGCTGAGCGCATGCTTGGTCTCAAGTGTGATGGGATCAACGTGGTTTCTTGACAGTGGTGCGTCTTTCCATATGATCGGAGACAAATATTTGTTTACTGATCTGGATGAGAAGGATCTTGGAGTGCACATAAAGATGGGCGATGATGGTAGATATAGTGCGATCGGTATCGGGACCATTTCCTTTGAGAGGGAGTCTGGAAAACCTTTCATATTGAAGGATGTCATGCATGTTCCAGGATTGAAGAAGAATCTGATCTCTATGGCGATGTTGGAAGATAAGGGATATGATGTTGTCTTTAGAAAAGGAAAGGCTTTCCTGCGCAGTAAGGCAACTGGTGAAACCTGGAGGATAGGGGTTTGAGTTAATAACCTTTATCAATTTCAGGTAGATGGTTGCGCAGAAATGGTAGGCAAAGCAGAAGGAGTGGTGAGCCGGGATGAGGGCGAATTGTGGCACAGGAGATTGGGCTACCTTCACCACGACGCTTTGAAAATTTTGTAGCAACTTTCTACTCGGCTTCCCAAAGGTACACTTGCGCAGTCAGATCAGTGCAAGGGATGTACTTTGGGAAAAATTGTGAAAGCCACCTTTCATGAGAAGGATAGTCATGTCACGATGATCCTTTAGAGAATTCACACAGATGTGTGTGGACCTTTCTCAATAGCTTTGACAGCAAAGCACAGGTATTATGTGATATTTGTTGATGACTTTTCTCATAAGTGTTGAATCTTCTTCATGCAGAAGAAGAGCGAGACATTCTCAAAGTTCTGTGAGTTCAAGCCACTGGTGGAGAAAGAGTCGGGGAAGTATGTGAAGGCTCTTAGGAGCGATAATGGTGGTGACTTCATCTCTGGCGAATTCAAATAATTTTGCAGTGCAGAAGGAATTCGAAGAGAGCTCATAGCGCCTCATAACCCACAGCAGAATGGGGTTGCAGAGCGAAAGAACAAAAAGATCATCGGTGTTGCACGGGCAATGTTTCATGATCAGGGCCTACCCATACACTTGTGGGTCAAAGCTTGTAACACTATGGTTTATGTGCAAAACCGTTGTCCTCATAGAGTACTTGGCATGAGTACACCCGAAGAGGCATTTTCTGGTAAGAAGCCTAATATTTCTCATTTGAATATTTTTCACTCACTTTTTTACATTCATGTGACGAAGGATGCCAGGAAGAAGCTGGAGCTGATCGCAGAGGTTGGGATATTTTTTGGGTACACAGAAACACCCCACAACTATCGTGTGTTTTTGCCAGACAGTCGGAAGACTGTTGTGCGACGGGATATCAAATTTCATGAGGAGAAAGCCATGAAGTGTTCGCTGAAGAGGGAGCCACACTTACATGTATATAAGGAGCTATTAGTTCCTAAGGATGAGCCTTTGGATGTGGATCAGCCACAAGAGGAGGTTCATGGAGTGGGAGAAACCACTCATGCAGTGCCAAACATCAAAGGGTGGAAGCGCACTATAGAAGCTGAGCGACTGAATCTTGATGCAGAGAAGATTGTAGGAGCACCTACATCACAGCACAGACAGAGACAATCACCTGACTGATATACTGGATACATGGCTTTGATGAGCAAGTGTATCGTGACAGAACCATCTTCTTTTGAGGAAGTTGTTGAGGACCCTGCATGGGTAGATTCCATGGTGGAAGAGTATGATTCAATTGTCAGAAACAATGCATGGGAGATTGTCCCAAGGCCGGAAGGGAAATCAGTGGTAGGTTCAAGATGGATCTACAAAGTGAAGCAAGCTAACGGGAGCGTCGAGAAGTACAGGGTAAGATTTGTTGCCCGGGGCTTCTCACAGATTGAGGGGATCGACTATGAGGAAACCTTTGCACCTATCGCAAGGTATTCTTCCATATGGAGCATCCTATCTCTCTCAGCGCAGATGGGTTGGAACATTCATCAGATGGATGTGAAGACTGTGTTCCTCAATGGATTCATTGAGGAGGAGGTGTACATAGAGCAGCCTGAAGGTTTCGATATCTTCCGCAGTGAGTCGCATGTGTGTAGGCTCAAAAGAGCATTGTATGGGTTGAAACAAGCACCTCGTGCTTGGTACACACAGATAGATAGTTATTTCACCGGTCTTGGATTCACCAAGAGTGAGGTGGATTCGAACCTATACCAGATTGTGGTGGAGGGTAATTTGTTGATCATTGTACTTTATGTAGATGATTTGATACTGATGGGTGATGAACAGTTGATACTCTCATGCAAGGCTGATCTTGCAAAATAGTTTGAGATGAAGGACTTGGGCCTCCTTCATTATTTCCTGGGATTGGAAATTTGGCAGTGCAGTGATGGACTATTTGTGTCTCAAGGAAAGTATGCCCGGGAGATACTGGAGAAGTTCAACATGCAAGGCTGCAAGCCTATCAACACTCCTCTTCCTAGTGGTTGGAGGAAAGAGGATGCTACATTGGCAGAGGTAGTGGATGCCACCGTTTACCGACAGTTGGTTGGTTCGCTCATGTATCTAGTCAATACACGACCAGACATATGCTATGCTATTAACCAGCTTTCACAAGCTATGGTTAAGCCTACCAAGCTCTTTTGGAAGGCGGCGAAGCATGTATTGAGATATCTCAGAGGCACATCGGGATATGGATTATGGTACAGACAGTCAGATGAAGTGAAGTTGCATGGCTTCACGGATGTAGATTGGACAGGGAGCCCAATGGATAGAAAGAGCACATTTGGAGGGATATTTAGTATTAGGTCTACATCAGTTTCTTGGTACAACAGGAAATAGAGATCTGTGGCACTCATTTCAACGGAGGCCGAGTACATGGCAGCAATTTTGGCTGCATGCGAGGCTATATGGATGAGGAAGATCCTAGTCAGGTTGTTTGGTTCACACTTAGATCCTACTATGATATATTGTAATAATCAGAGTTGCATCAAACTCTTGGTTAATCCAATATTTCATGATAGATCTAAACACATTGACATCCAATATCATCATATCAGAGATTTTTTTCAGCGGAAGATCATGTTACTTTCTTACATTCCTACGGAGGATCAGGATGTTGATATCTTGATGAAAGCGCTCACCGGGAGAAAATTCGAATACCATAGAGGTAGGATCCAGGTGGCAGATGATCCCTATCTTGTTGAGAGGGAGTGTTGAGATTGCAACAAGATGATGAGCTTAGTGAAAAAATTTGCCTTCACTAAGTAGGCCCGCAAGCTATTTTTGGCACAAGTCTACTTTTAGACATGTCGATCATATTCTATGAGTTGCAGGATGCTATTTGTGGATGGTTGGTCAAGTTGGAAAAATATATGGACTTCTATTTTTAGACATATTGGGTGGAATCTATTTTCATATTTCCAATCTAAAAATAGATATGTCGAATATTATTAGCTCTTAATAATATTTGGACTCTAAACATTAAATTATTCTCTTGGAGCACTTCAGTTAAGTGCACAGATGTGGCATAGGAGCTGACAGAAGTAATTACGCTATTCCTGAGGGTTAAGTGGAGCTATTGCATGGAGAATTTAGTTAGAACTCATGTGACAGAGTTTGGTGGAGTTGTAGAAGTAGTTGGTGGAGTTGTGTTCAGTTTAACACAATTAGACACAGTTGAGCTAGTTGTATCTAGTCTAACTAATTGATACACTAGTGAGAGTGGTGTGAATTAATTATTAATTAATTCACTAAATATTAAATCATTAATCAACTGAAGAATACATCAGTTAACTACAGTGCATGGATAGTTTCAGTGGAGACTAGTGGAGAGATAGGTGAAAGGGCAAGTTGACTATCAGTTGTGACTACAGTGATGCATTGATTGCATCCAACACAGAGTAGAATTTCCAATGAGGATTGCGTGAGCAAGTCTGGACCAATTCGAGTTCATTCAGAGCCATTCTTCAGTAGGGATTGTGCAATAGACACAGGCTAGCAGGTGGCAGATATCGGTGCATGGATTTGCTAGATCGGACCTGATTAGTGTGTAGCGATTGTATTGTACTGAAAGCTAGTGAGAAGCTTTGTATGAGGATTGTTACATGATCTCTATGACATATATTATATATAGATAGTTGGGGTTTTTAGCTTCAGGCTTTCCTGTTAAAACACTATGTTCATATGTGTGAATTTTTATGGTTTCAATGTGTGCATGTAATTGATTTAATTTCCGCATATGATGATCAATAGTAGAAGAGTTTTTGTATTGTGCATGAATTTAAAATAGTGTCTGATCAGGAGAATATTGGAAGTATAATGCATTAGTTATATAATTTTTACAAAAAAACTGTCACTTAGTCAATTTTACAGAGGAAATAATAGCACATTATGAGGATACAAAAAGCAACACTTTCTTTAGCCAATTAATAAATCTCAAACAAAAGGGTTCAGTGGTGGAGCACATTGAGGAATTCCAAAAATTAAATATAAGGGTAACTGATATTCCAAAGGAACACAGGATTTATGTCTTCATATGGACATTAAAGGATAACATCCAACATGAAGTTCGCATTTTGGAACCTAATTCATTGGAAAAGGAATTCAAGTTGGCAAGAAAAACTGAATGTAAGATTATGGCGACAAGGAAGCCTACCACTCACATAGATAAAGATGGAAGTGTTGCTACTCCTATAATTCCACAACCTACAAGGTTGACACCACAACAATTGGAAGAAAAAAAAGCAAAAGGGCTTTGCTACAGTTGTGATAGAAAATACACTAAAGGTCATAAGTGTGCTGAGAAGAAATTATTTTACATAGATTTTGAAGAGGAAGAAGAAAATGAACAAGAATATTCCAAATAAGAGGATATACACCCGGAACCAACCCTAGAAGAGGAAAAAATGAGTCTGATCATATCGTGTAATGCATTGGCAGGAATTACCATTCCTCAAACTCTCAAGATAGAAGGACATATCAAGAAGAAAAAGGTAATAATGTTGATTTATTCAGGTTGTACCCATAGTTTTATTTATTGTAAGGTAGCCAAGGAATTGAATTGTTTCCTATATCCAGCACCAGAATTTCAACTAATGGTTGCAAATGGAGGAACTATAAATTGCTCTAGAAAATGCCATAATATCAAGCTAACCATGGGGGAATATGTATTGAATAGTCCAAATCTTTCCATTCCAATGGGAGGTGTTGATGTTGTACTAGGAGTACAATGGTTACAATCTTTGGGGATAGTAGCTTCTAATTTTCAAGAACTTTTCTTGAAATTTTTTTCAGAAGGAAAGAAAGTCGAATTGCGAGGTATTTTAGGGAAGCCAGGAATGATAATAATCTCTAATGTCATGACAAAGCTTCTGAAGAAAGAACAATGGGGCATAATTTCGCAATTATGTTCACTAGAAGTTCCAACATCAAAATCATTTATTTCTATAGATGTCAAAAAAGTCTTGGACAATCTTTCCAAGGTGTTTAAAACTCCCAAATGAATCCCAACTATTCATGATCATGATCATGCTATTCATTTGATTCCAAGAAGTGTTCCTCCAAACATCAGGCCTTATAGATATCCTTATGTCCAAAAGAGAAAAATTGAACGTATGATTGCAGAAATTTTAGAGGTTGGTATAATTCAACCTAGTCAAAGTTATTTCTCTACTCCAGTAGCATTGGTGCACACGAAGGATGGATCATGGTGCATGTGTCCAGATTATAGGGAGATGAATAAGCTCACCATTAAAGATAAATTTTCCATTCCTATGATTGATAATTTATTGGATGAATTACATGGAGAAATTTATTTTACCAAGTTGGATCTTCATTCAGGATATCATCAAATGATAATGAAGACTGAAGATATTATGAAAATAGCATTTCGACCTCATAAGGGTC
Source organism: Pinus albicaulis (assembly GCA_034641835.2). Taxonomy (NCBI): domain Eukaryota; kingdom Viridiplantae; phylum Streptophyta; class Pinopsida; order Pinales; family Pinaceae; genus Pinus; species Pinus albicaulis. Next base: position 680,716,750 of record CM076584.1, on the reverse strand, counting down.
ATTATTAATTTTTGGTCATGCCTTTTGGCTTTACCAATGCACCTTATACATTTCAAGGGTTGATGAATTCCATTTTCACACCCTTTCTTAGAAAATTTATGCTAGTATTTTTTGATGATATACTAATCTACAGCAGGTCTTGGAAGGATCATGTTTAACATGTTGATAGGGTGCTCAAACTATTGTAGGAGAAACAGTTATATGCAAAAACATCCAAATGTTTCTTTGGAGTACAAGAAGTGGAATCTGGGTCATATTTTTTCTCACGAGGGTGTTAAGATAGACCCTAACAAAATTAAAGCCATTAAGGAATGGAAAGTCCCCAAAGCCATAAAGTAGTTGCGAGGATTTCTCATGTTAACAAGGTATTATCTCAAGTTTGTTAAGAATTGTGGGAGAATAGAGGCACCTCTAACAACATTATTGAAGAAAGATGCATTTTCATGGACTCCTGAAGCAACTAAGGCCTTTTAACATCTTAAAGAGGAAATGTGACTAGCACTGGTCTTATCTACGCTAGACTTCACAAAAACATTTATTGTGGAATGTAATGCCTCAGGAAATGGAATTGGTGTTGTCTTAATGCAAGAAGGAAGATCCATTGCTTTTGAAAGTCGTCCAATCAAAGGAAAGTATTTACAGAAAGCTATTTATGAGAAGGAAATGTTAGCAATGCTACATGCACTAAAGAAATGGCGACCTTACCTAATGGGAAGACACTTCAAGGTAAAAACTGATCATGATAGTATTAAACACTTTTCGGAACAAAGAATATCTTCAGAAGAGTAGAAAAATGGGTCACAAAGATGTTGGGTTATGAATTTGAAATAATCTACTAAAAAGGGAAGCTAAATGTTGTTGCAGATGCACTCTCAAGAAAGAATGAAGAGGTAGAAGCATTGCTTTGTGCCATTTCTATTATCCAATCAGATTGGATAACCGAAGAAAGGGATAAATGGAATAAGGATGAAGAAGTGTGGACACTCATTCAAAATTTGTAGCAATATCCTAGTACATCTTATACATTTAGTTGGAAAAATGACTCCTTATGGTACAAAGATCACTTATATATTTGTAAGAATTCCCAACTAAAACAAAATATTCTTTTGGAATTGCACACTTCTCCTTTAGGAGGACACTCAGGATTTTCAAAAAATTACCACAGGGTGAAGAAATATTTTTTTTGGGATGGCCTTAAATCTGATATTCAAAATTTTGTGACGGAACGTTTAGTTTGCCAGCAAAATAAAGTTGAGACAATTAAGATCCCAAGTCTTCTACAACCTTTATCCATTCCAAGTCAACATTGGGAGGATATTTCAATGAATTTTATCATAGGATTACCTAAGTCCAAACGAAAGAGTGCCATCATGGTGGTAGCTGATACACTTACCAAGTATGCACACTTTTGTGTGTTATCTCATCCATTTAAAGCAAGTACAATTGCTACTACATTTATGGACACAATTCAAAAGCTACATGGAAACCCAAATATTATTGTGAGTGAAAGAGATCCCATTTTTACTGAAAATTTTTGGATGGAGTTATTTTCTTGTCTGGGTACTCAATGAGTTCATAGCTCATCTTATCATCCTCAATCTGATGGTCAAACTAAGATAGTGAATAAATGTTGGGAAGTATATCTTTGTTTTTTTGTATCTGATAAAAAAACACAATGGGTCAAGTGGTTACCTCTTGCTGAATGGTAGTATAACACTTCCTTCCATACTGCAGCAAAAATGGCCCCATTTATGGCACTTTATGGATATCATCCACCGTCCATCACATCATCTTTAAGAGAAAATTATAAGGTTCAAGCAGTGGAAGATCACATCAAACATCAACAAGAAGTTCTCCAACTCTTAAAGGATAACCTAAATTTGGCACAAAATTGAATGAAACAACAGACAGATCAAGATCGCAACGAGAGAAGTTTTGATGTAGGAGACTGGGTATTTTTACTTCTACAACCATACAAACAAATGTCCCTCAAGCAAGTTAAGAAGGATCATAAATTATCTCCAAATTACTATGGCCCTTACAAGGTGTTGCAAAAGATTGGTACTATGGCATACAAATTGGAGCTTCCCGCTTCTTCGTGAGTGCATCCAGTTTTCCATGTTTCATGCTTAAAGAAGGCTATAGGTGAAAATCTTCCAGTTCAAACAATATTGCCAGAACTTGAAGAGGAAGGAAAAATCATATTGTAACCTGAAGCGATAATGGAAACAAGAACTCGACAGCTACGAAATCAATCAATTTCGAAGTATTTCATCAAGTGGAAGAACTTACCCACTGAATATTCTAAATGGGAGGATGAGAATTTTATACAAAAGCACCCAAAGCTACTCAAGCGTTGAGGAAAACACTTTTTGAAGGAGAGGGGCATGTTAGGTCCCTATATTACTAGTTTAGACCGTTATTGTTATTAGTGTGGCCCCCTTATTGTTATTGTTGTACCCCTGTAACCCCAATATTGTTATTATTGTGCCCTTACATTATTATTGTTAGGTTAGCTAGGATTATATTGTGGCCCCATGGACTCCTATATATATAAGGAGGTTTTGGTAATTTGTATCATCCAAGAATTGTTCATTTATGTAATGTATTAGAGCTTGCCCGTCGAAGTGGCTGATTTCTAAGGCGTTGATCTCTCTTTTCTTCTATTTTTGGAGTTGGTTTCATAACTTGCATGTGAAAATGATAAACATTCTCAATTTGACAAACATACATGATAAACAAAGAAATCAACCAACACAAGTCAATCACTCATGCATGTTCAAGCACAATGAAACTATAAAAAATTCCACTATTCACACACACAAACTCTCATGCATGTAAAAAATTCTCAACTCTCTCGCAAGTACAATCACAATTACAAGAATCCCATTGGTATGTATGAGTACTTAAAGAGTTGAAATGACCAAATTTGTTGTAATAAAGTGAGTCAAGATACTCCACTTTCAAACACCTTGCTACCATAAACATGCAACATGCATTCTAGATAAAAATAAATGCATTCACATGAAAATTGCAACTACAAATCACCATCTTCATTGCATCTAAGTGAGTCAACATAACTCTACTTTTCCAACATCTTGCTTTGTGCAATATGCAGCGTACTTTCAAGATAAAATAAATGCATTCAATTGGAAAAGAAATGCATCAATAAGGCAAGATTTGCATCAATCATCAAAAGAAATGCAAGGACTTAATTTTTTAAGAAATCTAACCATATCTTTCCAAACCACTTCAATGGTGCTTCTTTCAACTAAACTTCATCATGTGAATCATCCTAACCCACATCAATTATCCTCTTTTCCATTCTTGTCAAAACCTCTTTCCACCTTCTTCAAATTGTGGATGACTTGTTGGATACAAAGTCCAACACTTGTATACAAGATGACCCTGCTTATGGAAACGAGTGAAAAATGATTGCATATTCTTTTCAACATGGTTTTCATTGTCCATTGGACCTTTGTATTTTTGTCGCATTTGTTTTGAAAGTTTCCTTTGTATAGAAAACTTCTTCCAACACCTTGAAATAGTATGGTTATTCAAACCACAAAAGGAACATGTAAACTTTCCCCAAATCTTATGTGATGATTTTCCATGTTTACCATAATCATAAGAAACTTGATTAAAGGCAGATATATAACTTGCACATTCACATTTGTTGCCTTCTTGAGGAGGTGAATTTGATGAGGTAGTGTCTCTCTTCGGAATACCAACACTGGCTTCAATGGATTTATAGCTTACAACATCCTCTTGTTTGCCATTTCCATTAGTTGCATGCTTATGAGCATCTTCTTTCAAAGTGTGTGTAAAACTTTTTCATTCCTCATGAACACAAGCTTCACAAGATTGAGGTAATGAACATGTAATGAAAGTCCTTCTTGGAACACCTTCATGTGCCTCCCTGGATTTGGAGCATTCTCCATCATGTTTTCCAAAACCAAGACCCAAATACCTAGGCCTTTCCTCAACAAAAATTGGCTCAGCTATGCCTTGTGAATTTTTTCCCAATCCTTTACCTTCATAGCCCATATTCATCAATAATCTGGACTCTATTCCTCTAGCGTGTCTTTCAAAAGCACCTACACATTCATTTTGAGAGGAAATCGAAGATAAAATTGAATTGTATACCTCTTTCTCATGCACATACTTGGATACAATTTCATTAGCATCATGAAGTTGAGTCTCCATCTCATGCAACCTTGCTAAAGTTTCATTTTCAATATGGATTTAAGTCTCCATCTCATGCATCTTTTCAAGAAGCTCTTGCTTCTCCTCCTTCATGGCAATAAACTTCTCTTGAAGTATAGTGCTATCCTTCTTGTCTTCAAACATCTCTTTCACCATATCTCTCATGATGAAGAGCTTTTGTAACATCTCTTCATCAAAGATTCTTGCTAAGAAAGATTGATTAGAAACATCACTTGATGAAGATGCCAACACACTTGTAATGCATAAAAAGCTTCTTTGTTTATATTTGAGAGATGGGTCCTCAATCTTGACCTTCTCCTAAAGAGAGGAGATACACATAAAATTGAACATAGTTAAATTATCCTTGCATAAATGCAAAACCAATAGCTAATTTTATAGCTAACCTTGGAAAACCCTGAGATAAAATTGGGCTAAAATGAGCTAAGATGTGCTCTGATACCAACTTGATCTGAATATGGAAAAACTAGTTTTGTTGTGCTAGCTTCCTCATCATTATAAAATAAAAGTGCGCTTAAGGATCGTCTCAAATAGCCAGTTTATGAGAGGGTTTATGTGTCAAATTTGTGTGTATTTTATGAGAAAATCATTAATTAAATTAGCTTTAAGAACACATAACAATAATTAAATTACAAAGAATATAATACACAATAAACACATTACACAGAGCTAATAAAGGAGTTCACCCCTCCTAGGATACATCTCCTTGGACCTGCTTCAATGGCTAGGCCCTCTTTGGATTAATGGTCAATTATCCAATTACATGTACCTACAATGTTACAATGGATTCTAAACCTACTCCAATGGATTTAGAAGACCCAAAAACCCCCTAAGTAGCCTCTTCTAGCTCTGCAAATGGTCCTCAGGTGAACTAGACATGGCCTCCTCTCTTGGTGGCCCTAGGCATATTTAATATTCAAAGTGGAATAATCATTTACAGAACTTATCCTTAACCTCTACAGCCTGCACCATCATGCTCATAGCATCCAAATCATATAGGATTGACTCTTTTTTAGCCCAATTTGGTCGAATAATGCTCATGTTATGGTTTATTCACTTTCTCCTAGGAAAACTCCACTAAAACTAGAGAAACTCCAGTTAACTCCGACAAAAATGGAGGTCGCACCAAATCTGGTTGAATCTTCCAACTTAACCATAGATGATAAGTGTGATTAATTAGGGATAAACGATGTTTTAACTTAGGTTTATTTGCTTTAATAGTGCTTAAAAAAATCAGCATTAAGTTGGATTATGTGTTTTTAAACACATATTAGTGCTTTAATTAAGCACATTTAACAATTTTAATTCTGCACATTATGGTTAGGACTCTGCCTGGTCATGGCCGTGTGGTTGTATGCGATGGGTCTGGCCCCCTTATCCCTCCACCTAAACAAGTTTCTAAGTTCAAATATGTGCCAAGACCGTTATATAATAAGAACTAAATGAATAGTAGAGTTGGTATGGTGGTTGATTGTTGCGGGCGAGGTCGTGGGGTCGACCCCGACCTCCGCTGGTCCTCCGACATAAATTTGTACAACCCATAATATATGAAATTCGACCATACTTAGTCAACTTTTTTTCCTTTGGGAGGGGGCACATGGCGGCATCTGAGCTAGCCATGTGTCGTGACCCCATTGGATCGTTTAAAACCAATCAAATTGTTGTGTAGCCTAGAAATTCAGGCCAACCACAAGCTGACAAGTATCATCACACCATTGGCTGGATAAAAATAACTTTTAACCAAAATTTTGACCCCTTTGACCCTATTTGACTGTTTTTTTTTAATTCTCTTGTTTGTCAAAGGGAACAATAGGCTATAACTTTCTCATATGGACTCTGTTTTGAGCAAAAAAAAAGTGCATCAGAATCAGGAAGATGATACCTATCCGGTCGTTCAGGTTCCAAGAAATTTTGAGCATTTTGAATTTTTAACAAATTTTTTGCCCCCAATTCAGTTTCTGGTTGAATTTTTCCCATAACAAATGAAAAGGAGGTTTTATAATGGTTCTTGATAGTATTTTTTTATATGACAAATATGAAGAATTTGTACCAATGTTTTTCTCTTTGAACATGTTACCTATGACTTTAGTGCATTGGTAAGGATAATTAAATGGGAAATTTGGCTCTCCCGCATCTTTATAACATTTGATATCATATTTTAATCATACTAACCTACTTTTTTGGATTTTTATTGAACACTAATAAAACAGTATTATCTCATCTAGACTACAAGTAGGATGTAAAATAGTGTTGCATTAGACATGAGTTTTCTTTACTTTCTAGAATTGAACTTATTGGACTTTTTTTCCTAGACCAAAAATGTTTTTCAATGTTATTGAGGATTCCACCTCATGGAAAAAAGGCTACTTCAAAAAATTAACTGAAGTTAAATGTTGACGACCAATAATAAAGAAAACATTATGTTTTTCCATGAGTCACCACTCTAATAAAATGAAATTGAAGTCACTTTATTTATTACATTCTAGAAGGGTTTTCAAAAACTTCACTATACTCGAGATAGAAGTAGTGGAGGTCAAACATAATATATGTACTTTATTCAAAATAATGTAAGTTTGATGCAACTGCTTGAATAAAAATGTCCACAAATTTGGTAACTATGTATAATTTAATGCCACACAAGGCTATATGTTGCACTTTTGGAAGATCCAACAATATTTTTGGGTATGTGGGTCACGTATCTAAAATATTTACACACACAAATACACCAAAAACCACAGTGTATCAACTATGATTATATTGTGGGTTCTCTACTTAACTAGGTCCCATTCTCTCATTCTCTTGTTATTTTTGTTTTCAAAGATGCAAATGAAAATTTATAGCTATAATCTCCTACTCTTCGACCTTTTCACCAATGTAGATGCCCTCTATTTTTTAGCCTTTGGGGTATATATCTCCTAACTTCCTCTATCTCTATATGTGAAATCATTTTTTTTGTTGCAGGGCTTGTGAGGTATGTGAAATGTTGGAGGAAAGGGTTATTTAATATGAGTCAATGTGTAGGATTATTTTGGTGCGCGTGTCTATATATATATATATATATATATATATATATATGATAATGATAATGATGGTGATGGGCTTGAGAATGATTGTTACAATGATTTCATTAAGGGTGATAGTCAAAGATGAATTCAAGAATTACAAAATTTAAAGAAATCACATGAGAGAGACCAAATACAACTTCAAGGTGGAGGAAAGAATGTACTTATAATAAGATGGTCCAAGTAAGGGTATACTTGCCTAAGACATAATTTAGGGGAAGAATCTTGAAACTTAACCCCTAAAGGAACTACTACATATTGTATGATAATGCCTATGGAATGAAACTTTGGATTAACAATTGCTTCAAAGTCAAATAAAAATATTTGGTAGACCAAGAAAGGTCATTGTCTCTAAAAAATTATTTGATACAAAAATACTTGGGCCCGGGCCTTAGATGCTTCTTCAAGTCACATAGGTTCTAAAGATGGATTTAAACCATGAGAAAATCCTTGATACACAAAGGACTAGAGATAGGTGTATTCACCCATTACATTCCTCAAGGATGGAATTTTATTTCCTGGGGATTAATTAGCTAGCTACTTCTAGGGAACATGGCCATCTATGGGTCATAAACCCACAGGAATATGTATAAAGTGAAATCACATTTTTTAGGAGGAAAATTTATCTACATAGAGAGGGATCACATCCTCAACATAAGAAACCATTTATTAGGATCGTAATACTCTTAATCTAACTGCATCACAGAAGATTATGAGGTTTTAGTAATGTTGAATTACTTAAACAATTATTGCTTTCATTGAAATGGTTAGCTTGTTGATTCGAGTGTAGCCTATGTCCCATAAACCTATGACCTAGGTTTAGATTTGACATCGGCCCAAGAATTTAAGAGTTCAAAAGTAATATTCTAATTGTTATAAAAGTTGCGAATAGAGAAATAAACCTCTCAAAGGTTCAATCATCTTTCCAAAAAAAATCATCTATATTTCCTTCTTATAAAGGGGTATTAAAATTAACTTGTATGTTGAAAAATATTTTTCATTTGAAATGACTACTTGTTGAAGGTACCTTTATATTGTTGGGAGTCATCAAATGGTTCACCTCCTTGTTCCCTTGCTTCTCAAGGGATTTTAGATGCAATACCTTGATAGGATCTCCCACTCCACTATCTTCCTTTACTTCTTTTACCATGAGAGGATGCTTGGGTTCTTAAAAGTTTAAGGACATGAGAAATATTTAGACATGAAGTAATATGTTCATGTCAAATATATGTTTTGGTCACAATGAGATCATTTTATAAGAAGGGCTTGATCCCATTTATTTGTGACTTAGCCATTTTCATTACCTATTATCCCATAGTTACCATTAGTAACTTTTATCTACTAACTTAGTTGATCACTTGATACTCATCTCATTTTATACACATCACTATAATATATATTACAACTCCTTATTTTTTTTGTTTACTAGGTTATATGAGTCTTAATATAACTGGCACACTAACTTTTGGCTTAAGTAGTCACGACCCAAGGGCATCTAAGCTGTCAAACCACCGAGTGGTGATTGCACCCAACCCGGGCCACACCAACCCTTAGCATGGCTTGATTTTTTCCCATGGTGTTTTGAATTGGGGACCTTCACGTCATAGAGTGCCTTAACAGAATACCCGATCACCATCTTCTTTACACCTCGTTGACTATATATTACAACTCTTAATATATTATTGAATTTTATTTATCTAGCACCATCTATTCATGGGAAATGCAATTTTTTATTCTCTTTAATTACAAAATCCAAACAAGTTGACCAATAATAAATTGAAAAATTAATTAACTTCACTTTGGCATGGTTTGTAATCATATAGGCACTCAATCAAGTTGTCTCATCACTCTCATCAAGTTAGTATTCCCAAATTCATGAAATTATTTTAATGATGAAATTCCTAAACTCTTGAACAATACCAACTCTTTGATTTCCCTATTTTCCAAATTCCTTAATTTATTGAACTAGTGCAATTCCTAAGTTCGCGAATCACTTAGATAATAATCCATAAGTAATTATGCATTGATTCTTTTCTATTTTTTAAATTTAACCACTTAAAATAAGAATTCATCATTTATTTTTGCCTTCATAATATCCCCCTTAATCTCATTGGGATTTAACATAAATCCCAAAAACATGTACCTTTTTAAAATCTATTTGAAAATATTATTGAAAGGCTTGTTATGCAACTAATATGTCACCTATTTAAAAAAAAAATATTTCCATGTTATAAAGAAATGAAATCCATATATGTTTTGAGGATTATTAAATTTTTTCTCCATGTCTATTCTCTTTATACTTAGATTATTTATAAATGAACATTTTTTTAATGTAAATAGTTTTTTGGTGTCTATGTTATTGAATTTTGAAACTAAATAAAATAAATATATTTATTTGAATTAATAATAGATGTATATACTCATTGATACTAGTAATCCTGAATTCCTTTGGATATTCTCCTTTTACCCATGGATCTTCTATATTCCATTACTTCTATCATTGACTCGGCATTCCTTCTCAAAGGGTGGCATTGTCTACCTTGTTGTGCTTCTTGTGGACAATTTGTCTTAATCTAGGGTTGAATGAAGAAGAATGGTTACAACCTTTTCTTTCATTTAAATAGAATCATGGACTCCACAACTATTCTAGATATTATGAATAGATTTTGAAAACACATGGAATTTTTAATAAAAAAATAATACAACACATGAAACTTGTGCCTAAATGAATGAAACCCAACTTTGCTCTGTTTATACCATGTTAAAATTTTAACCATACAAAAATGATCTAAACATGAAAAAGTGAAATTATGTAAAATATATGTTTTTCTTACAATGAAATCAATTAATACAATGAAGTTGACCCGCTTTTGTTTGCGGCTTAGTTAGTTGCACTACCTTATCTCACCTAACTACAAAGTGATGACTCTACTCTAAATCTTCCATTTTCATTAATGCTCAATATCATTTGCTTGTTTAAATCACAAATTGAGGTGGATTTTGTTTGTTTCATCATCATCTCATCCACAAAATGCTAAGGATAGGAACTATTAAGAAAATGATAAAGATAATGTTTTAGATCCACAAAATGATAAGTATAGGAAGTATTTGGAAAATTTTAAAGATAATATTTTATATTCACCAAATATGGATGTATGGATGCTCATATCTTTAATCTTGTAGGAAATTTTAACATTCATTATAGGTCTATACAACTATATATTATTCAACTATTAATGAAAGTATTCCATGAAAAAAATCAATAAGATCAATAAAAATAAAAACAACATAACCACTTTTAAAATGTAGATCTTTAAAATATAAAAATTCCGTAATATCAATAATTGCTTGAATATAAACGCTAAAAGGTTTAAAGTGATTTACATGATTTCAAAAAAACCCATAAAAATAAAATCAATAAAACTATCTTTGAAATGCAAAATTAACAAATTTTTAAAATGATTAACAAAAATACTTAGTTATCTTAATAAATAAATAAAATAAAAGTAAGATAGTCCAATAAAAATAACATAAAAAGTAAATTAAATTAAATTTAAAGTGATTAGTAAAAATAACATAAAATGTAAAATTCCAATGATACATATAACCCAAAATAAAATATATATACACCACTCTCAACTAATTACATATTTTAGGTCAAAACTGGACTCTCGTGTTCTGAAAAAAATTCATACGTTGGTAGATCTTTCTATACACCAGTCACTCGCAAGTAATTACATATTAGCAATTCTTCCAAAAACTTCTTGATTGTTTATGTTGTATGTTTTAATCACTGAGATTCTGCGTTTGCATGATTCAGGCAGATTTTAGCAATGCTGTAATATGAATTTCGACTACGGTAAGTTCTTCATTGGTGGTATATCACTTAACACAACAGAAAAGGATTCCCATGTATTAATTGTTGGATTCCCGTTGGTGGTATATCCCTTGCAAACTCATTTCCCTAAAATTCAAGTAATTGAACAGATTCATTTCCCTACAAACAGTGGAGAATGTTAGGAAAACAAAACATTGTAAGACACTTTAATGAAACTAAAGTTCATGTACTTTTGAACATGCCCATTTCTTCCGAAAGGACCTCACATAGTGTTAAGAATTAATGAGAATATTTTAGAAAAATTGTCCAATTTCTTCGTGTCTAATATATTTTTAGAATATTTGATGTGAACAAAATATCCAAACTCCTCTTCGGAAAAGTCTATGTCATCATCGAAACATAAATTATAAATGATGCTCTGCAATCCAATTTTTCAAAAAAAAAATCAAAATTTGTTGGGATGATGTTTTTATGCTAAGTGGATCATATATTGTTTATGGTATATTTATCTGTTCACCGCTTTAGAATTTCTGTTTTGACCACCGCTTGATAGAATTTCCGTTTTGAGTCACTGGCCATATCTTTATGTATATTGAGAATAAAGTAACTCGAGCTGAAAACAGATCAGGGTATGATATACCATAAACGAAATACTTGACAGAGGTTAATGTGTGAGGAGTAGCTAACTGTGCGTACATATAGAATCGGTCAAAAATAAAACTCCACAAGTAATGCGTGTCCAATAGCATCATGCTTGACAGAGAAGCTCATTACTTCACAAAAACTGTGTGACCAAGAGAAGCATTCACAAATTATAAATAAACGGTACACGCATATAATTCACATGTAACGCGTGACCAAGAGAAGCATTCACAAATAATATGTGTGTTTGTTGGTGGCAAAGTCTGTGAAAATAAAATTTGGTGTCTAAACTTATTCATCAGTTTAGTTATGATCTTCCTGTGGGGCTTATGCAAATGTCTACTTCGTTCGATTATGGTGGAATCGTTTGCGAGGCCAGTGAAGCACGATATTGGATTATTATTGATTAAGGCGGAATTGGTGGTACTCACTCTTCTGATGAAAGAAATTATTTCAAGGCCCTGCAATATTGGTTTACTAGCTGCTCGAAACTCAATTCTCCTACCATTTGAGGTCGATTATCCACTTGGTCCTGGATTCACATGTGTTGTTGGATTCCCATTAGTGGTATATCACCTGACACACCATATGGGTGGCTATGGCAGAGCCAACCCTTTAAGCTACCTCTTTCTGTGGAGGGAGAGGTGGGTATTCTTCATATGGACCCATTGGGTACAATGCTCCCAACTATGGTATCCGTGTAGCAGTCGATGTACCTTCCATCCACCACTGAAGCTATGGCAATACTAACTCTTTAAATAGTACTCCTACCTCTCACACAGGCAGTTATACAGGAGCCCCCTCTTTCTATGAACGCTCTGTTGTCCATGGAAACACACGTAGCTTGTTGAATATGAAGGCCTAGGTAGTGGGACTGGTGGCTTAATTGGGCGCTACTGGGTAACTGGAGCCTTGGGTCCATCTCAAGTTTACAACGGCCAATGACAACTACGAGTCAAATGGAAGCAGTGTTGGTTATACGATTGGTTCCGGAAGCATTGAAATACCTCAGGTGGATGTGATTATGCAGCACAAAAGAATCATGAGGAGCTGATTTTATTATGAACATCATGAAACGTAGCAGTGATAAGTGGATTCTTCCATTTTCACTACTACATGTGGGGTGTTGTAAGAGATTTTTTTAAGACAAAAGAAATCTTTTGTCTTAAAAAGTCACTTTTTATTTTAATTATTTTATATTAAAATTTAATAT